>JAQAHW010000066.1:1210000-1810000 GCA_027580185.1 Tuta absoluta | reverse complement strand
TTTGCCAGACAAAATCAAACAGCAACGAAAATCTGCGTAAATCTATGACATAACGTTAGATTAGACTAGAGCAAAGCATGATGTTCAGAGAGAGCTCTCTCAACATAGGGTATGAAGACATACAAATTTATTTTGAGGTAGCGGATGCTACACAGCCATGATAGAGAAGAAATAGAAAGCATTTATTTCAGTGCAATACAAAACTTAAAAGTATAGTTATTTTAAACAGGACTTATAAAGAGGCCTTCTTAGTTTAAAAACTCTGACACCAGAGTTCATCGGAGCGTTCATTGAATCGATGTCTTACACGGCAAGAAGTAGTACGCACTGTACGCATAAAAACTCATTGCACTAACTCCAAAATAACCTAAATAGGTATACAAAATTACAATACAGCATATATGTATACTAGGCTAAAGTAGTGAACATTTTATCAAAATCAGACGGTACACTGCTTCGAGATACGACCCAATGGAGTCCGGTGTCAGAATTGTTTAAACTGCCTACCACGTAACAAAGTATATTAGTGAGACGAGTTTTGAAATTGAAATTCTTTATTCAATGTAGGATAATAATATCACTTATTGACGTCATGAACCGTCATTGTAAAAAAAGAAATTTGTGTCTTTGTATTTGTATTTAACAATCTTACTAGCCCCTAAGCTACCCTAGCTAATTTTGGAACTAAAAAAATATGTATAGTCCAAAAATGGCTACATTTTTATGGCAGTAGATAAATCTACCAGATTTTTTATGAGTATGCACTATAATATAATCAAAACAGATTTAGGACTCACGAAATGTTGTTGCGCGTTTCGCATACCTTCACTCTGATTCTTTGTATGGTACCCCTAAACATTTCTTTGTTCTGAGAACTTAAACTTACCACTTCCCAGACAGACAAGACAATTCGCGTCGGTGCAAAATAAAAATAGTGCAAACAAAATTAGGTCTACCGAGTGAGGTGCGAAGGTGAGTTGAATTATATGAAGTAAGGTTCCGTACGTTATTAAATATTTAACCGGTGTTGGATTGCCTTTCTAGCAAACTCAATCAATAATTTCTGTATTGTATAGGGTGAAATTTTACAAGTGATCGGCAGCAAAGTAAGTTGTAATAAGGAACAACTTTCCACAAGGAATATAGGTCGAAATATCAAAAAAAACCTCCCGTAATAAATGCACCAGCTGACCAAGTAGATTTAGGTTGGCAGGTACAAATTTATTTTTTCACATTTCGACCTATGTTCCTTTGGGAAAGTTTTTCCTTATCACCAGCCCGTACTTAGTGTTCGGTATCGGTCACCAGTAAAATTTCACTCTACATAATATCAAACATGCTTAGTTTCGTTAATATTGTTTAATAAAAGTTGTGGGCAAATGAAAATGAAATAACTTTTTTTCAATGTAGGAAAGCATTATCACTTATTGACGTCATGATCGGTCATTGTAAAAAAAAGAAATTTGCATGACGCAATTTTCTTCTTTTTATAACAATTTTGTATTGTCCTAATAGAAAACCGGCTCGGGCGGGATAAAAATATTCAACTGCACGGCTAGCTCTGTATTTAAACACCGCCATTTAACCACATGACTAAACATCCATTAGCTAAGTGATTAAAGAGTGCGTTCCACATTACAGCTAAATTATGCTTAGTCAACTAGTTGACGTTCAGTCAGTACGGTAATCATCAGTGATATGGTGTAGTGGTGGTAGTCAACACAATTATCATCATTTATCCACATAATAGTAATTGTCATCATCGTCATCGTCATCACCATAGCCATCATCAAAATCATTGTTATCATCATCATTATTTTATTCATCATCACCACAAAGTTTTGTATTCGGTTTGATCTTGGTATGATTATGATGATGACGATGACGATACATACATACATAAATCACGCGTATATCCCTTACGGGGTAGGGAGAGCAGTAACGGCCGTAAAACGGATACTAACACCACGTCTGACAAAAGTTTGAGGGTCGATAAGATAACCGTCTATTTTACCCATGGGTGTCATAAGAGGCGACTAAGGGACTTGAAAGTTACATGTGTTTTGCAATTTTAAGAAATAGGCTGACAACCTGTCACTATGGTGATAAACAATTTCTTAATGACCCTCAAATGTGTGTCAGACGTAGCTTAAATGTCCGTTATTTGCGGCCGTTTACGCTCTGCCTACCCCGCATGTGTAATGTGTATGTTTCTAAGCCTGTCAACCCATGTTAGACTGCTGAGTTATGTGCGTGTAGATCTGACAGGCAAAAGACGAGGCCTATTTATCATGAAGGGAAGGTATTTGACTTACTACCACATTTCGTCCCATCTAATTTATTAATTTAAATCCGGGGGGAAGATTCCACCATTTGAAAAGCGTCTCAGTGGTGTTTCAGTAGAATGTCAGTTGGATGATTTTGGCCGTTTCGTATTCCGCTAACAGTTTGAAGTAGAGAATATCACAGTGGTAATAGAATGAAAGTTAAATGTCGATGGCATTACAGTGGCAAAAAATATAAGAAACGGGGTCCTGAACAGTAAGTATTAATTTTTCATGCAACAAATACTACTTGTTCCACGAGTGTAACCTTTAGATTTTACATTATTATGTAACAAGCTTTCCGCCCCGCGGTTTCACCTGTGGCTATTTTTTTCATTTTCCGTAGGGATTCGATTCTTTCCGGCGATAAAAAGTAGCCTATGCCACTCGCCAGCCTCTTAACTAACTACACGCAAATAATCATAACGTATTATCGCTCTGTTTTAATGGTATAGAGTGACAAACAAACCAAATTTCCCATTTGTAATATAAGTATGGATATTCCGGGCCTATCGCGATAACAAACGTAAATATCCCTCAATCTATCTACATTTTAAATAACTATAAATTAAAACTATTTAAATCCGTAAGAAATCTTCTAACTTATAAATAGTTATTAACACGACTTAAACCGTTCAAAAAGGTTTTAAGTATGTATTTAGTTTAGTAATGAATGGTTGTGCGAATTCAAGTACCTAATTAATAAGTATCAAAGTTATACCAACCAGTCAAACCTTTGCCCAAGGAACCCTATTAACAAAAAGAAAAGCATTTTTTCGCCTAGTTCGCAACTACAATATAAAATCACGGCGACTATCCCTTTCAAAACCATTTCAGTTTGTCCGTTCGGTGGTTCACATCAGAATGTTTGCCAATTTTTTATACGTGAGTTTTGTGCATGTGTTTTTGTAAACATATTTGTGCTTTGTGATATATTGTGTGCTTTTTGTGGAATGTGTGATACGTGGAGGTTTGAGGATTTGAATAAGTTCTGTCTTTGTAGGTTAATATTGCCATAAGTTTATGGAATGAGAAGGTGACACAGAAACCGTCTCGACTTAGATTTTTTTTTAAAGTTATGAAATTTTTCATTATCATTAGATAATAACTATTAGTGAGTTCAAACTTTGGGTTGCCGGCTCTACTCTGGGAAAACATATTATATTTATTATAGAATAGACTGATATACCTATATGCAAACTCGAAAATATATTTTCCTTTCAATTATTTTGGATGTGATTTCACTGGCCCTTTGCCTATATCTAGCTAGATATTAGGACAAAGTCTGTCAGAAATGTTTTTTTAAGGACTGATTTTTTAAAATTACATAAACCTACTGCTTATGAACTATTGCCATATAGGTGCCTTTAAAATTATTGTAAGCCGTGTGAAGACGGCTTGGAACGGCATCACCCCATTTATTTACAGCGGGTGTCGTAAGAAGCGACGAAGGAACTTCGAGTGTTTCATTTGTATTACGGTTTTGGGCAACTGGTTGACAACCTGTCACTGTAGTGAAACACGATTCGTCTGAAACTGCCCTCAAATGTTTGTATACATAAACACATTGTATATTATAATTAAAATGGTGGTCAAGCATTTAAATTAAAATGGCGTCAATAATTTAAGTTTGAATCGCTCGTTGCAAATGTTTGCAACCGCATTAATGCAAGTACCATTGCACTAGTCACTGGTGCATTGTTCAAACCTAGAGGTGGCGATAATAATATCGATATTTGTATACATATCGATAAAGTACTATTGTTTATTTTGCACTATACCTAATATTTTCAAAAATGAAAGTAAGTAAGTGAAAATTTTTACTGTACTATAATATTTTCATAAATGAAAATACGCAATTTCTTTTTCTTATTTTCATTTATGAACATTAAAAATGTTAGTGTAAGTCGTGTGTGTTGTACCTCGCTTCAAGACGAGTATCATGGGGTTGAAAATTTGAAACAGTTTGATTGGGGCGCTGGTAGCTCAGTTGCAGAGCGGTACTGTACTACTCAGATTCCGGGTTCAATCCCCGGCCGACGGTAATATTTTCTCAATTTCTTATTTTCATTAATGAAAATATCGATATTATTTTTGGATTAAAAAAAAAATAGTAGGGTTTAAAGCCTTTTATTTCTTCATTCAAGACATAATATACAGTCTCTTACATGAAAAACAGGGTAAATGTAATAATTATCTACTACTTCCGGTCACTTTGCACAGAACACACACTTTTAAGATTGTAGGTAAACAATATGGCATATGTATGACAGGTATCCCACAAGGCAGCACTCTAGGTCCAGCGCTTTAAACAATCATATTAGTTAATCTATCGAAAGCTCAACACTAATCGAAAGCGCTCACGCGCTACATTAGATTGTAACACATTGTGTTCTGATTTTACGCTTTAGTTCGGTATTAGATTATTCGTGTGAAAACAATGGACGGTGTTCGAAAGGGAATTATTAGTGGTTTCCGTTTTAGTCAACTGAATTATTAGTTTCCGATTGTTATTATAATAGTACGCCAAATGTGCGGAAATATTGATAAAACAATTAGGTGCCGTGTGATGCTGACTTAGAATAGCATCACCCCATTTACTTAACGCGGGTGTCGTAAGAGGCGGATAAGAAACTTGAAGGTCAGGTGAATTACAATTTAAGGCGACAGGCTTATCACTAGATTGATACATAATATTTCTAAGACGGCCCTCAAATATTTTTCAGGCGTGGCGATAGCGACCGTATTTTTACGGCCGTTAACGCAGTGCCTACCCCGCAAGGTAGAAAGGCGTGATATACGTATGTATTCAATAATATACTGCGAAAACGCGCCACAAACAAATGAGAACCATCATACAATCTTTACCGCCTTTTGCCTTTGTCCAGACTTTTTGAAATCGGTTCTGTAGTTTTTAGTTTATACTTTGATATTTTAGTATCGTATTTTAGAAACGACCTCTAAAATTTTATTGAATTATTGGTGCGCCGCCATAGCATGCAAAGTTTTTCGTGTAACCTTTTTTAGTGTCAACGTTTTGTCAAACAAAACGCGGCGGGCTATGACGGTGACGAGAAAAACTGGGTAGGTAACTGCAGTGACATCAAAAACTGGGAGTATCCTTTTTTGTCCGCTCCGTTTTTCATGTCTGGTGTGCTTTTTTGTCTGCTTAAGCGCGTAAATAGCATCTTAGTAGAGGGACGGAGGGAGGGACTTAGTCCTCAAACCAGGGGGAACAGTTGCAGGCCCCCCACAAGGGGGAGCTTGGGGGGCGCGGCCCCGCGTACATAAAAATAAACTCATTGATGCAAATCCGACACGAGGGAGACCACCGTAGCAGTATTTCTGGATATGGAGAAGGCGTTCGACCGCGTATGGCACCCGGACTTGGTTTTTAAGCTGTCCACATCTACGACTCCTCGGCGAGTCGTTAATATCGTGGCCACCTTCCTAGAGATTAGGCGCTTCCAGGTGGCAGTGGAAGACGCCCTCTCCCAAGTCCGAAGGATCGCAGCTGGAGTCCCCCAAGCCAAGGTAGGTGTCTGTCTCCGGTATGCTACGCCAGGTACACGGATGACATCCCGGTTGAGGGCGGCACTAAGCTGGCGCTCTATGCCGATGACGCTGCATTTTTCTCCGTGTCCCTCAACACGAGGCACGCTGTCTGGAAAATGCAGATAGCTTCGGACGCCCTTCCAGCCTGGCTGGCAAAATGGAGATTGACGGTCAACGTGGGGAAGACCCAAGCGATCATCGTGGAGCGTGGTCGAAGAGATCCCCCGAAACTGAAGCTCCATGGACAGGAGACCGGGTGGTCCGCACAGGCTATATACCTAGGCGTGACCAAAGACCGAAACCTGTCCATGATCCAGCACGTGAAGAATGTGATCGGGCAAGCGGGGGCTGCCACTGCTTTGCTCCGACCCATTCTACGCTCGATACTCCCGTTGCGCATGAAACTAGGCGTGTACAAGGCGTACATCAGGACTCGCCTGACGTACGCCGCTACGGCATGGTACGCGTTGGTCTCTGAGACCAACCGCCAAAGATTGCGGGCACAGCAGTCCAAGGCGTTGCGAGCCATCGCCGACGCGCCAAGGTTCGTCCGCAACGAAGTCATTCGGAGGGACCTGAAAGTCGAGACCTTGGATGAGTTCGTCTCCAAGCTCTCGACTGGGATGTTCGCGCGCGCTGGCCGGTCAGATTTCGAGCACCTTCGAAATCTGGCCCCGTACCACGCGCGCCCACCCGACTGGAAACCGTATCCTCGCGAGCTCGCTGTGGTGGAAGAGCTCGCGGAGGATACTGACGTACCGGACTGACCTTGGTCGCCGGCTGGTAGTGTGCTGTCACCTTGATAGCGCTCATCAGTCGGCGGCCCCCACTAGATTGACCCCTAACAAGACCCTACTTTGACTCCTGCCGGCTAAGCTCGCCGGCCAAACCGGATGTTACATTTCGCCGCCAGGCTGGAAGGCACTCACTGGGCCTCCTTGAACAGGGTCCCACCCGGTGGGTGACTCGCCGGCGGTGCACCGGACATGACTGCGGCCGGTTCTGTCCGGCCGCACTTCGACCGTTAATTGACACTTGGCCGTGGCGAAGTGTTCCCACACTCACCACGGCCCCCAACCCCGTGACCCGGTTGAGACCACGCCCAGGAGGCTCTGCCTCGATAGCGTCTCCCCGACGGCCTAACGGCCGTCGAGAAGAAAACCTGATGATGATGAAATCCGACTCAGTAGGTTTAGGTTAGGTTAGAGTTGCGACCCCCTGGAGCGAACGAAGTGAGCGACCGAGAGGCGAAATCATTATAAATTTTGTTATAATATATTTTTAAATTACAACAAAACAACAAAAAAGCGCGCCAATTAAAATATGAAACGAACGGTTCCTGACCTCACTTGACCTGCTGTCAATATTTTGATGGTTCAAAGGGTATTTTAGGTCCTTTTTTTAGCGTTTACCTATTAAATATGGCTGTGTAAAATTGTTGCGGCTACTGCCATGACGTAGAAAAAGTTGACATACATGGACACGACCCGAATTATTATCATCTGTAGGTATGTCGTTCGTATGCCGCTTGGTAAAATATATAAAACATCTTACTGAGCTGACTTTACAAAATGCCAAAAAACTACAATTTTTTTAAATGAAAAGCGTTAAATTCTCACATAACCTACAACCGGTGGAAGCTTAGCGACCGTAGCCTAGGTAACAGGCTGGCTCTATAAAATATTATTTATCGCGCGCTAATGTATCAATGAAACGAACGACCCCGGTAGTAGTTTGAGGTTGTAGATAGTGTCGGCAATAAATGTGTGGGGAAATTGTGGAAGATGTTTTTTGCATCGGGATAATGTTCTAGGTGCAGAATCGGTTTGATTTTCGATTACCGACACGACAGAAAGAAACAACATTATACCTTCTTCTTCTTCTTTTCGTGTAGATGCTTAGTGTAGATGTATCAAGAAGCTTGTAGGTTGATCTATAGTTCCATGAGATATACTTACATTATATGTAGATGTGATGATGTCCCGTGTGATGCCGGCTTAGAACCCCGTTTGATGCCGGCTTAGAATAGCATCACCCCATTTCTTGCCCGTGGGTGTCGTAAGAAGCGACTAAGGGACTCGAGGGTGTGTATTGCAATTTTAGGCGATGGGCTGACAACCTGTCACTATAGTGATACACAGTTATCTGATTGACCCTAGAACTTTTGTCAGACGTGGCGTAAATTACCGTTATTCACGGCCATTTATGCTCTGCCTACCCCGAAAGGGACTATAGGCGTGATATATGTATGTATGTATGTATGTATATGTAGATGTATCATTTGAAAATGCAATTATTCTGACACCTCACTAACAGAATCGGCAAAGGGCCGACAAAGTCACGTCCAAAATAAATGGAAGGATTTAAAGGCCTGTTTTTCCTGAAAAGTTAGTCCATTTTATTTGCGCTGCGTCAGAGAGAAACAGCCAATCAATTTGCGCTCAAATTTTCACGAGATTTCATGGTTTCTTCGATATAGATACTAGAGACATACTATTACAATTACAATGTAATTTTACTAGAAAGGTATGTAACTAAATTATAACACACACAATTTAATAATAACTTAAAAACATATTATTAAAAATATGATTCAAATAGGCTTGGATATTGCAAAGTTTGTCAAATTGAGATACTGATAGTATCTCTTATCTTTTAGATCCTTAACAACATATTTTTTTTCAGAATTTAAGGGTGTAATAATCTAAAAGTAACTGTTCAGTAGTAATTCATTTTGTTACTCCCAATGCCACACAATAAGACAAAATTATACAGCAATTCATCGTATGTGTAAATTCGATCGGTCTGACTAAACCGACCATCGTATCGTCGACATAGTGTAACCGCTCGTTCATAGTAGGGCCGCGAGGAAGGTTTTATGAGGATGAGGAAGAGAAAGAGGAAGTTTCGAAAAGATAATGTTTAGAGGGTGCGGATAAGGATTTATTTAGTTAAGATATGTCCTATCTACTGAATATTGTGTACATCTATAATTTAAGTGTCTTATATAGAGCGAAATTTTACTTTTGACCGATAGCGGAAACTCAGATCAGGGTGGTGAAAAGGAACAACTTGCCCCAAGGAACGTTGATCGAAACGTGAAAAAAAAATTTTGATCCTTCCATACAAAATTGCCGATCAGCTGATTTGAGTTACTATGGAGGCTAAGAATATTTTTGTCTTATTTTGACCTATGTTCCATGTGAAAAGCTGTTCCCTATCACCAGCCCATTATCCGTTTTCAGTATCGGTCACTAGTAACATTTCAGAATATGTTTTAGTTAGTAACAATTATGTAAACGTTAGATAGAAATGTAAGATGTTCCTTTAATAAAGAAATAGGATGCGGTTGAAAAAACCTTAAAAAAGAAAAACGAAATAGAGCGAATTATATATTCTGTGGCGAAAGTGAAAAATTATTCCCAATGTAGTAATTTATTCAACCAAATCTCTTTTATTCATTTGGATAAATTTCTCTTAACTTCCTATTCATCTAAAAGAAAGCTAAACTAGATGAATGATGTCTTAACTTTTTTTACGACGGCACTATAACAGTTGAGTAGTATGAAGATATCCGCATATTTTTTTTAAAGATATACATACATGCGTCACAATAAAACAATTTTAAACGGATTTAAGTTGTGTTTATTTTGGATTTTACAATTCCTACGTTTCGAGCTCTTTACAGAGCCCGTGGTCACGGATGACTAAGGTGTTAGACGTGAGTAAGGTGTGAAACGTAGGAATTGTAAAATCCAAAATAAACACAACTTAAATCCGTTTAAAATTGTTTTATTGTGATGAGTAATAGTTGTGCAAACTCAAGAAAATATTACATACATGCGATTAAGAAACTTTAAAATGAGGAAGTTCCGCATTGTGCGCATACGAAATCCTTATCGACACTAGTCCAGAGCCAATGACGGGAAATTACGTCCCCCTGGGCGGTTTTCAACGCAAGCCAGAACGTACTAGTAACGACCCATGGCCCTATTAGCCCAGTATCGCTAGCCTTTCATGTATCAAAAATATTACAGTGTATAACAAGAAAAAAGTAGACGTGATTTATGGCGGTTCACTCACTTGTCATCCGCCGTACCGTTTTTTTAACACAACGTAATGCATGCGTCTCTGCGATGCGTCGTCTGATTCCCATACAAATACGGCTACGGTGGATTTACGATGCGTAACGGACGCGTGTGTCAAACGGCTTGACAGGCGCCTCCGACAGCGTCAAATCGTATAGAAAATCATTTTAAACACTGCCTAAAAGCGCATCTAACTTATTTGTAATAACACTGTTAAAGTCGTTTATTTTTGCCTTATCGTTTTTGGGCTTTTTGCCGAACCCAATATATTATTTTGTGTCATTTTGGGTACATACTAACATACTATTGTTTGCAGTGGATAAAAACGTCTCAAACTTTTTACACTGTGTTAACTGTTACATAAACAATTCTGGTATATTTAATGATATTAATTGTATTATAGACACTATAATTTTATTGTAATAAACGGACTAATCGATAATTCACGCAAGCGTTAAAAGTGACACAAAATGTAATATGTGCTTTGCGGACACATTTAACGCAATCGTACGAAAAATAAAAGACTTTAGAGTTTTTGTAACTTATGCCCTTAAATAATGCCAGCCGTACCGGACTATATTCATAGGACATGAAACCGGGCGGCGAGATGGTATCGACTTGTGGCGTCCAGCGCAATTTGTGCTGAATTGGCAGTTCTGTTGTGTGAGATAGTTATTCGTTTGAGCAACGACATACCGTTAACGCTAGAATATAGCAAAGGCAAATAAGTATTTCAGGTATTAAAGTTCAAAGGTGATATTACAAAAAAAGCAGTGTCTAAGTCGTTGGACAATGTCAACACGTAAGGATAAATTATTAATACAGCATCTAAATGCATGTTTAGCTTTTTGTAATAACTCAGTCAGTTAGTAGGCTAGATTTTTTATCTCAATGTTAACGTAATTATATCATCATAATCGTCATCATCAACCCACATCCACCCACTGCAGGACATAGGCTTCTTCTCCGGTCCTGAGCTAAACTCATCCATAGAAATCCCGTCGACTTGGTGATATCATCGGACCACCGGGTCGATGGTCTACCTTCTTATATCACAAATATTATTTTATCAATAATAATAAAAAAATTACAAACATTTCGATTGACTAAAACTTGATTGGCTGACATAAAGCCGACACAGGATGTAAGACGAAACGCCGAGCGACTCGATGTCCTACATTTACGACAAATCTGCCGGTTCGACACGCGGTATATGTCGACGACATGGCGTGGCCACAACCCGAGCCTGATTGATGGGGCTGACCGTCCTGGGATTCAGTCCACTCGCCATTTTGTCGAAGCGTTCACTACAATGCTATGCCCAGTAGGGAACAAAAGGCGTGTCACTAAATAGTATAAAATGAAGTCGCTTCCCGTGTTCCTATGTCCCTATGTATTATTTAATTAGTACGCAAGAGATTTTGATGCGGTTATCTTTATTAGATAGAGTAATTCAAGAGAAAAGTTTTTATGTATAATTCATGCCGGGAAAAGTTTAACAGTGGATGAAACCGCTGGGCGCGCCGCTAGTTATATAAAACTTAAAGAATTTGGTTGACTTTTTGGCAATGTAAGATAAAATTAAATTGGTAAGTAGGCTAGTAAAATTTGAAAAATGAAGGAAAACAGTTCAAGAAACGGCAAAATAAAAAACAATACAAAGAAAAACAAATAAGTATTGAAATTCACCCTTCTTCCAAAATGCTTAAGGAATAAATAAATACGTTTATACATTCATTCAGCTTCCTTCATTTGAATTTTCAATTATTATTATTTCAGTCCCACACTAAGTTTTATCACAAAATAAATAATAGGTTCGCCGTGTGGTGCTTAGAATACCCACGCCTAGAATTGGGTTGATGCTATTCTAAGCCACACATCAGCTTTTTTCACATGGTTTATAATGTATTTTTAACAGCCTGTATAAAAACAGCGAACTTCCCGTGTGATTTTCAACTCTGTTTTATTTCCGCGACAGCAAAAACAAAAGGCATGTTCGTTTCATAGCGCTGCTGTCGTCCGAAATATTTTAACCGATTTCAAAAAAGGAGGACATTATATTTGCTCGGGACTTTTTTTAAACATATGCTCACCGAATTTATATTGATGCATGGAACGATTTAGAAAATTATGTATTTAACTGCACTATGGTTTATTTTGTACTCACAGTGCTATATATATAATAGACTGAAAAATAGTCTGGGATTATGTTTTTGTATGTAGTTTGTTCGCTGATTTCTCGAAGATTGCTTAAAGAATATGGAAAATACTCTTATTGTTGGAAAGCTTATACTTCCGTAGTTGTCCCATACTCACCAGATCTGATGATCCTGATAAAAACGAGTCAAGATCAGGCTGGGTTAGACAGTTCGGACTTTGGGCTTACATTGGCGGTTTGAGTGTCTATATACTGTGCGGAAAGAGAATAGGTGTGGACAAAAATTGAACTAATATTTTTTAATAGATTGTTCTGACATTTCTCACACTGAGACACAAAGGCGCCCCAAAATCCCACGCCGGCGACGCCGGTACTTTTTCCGCACCGATTCTAACCAGAAGCGAGACATTTGACGTCGGTTCCAAAAAGATTTTATTTCCAATATTTTATTTAACACAGAGATTTATTTTGAGTCGTTTATTCGTGTCGTGTCGAGGAAAGTAGTTTAAATGGCAGGTAGTAGAAGAAAGAAAAACTGAAATAAAGAGCTACAGTTTTGCTCATTTTAAACTACTTAGGTCATTGCACTTTTATTGTTAAGGTGAACGAACTATTAGGACCGACAACATGTAGCGTTATTTGACGCGAGACGTTTTTATATTAGTTAGTCACTATGTATTTTAATCTAGTTTAGCTTAGTTTAAATTGTTATTTGTTCCTTTATTTACCTGAACAATAACAATTAGTAGAAAATTAAAGATCAAAATTTTAGACGATATAAGGTGGCATGAACTTTTTGTGAACTAATGAAAAGATATCTTGATTTAAGTAATTACTCTGTTTTATTATTGTACCTATGTAGATAGATAGTGTTAGTTTTTAGGTTAAGTAGTCTGCAGCACTCGGACAAATCAAAATATGATCTAGGAGTGCCAAGAAAATAAATTGTAAACTTTTTTAAAATCAAAATCTTAAAAAAATATACAAAAAATAAAATAAAAATACAAATACAAATGAGCGAACTTTTCCCTTGGCAAAATTGTCTCGATGATTCCAAACTTTGACACTTTCAAAGATAGAACTTATCGATATCTACCTCCACGTTTAGCAGGATTTTCTTTTTCTATATCTACACCCATGTTTTTCTGTTTATATCTTCTTACATCACCTATTTCTTACTACCAAATATTCTTACAGCTGGCCTTAGCGCTCGTCGCGTCAACTACAGCTGCAGACCAACAGCATGAGTTCCCGAAGTTCCAGCAGTGGTTCCCCTCAGCCCAGGTCCAGCATCAACAAGCTCAGTTTGATCAGCAGGTACGATAAAAATTGATATTGATCACTTTGTGAATTTGTTCCCAGTCTGGTTAGGACATTGCAGGGTGAACCACCTGATTGTCCGAAACTAAATGGTTCCGTGCTTCGGCAACCGGGACTGACGGCTTAACGTGCCCTACGTTAAGCCGTCAGTCCCGGTTGCTGTCTATGATTACTTAGACTTCGGCCGTTACACAACCATGTTAGAGCCCTACTACAAGTACTAGGCGGTTGAAAAACTCTGACACCAGGGTTCATCGTGTCGTTGAACGACTCGGTGTCCCACACGAAAAGAGAGAGCAGGTAAGATTCATAGTATCCATTCAATTCAATTTCCAACAGTCAGCTACTGATGGACATGTACCTCCCCCAAATTGGGGGGTATTCGCTATACTTACCACGCTTGGCAGTCGCATTGGCAAGAGACTTCTCTTGTATTCACATTGTAAGTATGTTATTTGAAGAAGGATTCACGGGATTCAGAAGAAAAGACGGGACGGGATTTGGGATTCCACAAAACTACGCTTCTTAATTTCAGGCTAGTTTGAGAGGAATGTTCTGCTCCGTAAACTTAATATCTAGATTGATCAACTGTTTAGACGATCCCTTTCCTAATTTGATGAACTTGAGGGCTTCGTTTTCCTGCCATCCCCCCAAACCTCACCTACCGCTGTACCAAATCATCTATTAACTACTGATGACGGGGAACACTTCACTTTGGCTCAACAAAAGTGGACCCATTTCGCCCCATTTCTTCCGCATCTAACACGTTGATGGCCCAGCAGGTAGCAGCACAGCAACAGCACTACCCTCAGTTCCAGCAGTGGACGCCGTACGGCCAAGCTGGCCAGAACCAGCAGCCGCACCAGTACTGGCAGTTCAGCCAGCCCAAGTCCGATCAACAGGTTAGATTGCATACGTATTTAGTCACCCTTTAAGTCTACAAAGGCCTCCAGCAAAGGCCTCCTGAACCATAGGGATTCTTTATCTCCTTGTTACTTTGTTTGTGGCCTTTTTCTTCATCTAGCAAAGGGTTTGTTGTGGCGTGTACACTGTACACCCTCGACCTTATCATCACTTAGCTTGCAAACTAGTTTAGTTCCAGCAGCACCAATACTGGCAGTTCAGCCAGCCCAAGTCCGATCAACAGGTTAGATTGCATAGTCAGTCATAGTCACCCTTTGAGTCCACAAAGGCCTTCAGCAAAATAAGGATTCTTTATCTCCTTGTCATTGTATTTGTGGCCTTTTTCTTCATCTAGCAAAGGGTTTTTTGTGGCGATTACACCTTTATCCTTATCATCACGTAGCTTGCAAACTTGTTTAGTTCCAGCAGCACCAATACTGGCAGTTCAGCCAGCCCAAGTCCGATCAACAGGTTAGATTGCATACGTATTTAGTCAAACTTAGGCCTCCTGAAACACATGGATTCTTTATCTCCTTGTCACTTAATTTGTGGACTTTTTCTTCATCTGGCAAAGGCTTTTTTGTGGCGATTACACCTTTATCCTTATCATCACGTAGCTTGCAAACTGGTTTAGTTCCAGCAGCACCAATACTGGCAGATCAGCCAGCCCAAGTCCGATCAACAGGTTAGATTGCATAGTCAGTCATAGTCACCCTTTGAGTCCACAAAGGCCTTCAGCAAAATAAGGATTCTTTATCTCCTTGTCATTGTATTTGTGGCCTTTTTCTTCATCTAGCAAAAGGTTTGTTGTGGCGTTAACACCCTAAACCTTATCATCACGTAGCTTGCAAACTGGTTCAGTTCCAGTAGTTCCAGTAGCTTAGCCAGCCCAAGTCCGATCAACAGGTTAGATTGCATACGTATTTCGTCACCCTTTGAGTCCTCAAAGGCCTTCAGCAAAATAAGGATTATTTATCTCCTTGACACTTTATATGTGGCCTTTTTCTCCATGTAACAAAGCGTTTATTGTGGCTTGTACACCCTCGACCTTATCATCACGTAGCTTGCAAACTGGTTCAGTTCCAGTAGTTCCAGTAGCTTAGCCAGCCCAAGTCTGATCAACAGGTTAGATTGCATACGTATTTAGTCACACTTAGGCCTCCTGAACCATAGGGATTCTTTGTCGCCTTGTTACTTTATGTGTGGCCTTTTTCTTTATCTAGCAAAAGGTTTGTTGTGGCGTTAACACCCTGAACCTTATCATCACGTAGCTTGCAAACTTGGTCAGTTCCAGCAGTACCAATACTGGCAGTTCAGCCAGCCCAAGTCCGATCAACAGGTTAGATTGCATACGTATTTAGTCACCCTTTGAATCTACAAAGGCCTCCAGCAAAATAAGGATTAATTATCTCCTTGTCACTTTATTTGTGGCCTTTTTCTTCATCTAGTAAAGGGTTTGCTGTCTATGTTTACTTTAACATTAAAATCACGATTTTTTATTTAAACCATCGCCGTCTAATTACTTAGACGGCGGTGGTTTAGGCGTTTGAAAAACCCTGACAACAGGATATACATAATTAATATCACAGAGCACAGTAATCGGGCAAGGTGAAGAAGATAGTTGGATTAAGAAATTAATTCCTGAAGTTACACAACCAAATGGGTATGTAATAGATCCGATCAAGACGATTGGAGTGACTTTAGAAAGTGTTCACGTAATTTGGCCTTGAACACCATATGTATCATTCAATGAATTAATGGTTTAGTGAAAAGAGATATAATGATACTGAGGGTTTTTTATTGCCCGCGCTTGAAAAATTTGTCAGTTTTTAAAATTGTTATACCTTACACGGGAAATGTTTTAAAATTTGGTATCATATTTGAGGGTAATTCAAAAATGGTGTATCGCTATAGCGACAGGATGTCAGCCCATCGCCTTAAGTTACGATAATCATGTTACCCTCGAGTCCCTTGGTCGCTTAGTCGTGTTATGTACGAACAAACATTTTCTAATTTGTTTCATTTGTAAACACAGGGACAGACAAAGGGTTTGCTTCATTACTCGCGGCTGCTATGACAATGTCTGTTTGCCTTGAGTGAAATCAGGTTTAGTCCTGTTTTGTTCTTTGGCACCAATTTACTTTAGGCGTAAAAGTAAAGTCTTTGCCTTTGGTGAAACCAGGTTTACTCCTGTTGTGTCCTTTGGCACTAATTTACTTCAGGCGTAAAAGTCAAGACTGTTTGCCTTTGGTGAAAAGGTGAACTTTTTTCGTTAGTTCTGTCCTTTACCTTAAGAAGAGTCTAACTAACGAAATCTGCCAAAACATGTAAATAAAAAGAGGTCAGTTGGTTGTCAAATGACGTTGTCAAAGTGGGATGACGTTAGGCAGGCGGCCGGTTGTACAGCAAAGTTTTCTATTGCAATATGATTTTGAGTATAAAAAATGTTGCTCCAGTCCCAAATGAATTCGGATGAGGGCAGGGAGATTATGATTTGGTGACAATATCGATTATGTACGGACGCAGTAGATAACTTTATGATTGTCTGTGTGCTGAAACTCAACTGCATTTATTTAGATAGTGTATAATCTCGGTTCCTGTTTATTTAGCGATGTGGCGCAGTGGTATGCGACTGCCTGCTGCGCAAAGGTCCCAGTTCGATTCTCAGTGGGGCACTAAGATATTATCACTTTGTGAATTTGTTTCCAGTCTGGCACTGGATTGCAGGCTGAACCACCTGATTGTCCGTAAGAAAAATGGTTCCGTGTTTCGGAGGGCTCTTAAACCCGTCGTTTGCTGTCTACGATTACTTAGACGTCGGTCGATACATAACCATCTCAGAGGCGTACCAGTAGTAGAAGGCGGTTGAAATGGAGAAGATATTTATTTATTGCCGTTTTGTGGACAGCTTTTGTTTGTCACACTCTAGAACGGAGTGGAACTTTTATGTCCTGGGTAAAGCAGGAATACTCCAGCCCAAATGGTTATTTGTATTGAACTGATTACTTGGTTTTGGAGAAGCGGTAGATACACTATTCAGGTTCTCGTAACTTGAATTATTTAAGTCCTTTGTCTTGGAGTGCTCTATAAAGCATTTTAAGTGATTTCAGTAAAGAAGTTGTATTCAATTCATAAGGATAAAGGCGTGAATATGTAGGTACATATTCACGCCTAGTAAGCAGAGCGTTAGAATCCGTAAGATACGATCACTATCGCCACGTCTGACAAATATTTGAGGGCTGTTTCTTAAAAATCTTGTATCACTATAATTACAGATTGTTAGCCTGTCGCCTAAAATTGTAATTCACATGAAACTATCCAGTCTCTTAGTCGCCTCTTACCACACCTGCTAAAAAAATGGGCTGATGCTATTCTAAGCCGGCATCACTCGGCTTAAAAAACACGTAACGAGATATAAAGCTTTTTTGATGTTTCTCATAAAAGGAGATTTTTCGTTGGCATATTAAAAATTCAGTCGGTATCCGCACCCTTCAGCGTAGCGGTCAAGAGCGACAATGTTTTGTTTACCTTGGGTTCCGTATGCAGGGTAAAAGGGACAAACCTCCGAATATTGATAGGATGCATGCAGATCGGGGCTTCCCCCACAAACCTAAATTAGGAAACAACAATATTTTAGATGGTTTTTGTTTTTCAGATGGTGGTGGCGTAAAGTTACATGCCGTGTGATTAACTTGGCCAGCCAGTGTCTTTATTTTTATTTTTATTCTTTTATCCTACCCGAGCCGGTTTACAAAATTGTGTTACAAATTTATTTTTCTACAATGACGGTTCATGACTTCAATAAGTGATAATACTATCCTTCACTGCATAAAGCATTTCAATTTCAAATTTCAACAAAAAAAAACAATCTCCCGATGTCACCAATAAAATCACAATAGACTGACTGCCTTTACTATGCAAAGTATTTTTTTATGTTTCTTGTAATATACATTACCTTAACAGCCACACCAGTCCACTGCTGGACATGGGCCTCCTCCTATTGGGGGGTGTAGCTATACTCACTATGCTTGGCAACCAGATTGGCGAGCGCAATGCAAGACACTGCATTCACAGGATCCGCCGCTGCCCATTCTCTGGATAATTATCCCTTAGTCGTTTTAACGACATTGACGAGTAGAATTGACGTGATGATATTTAAAGCGGCACCACACGGCAAGCTCCAAATTTTGTCTTTGGACATCACTACTCGGGCCACCCTGTATAGTAAAAATTTATCAAAGTTCAAAGTTCTTCAACAGTCCATGCTTGGGCATCGGCCCCTCCCTAAATGGTCGAAATTTGACCCACAATCACAGCAAAGACGAATTGGCGGCCGATGTGGCGCAGTGGTAGTGCGACTGTTGAGACGCAAATGTTCCGGGTTCGATTTCCGGTGGGGTTCCAAAGTTCATATTTATCACTTTGTGAATTTGTTCCCAGTCTGGTTAGGAAATTGCAGGCTGAACCACCTGATTGTCCGAGAAGAAAGATGGTTCTGTGCTTCGGATAGCACGGATTACTTAGACGGCGGTCGTTACATAACCATGTCAGAGGCCTTCTACTAGTAGTACTACTACTACTAGCTGTCGCTGTGGCCAAACACTGGTCCAATCTCATTTAGTTACCATTTCGACTCGACGAAGAAGAAGAAGTAGTAGGCGGTTGAAAAACTCTAACACGAGGGCTAATCGGGTCGTTGGACGACTCAGTGGCCCACACGAAAAAGAAGAAGACCTTTTCTTTTGATTTATTTTTATTTTTTATAACTCTATATTACCCAAAGGTTGTCTGGAAAATATCACTTGTAGCAATGAGGCCGCCATTACGCATGTTAGCAATACATTGTCCTGATATTTTTGTTAGTTATTTTGTGCAATAAAAGTGTTTTTACTTACTTACTTACCAAAGAAATACCTACTCACCTACTCACCAATTGTATATAGGATATTCAAGATACCTGCTCAACTTAGGAGCGCTCATCAAGATTCCAATCTTAAGATTAAACTATTATGAGACCACTTAGACGGAACGAGCCAACTCCAAGTTTTATCTTCGAGTAATTTAATCAGACGTCAGGGGACTACAGTTGCGCTTTTGTTTTAGTTTAGCCGACTGCGCAAAGCGAAGGTGTGTTATGTAGGGGGACATATACAGGGTGTAACGTACATAAATCACGCCTATATCTCTTACGGGGTAGGCAGAGCGTTAACGGCCGTAAAACGGATATTAACACCACGTCTGACATGAGTTTGAGGGTCAATCAGATAACTGTGTATCACTAAAGTGACAGGTTGTCAGCCCATCGCCTAAAATTGCAATACAAATCTAGCCCTCGAGTCCCTTAGTCGCCTCTTACGACACCCATGGGTAAGAAATAGGGTGATACTATTATAAGCCGGCATCACACGGCATTTATAAGCCGGCATCACACGGCATAACATATAGGGTATAACAAGATGATAGTAGGTGAAGGTACTCATAAAACTGAACAATATAAAAAAATGCTGGTTAATTTACTGTGGGAGACTAAATTTCAAAACATATTTCGGCCTATGTTCAATGGGGAAATTTGTTTGGTTTCATGAGTACCCTGATCTCATTTTGTCTCGTTGTACCTTTTTGTTACTCTTGTAGTATTTTATTTAAATTAAAAAAAAAATTAAAATAGTTAATAACAACTTTATTTCAGTATAATATTTACTTCAAAGCGGACGAAAAACAATCTAAATGAAATTGAAAAATACCAATTCAAAAACTAAATGCTACAATAATCCTGTCGTAGCAAAGCGCGTAGTGCTATTGTAGCAGGAGCTACGATAATACTGTAGCGTAGTATTGTCAGGACAATTATTCAATTCAAGGGTTCCGTTTGACTGTAAACCCTTTTATTTCATCATGCCTTAAACTTTAATTAAATTATTACTCAAACTTGCATATTGTCCATTGTGTGTCTGTGTGCTTCAAGATGAGTATTAAGAGATTGAAAATTTGAAGTGATCGGTTGGGGCGCCGGTAGCTTAGTGGCAGTTCCGGGTTCAATTGAGTCGTTGATATAAATAATAATACACTGTGAGTGGCAAACTAAACCACAGTACCTAAGTTAGCGTAATCAAATTGACCCCCGCATTTGCCGCACTTTTTATTATATAACTAAATAGTAAAATTAAGTCGTGTCCCTATGTCCCTATATTTTGTTTAGATCTTTGAAAGTACGCCACGGATTTTGATGCGGTTTTCTTTATTAGATAGAGTTATGCAATAGAAAGGTTTGTATGTATAGTTTTAGCCAGGAAATTAAAAAGTTAAAAAAAAAAATCTTGCCGAAAAATGGTAAGCAGCGGGTGAAACCGCTGTGCGGGCCGCTAGTTATTTATAAATGGAAACTTTATGCGGATTTAAAATGAATTCACGACCCACTAGCCTGTTCTTGAAACTCAGAGAGCACTCTAATTTTATTTAAAATAATTCGACATTTCGCAGAGCTGGTTAGTTCCACTTTCGAAAGTTTTCCAATATCAAAATAACGGTTCAATCGGGATATTTTCTCGTTTTGAACAAAGAACGTATTACTCGTGCTCTAACTAACGGCTAGCTTTGTTTAGTTTTGCCGTGAAAACCTTTTGTCTGTGCTGATTTCAGTCTAAAGATTTTCCTAATACTTACTTTGTTTTGTTCACCTACTTTTGTTGCTATTTTATATTTTAAGGTAGGTTAGCTGTATTTATGCAACAAAACGGTTTTTCGATAGTAATACTATAATACTAATAAAAATAATTCAATACTATCAAATACCATTATCACTGTCTAAAATTAAGAAAACCATCAATAAACTTACCGAACTTATTAAAGATGATAAAATGATAATGATAAAAATGATGAAAAATATTTATTGTCTCCCAGATGTACCTACTATCCAAAGTGATGTGAATTTATTTCACACAAAAACAAACCTAAAGCGGTTCTCACACTTGACTACATCCGTAAGCGTAACGCATGCGCCTCTCAGACAAAAGGAAAGTGCGAATTCCTATTTTATTCATGCATCGTTTGACAGACGCATCAAGGTATACCGTAAACGCATCGTCGCCGTATATTTTCAAATTACGCAATTTCCTTTCGTCTGACAGACGCATACGTTACGGAAGCGCTAAAATTACGCAGCAACGGACGTCAAGTGTGATACCTGCCTAAGGTTTGTCAAGTCTGTCATTTAAAATTGTGCGAATATCACCACTCAAACAAAATATAAAATGAAAACGGCATTTCTAAAACCTCACGGAACCCTAGCCACTAAAACCGTAATGTTATGTAAACAGAAATATGAAAGATGGCGGCTTAACTTATTTTTGTTTTATTATAATCTGACGGCAGGTGGCCCGTCGTTAAATTGTGAATTTTGGCCACGGCTTGTTTTGTAGGAAAATAGTACTGGGTTAAATACGTATATAGGGTGAAATTTTACTAGTGATCGATAGCGAACAGACGGCCTGGTGATAAGGAACAACTTTTACCAAGGAACATAGGTCAAAACACAAAAATATAATTTGACTTCCCGTACAAAATTGCTGCTCAGATGAATTGAGTTACTATAGAAGCTCAAAATATTTTTGTCGTCTTTCAATCCATGTTCCTTGGGGAAAGTAGTTCCTTGTCACCAGCCTGTCTTAAGATTTCGCTATCCGTCACAAGTAACATTCACCATTTATAGCATGTTATCACTAAAAAGCATCACCCCATTTCTGCCCGTCTGACGAAAATTGTGTATCACCATTGTAACAGGTTGTCAGCCCATCGTCTTAGTTGCAACGCACATGTAACACGTTAACGTAAACGTAGTCGTTCGTCTCTTACGAGACCCACGGGGAAGAAATGGGGCGATGCTATTCTAAGCCGGCATCACACGCCACAACGGTCGTCTAAACGCACCGACGCGTGAAGTGTGAACTGTCCTATTGCTAGTTTCACACTCGGCTTGATTGGGACAAGCATATGATCCTTGGTACGAGGGACAATCGTGTTGTACAGTCAAGACCAGGCTGGGTTAGACAGTTTGGACTTTGGACCGTTCTTAGATTGGCAGATCCAGTGTGTAACTGCATGTGAGCCTGACTGTACTTAGTTCACAATCCAATCAATCCACAGCCACAACAGTCCACTGCTGGACATGGGCCTCCCCCAATAATAATATCGCCATACTCACCACGCTTGGCAGGCGGATTGGCGAAAGCAGTGCAAGATAATGCATTTACAGGGAACACTGCTGCCCATGGACAATTATCCTTTAATCGCTTTTTACGACACCCACGAGAAGAATTGGGGTGATGCTTTTTTAAGCAGGCACCACACGGCGATCACCGACCACCGAACGGCGACCATCACTTAACACACCACACACCATTGCCTGAACTCGGGATTTAAATACTCTTAACCTCTCGTCTGTGGGCGTGCTGTCAGAAAAGGTTAAGAGATATCTAAATCCTGTTATATAAAAAAATTACAATGGGTTTTTCTTGCAGTGTAACATGTTGCATTCACAGGGAACGCTGCTGCCCATTCCCTAGATGATTATCTCTTCAGTCGCTTCTTACGATACCCACGAGTAGAATTGGGGTGATGCTATTATAAGCGGGCACTGCTGAGTTCTTAAACGGTTTAAAATATCTTGTAGCAGATTCCATTGGGTCTTTTATCGACTCGTTGTCCGCCACATGAAAAGCACTTTTGTGTCGACACAGACACCTGTTTTGTAAAACCGTATCTAACCAAGTTACCAGCTATTATCCAATACCGGTTACTTAACTGAAAAACGTTGATGCAAGAAAAAAAACTATTAAAAGCTACAAGCACAAAACTTTAATAAACTGCAAACCGACTACGGTTACTTAGTATCTAATATTTTTATCATGAGGTACATACATAGTATAAAATAAATCGCTTTTCACGTCTCGCTATTTGTCTGTCATGTACGCCGCTAACTTCTTTTAAACCACGCAACGAATTTTGATGCAGTTTTTTTTGAGTATAAGTGATTTAAGAGGACGGTTTATAAGTATCATACATGACGGGAAAACGTTTTATTACCACGAAAAACTGCCGTTGGCAGGTCGCTAGTCAAGTAATTGCTTTTCTTTTTAGCAATTATTTCTCTCAGTAGGAAACAAGGTATCAAAACACTCTAACGTAAAGTTCAGTTGAGGAATTTCGAATTGTTTAAAATTTGGTCATTTTTCTAGCTCGTGTTTCGAAGGCGTGTGAAGCAATCGGTCCTGTTTGTTGTCTATGTCTATTTAAATGGCAGTCGTTACATAAACATGATAGAGGCTTACTTGTCTTTAACCACCAGTAGTAGGTGGTTAAAAACTGTGAGACTAGGGTCCTTCGGGTCGATATGTCTTCCACACAACAAACGAGCAGTTGAGCCAAAAAACGGCTTTCACAGTTTAGCGAGAATATTAAAATATCTTTGTAATATCTGTAAGTCCTCTATACTTAAATATAAATAATAATAACAGACTGCTAAAATTATAACGCTGTTGACTTTGCCGCAGTCGGGTAAATGGCAAGTAAACGCTTGCCGGAACCGAAGACGCCGGCACCATTTTGATTTTTATTCTTTTTCTAACCTCGTTTCACTGGCTGTAAATAAATTGGCGCAAAGTGCTTTTTTGAAAAATAAAATAGTACGTAATTTTATGCGCTCTTGTGATGAAATGATTATCATTTTATGTCATACCTATTTTGTAGTTAGGTAGGCAGGTTGGCAGGTAGGTAGGGATTTCGTGTGGGACACCGAGTTGACAAACGACCCGATGAACCCTGGTACCAGAGTTTGTTAACCGCCAACTACTACTAGCCTCTGACATGGTTGTGTAACGACTGCTGTCTAACCTTCAGACAACCTTATATTTCGGATAGTTATCAAGGCTGGGAACAAGTTCACAAAGTGATAATTGTGATTGCCCCACCGGTAATCCAACCCGGAACCTTTGCACCGCAGGCAGTCGTACTACCACTGCGCCACATCGGTCGTCAATAGTAGTTACTAATCAGTGATTTAAAGGTGAAAATATTAAGAGAATAAAATATCGAAATAATAAAATTAGCAATGAACCTAAAGATTTTCGTGTAGCGACATGGTAGCGACTACTTTGTTTAATGTCATGAAATACTTACCTAAAGGTATTTAATTAATTTATTAATTAGCTCAAGCCTACGGCACAAGCAGTACGAAATACTGATCATTGTTGAGGAATACAAAAGATCACGTTACTTTTACCATAATTTCGTGGAAATAAGGATAAATAAATTCAAAACTCTAAGGAGAATAAATAGCTTTACAATTATCTTCTTCTTCTAAGTAAAATTATACATACGAAAAATGATATCAACAAAATATAACTATAATTTGCAAAGCTATTAAAAAGTATAACAATCTTATTACAAAAAAATGCGGTGTAAGGTTTTTTACAGCGTCAATATATATATATATAAAAATATTTCTTAAACTGTCTATCTTTTTAAAAGCTTTTATTTAACTTGCAGTGTATTGCAATTTTAGGCGATGGGCTGACAACCGGTCACTATGGCGATACACAATTTTCCGAATGACCCTCAAATGTTTGTCAGACGTGGCGTAAATGTCCGTTATAGCGGCCGTTTACGCTCTGCGTACCCCGCAAGGGATAATAGGCGTGATATGTGTGTGTGTATGTAAGTAAGTAACTGTGGCCAAACACTGGTCCAATCTCATTTAGTTACCATTTCGACTCGACGAAGAAGAAGAAGTAAGTAACAATGTTTGTTCGGTGCAAATCTTGCAAGTTTAATTTGAACCACTTCTCGGTATCCGATTGAGTTGAAATTTTGCATGTTGGTCCAGAACCGATGACAATGCATGTTAATCATAAATTTGACCTGATGCTGCTGCCAGGATCGGCTCCGTACGAGAGATCTCCTCAGCGGTTTATAGCTGGGACACAAAATTTTGTATACGAATTCGTTTATTATAGGCAGTTGGTAGGCCCACCATGAATTAGACGCTACATCCAGAGTTGTCTTCGAACTATGGAACTCCTCAATATTCAACTGCTGGGACTTGCAATTTTGTATACGAATTCGTTTATTATAGGCAGTTGGTAGGCCTACCATTAATTAGACGCTACATCCAGGGTTGTCTTCGAACTATGGAACTCCTCAATATTAAACTGCTGGGACTTGCAATTTTGTATACGAATTCGTTTATTATAGGCAGTTGGTAGGCCCACCATGAATTAGACGCTACATCCAGGGTTGTCTTCGAACTATGGAACTCCTCAATATTCAACTGCTGGGACTTGCAATTTTGTATACGAATTCGTTTATTATAGGCAGTTGGTAGGCCCACCATGAATTAGACGCTACATCCAGGGTTGTCTTCGAACTATGGAACTCCTCAATATTCAACTGCTGGGACTTGCAATTTTGTATACGAATTCGTTTATTATAGGCAGTTGGTAGGCCTACCATGAATTAGATGCTACTTCCAGGGTTGTCTTCGAACTATGAAACTCCTCAATATTCAATTGCTGGGACTTGCAATTTTGTATACGAATTCGTTTATTATAGGCAGTTGGTAGGCCCACCATGAATTAGACGCTACATCCAGGGTTGTCTTCGAACTATGGAACTCCTCAATATTCAACTGCTGGGACTTGCAATTTTGTATACGAAATCGTTTATTATAGGCAGTTGGTAGGCCCACCATGAATTAGACGCTACATCCAGAGTTGTCTTCGAACTATGGAACTCCTCAATATTCAACTGCTGGGACTTGCAATTTTGTATACGAATTCGTTCATGATAGGCAGTTGGTAGGCCCACCATGAATTAGGGTCACGTCAATAGAAGGCCTCCTGATAGAAGAATTAGACTGTTCGAAATTAACTGGGACTCGGCCATGTAATAATGACGCCATCAATGAAATGAAAAGACTAAGACATATTACAAGCTAATTCTTCTATTAGGGATGCCGGAGGAGTAGGTACCAACCTACTTCTATAGAATATAAAAGAGATAATTATACTTTATCCTAATGTTAGTTTTCCCCGTGCCTTAAGTTTTTCTATTGAAGATCTCTCCGTTTTATAGAAAGACTTTCGTATTGATCAATAACTATCGTAACATAAACTAAAAAATATAAAATAAAATTATGTAAAAAAAACTTTTAAAACAAGCTTTTATTTAAGTGCTCTAAAAAGATGAAAATAAAATTTTGAATGACATTAACCACATTCATTTATGACTTTACAGAAACGAAAATAATAAAAGCTTGTCGCGAAACTTTCAATTTGTGATTGAAATTTTGTAATAAGGTACGCACCTAACTGTAATTAGGTAGTTTCTTCTAGGCATCGCGACAAGCTTTTATTATATTTTCATTTCTGTAAAGTCATAAATGAATGTGGTTAATGTCATTCAAAATTTTATTTTCATCTTTTTAGAGCACTTAAATAAAAGCTTGTTTTAAAAGTTTTTTTTACATAATTTTTTTGTTATATCACAGTTTCTATTCCAATAATTTTAGACGAAATTGACAGGCATGGTTATTTTAAATCTATTTAGAGAGGGTTGCTTCTATCAAGCCCCTTATTTAAATAAAAAAAAACAAGATAGAAATTATAATTATAAAGATAATGATACTTTCTACTAATATAAAATAATATCTGACGAAACGTGTAATTGAGTGCTGGCAGTCCACAGAAATTCTTCAGATTCCGGAACAAAACAACTAAATAAAAAAAGCTAACAGTATACCCAACAAAACCGCAACGGAGATCTAACGACCACAGAATAAAACAACTCTATCTTTTTGTTGCAGTTCCAACCAAGCGAGTACTCGGGTGGATATGACTTCGGAGGAAACGCGGAAGGCGGAGACTACGGCGGCGGCCATGACGATGGCGGCGATGGTGGCCACGGGGGCCAAGATTTCGGTGGACACGAGCTCAAAGCACACTCCTACCCAGTACACCAACACGTGCACGAAGAGAACCCAGAACCAATCAAACATTACAAAGAAATCGTCGTACCCGTCCACAAGAACGTAGAGTTTAAAGTCAACCAACCTGTTCTGATTCCGGTACCGCATCCCGTTCCCATTCAAATCCCGGTCCCGAGAGCAGTCGTTATACCTGTTATCAAAGAAGTGTCCATTCCTGTTGAGAAATCCGTCCCGTACAAAGTAGAGAAAATCGTACATGTCCCAAAAATTAAGGAGGTCCCGTTTGAGGTTGTAAAACATGTCATCGTCACTGTCGAAAAGCCTGTGCCTTTCAAAGTTCCTGTTTATGAAACCATCATTCACACCAAAAAGGGACAGCATAAGATTTAAGTCTGTGGTAAGAATAGTATAGGAGAAGGAGAACCAAGCCTTCACAATCTATTGGGTTATAAAACAAAAGTTTTAACAATTCTTTTGGTAAAGTTATATTATAACTATAACCAAGTACAATATCCTTAATTTTAGCAAAAACGTACATTTTGTTTAAACTGTGAATAAAAAAGAATAACAAATAATATTCGGCCTTAAATATGGGTTGACAAAAATTTTCCGTAATTTTTTGTAATATGTATAATTTGTCCTGTTTCTTTCGAATTCATACTCACCCTAACGAGTTACAGTTGGTACCTTATACTATTGATTACGCGTAGGTAGATAGAAGTTGACTTACTTCTTTGACTGTTTTTATTATTAAGTTAATACTGGGTCTTACTAGCTTGGTTAAAATGTTCACACCATGTTGTCCAAGATTCGGACCCTTTATTTTTGAGTGAAAATTCCTTTCGAAATATTTTTGAAGGAAGATCATTCTAGACTGTTTTGTTTCGTTGTTCGTTTGTTTGTTATTGTGTGATTGAGAGTGTGTATCGTACCTGTTATGTTAATGTTATTCTATTTAATAATTTAGTTTTATGTTTAATAAAAATGTTTTCTTATAGTATTTAGTGGTTGTTATTTGTAACGCAAAAACATTCCGAGAAAATTTAGGTATTATTTACTTGAAACCAACTAATATTGGGTTTCATTTAAGGTGGTTCGAGAGCCCAGTGGCGCCCTTATACAGAAAAAATCCCTGACTGAACACGCTAGTCATCCGAAAACCTATATTTATATAACCTAGTATCAATTCGCGGCTTTGACTTACAACAAAGATTATTTAGAATCAATATAACCTTGTAAAAACTGCGCGATTTGGTTTTGTATTTCAAAAATGATAAAAGTGGCCACTTTTAGCAAAATTACAATACATAACTAAAACGCTTTTTTTTACAAGATTTTATTGATTCTAAATAATCGTTGTAGTAATTTATTGCCGCGAATTGATACTTTAGTTTGCAGATGACTTGCGTGTCCAAGCAGCGATTATTTTACTGTTAAGGGGGCGCCACTAGTTTTCTAACCGCCGTAGAACCTAAACTGACAGAACATACTAGAAATATATAACAAATATATTTTCATTTATCTGAGAAAAGAAATAATATTTCTTTGAGTATTTTTTAAACATCTACAAAGACGCAATGGCAAAGCCTAGAAGAAGGCAAACGAAGAGTACTCAGTTATAATAACCTATATTAACATAATTAGGTACAAAGAAAAACAAATAGCAGAATGTGGTATGAAAAAAATGTGCTTTTAAACCATTTAAAGCTGTGTGCGAAATTTACGTGTGCCACCATCATTTGACAAAAGCATTATTTTGTTAAAAAAATTGCTCTGCGTCTCAAGTTAAAGTCTATTCAATTTCAGTTCTTCGTATGTATGTAAAAACGTCCCACCTACGTTCCACCTTAAGATAAAAGTACTTAAGTAGGTCAACTTTTAGTATGAAACGAAATTATCTTTATTCAATGCAGGATAGTAACTTTCGTCTTAGTAACTTTCACATTTAATTAATTTAAACTCCACTCTAGGGCCTTTTTTATGGCAGTAGCGCCTGAAAATAAGAAAAGAGCAATCTAATCTCAGTAGGGAAGTTAAAATCTACAGGCGTTTGTAAAGGATCAGCAATAATAGATTTCTAAATACATTTGAACAACACCAGACTGTATGTTTCAGTAAAGTTGTAACAAAAAATCATGCATACAGATACAAGTTACACCTTTATCCCTTGCGGGGTAGCTAGATGTTAACGACCTTAAAATACGGTTGCTATCGCTACGTTTGACAAATATTTGAGGATTGTTTCAGAAAAAACGTGTATCACTAAGGAAAAGGTTGTCAGAAATGAAATACACATAAAACGATTGAGCCCCTAGGTCGCCTCTTACGACACCTGCGGAAAAGAGTTGATGCTATTTTAAGCCGACATCACACGGCGTAAAAAAGCCATACCTACGATAAAAAAAGAACTGTGTTGGGTTTGTTTTGGTCTCTAGACTTGGCCGGATCTGGAGGTCAGTTAAGGCTGAGACAGACTTAAAACAGAAACACACTTCTATCCACCACATAATAACTAGTACGTACATACATATATCACGCTTTTATCCCTTGCGGGGTAGGCTGGGCGTAAACGGCCGTAGAAAACGAACATCTACGCCACGTCTGATGCACATTTAAGAGTCATGCCAAATGTTGTGTATCACCATTGTGACAGGTTGTCAGCCCATCGCCTAAAGCAGCACTAGTACGTAACTGTGACTAATTGAAGTGGTTTTCCCTTCATAAATAAACTCTGAATTTATTTGCAGCATCACGTACCAATAAAACACCCGTATAAGAGGTCTACATAAATCGGTTTTCCATAGTGTTGCTGTAAAAGTAACCGGTATAGATTGATCCCTCAAATGGTTACTTGTTTTACTGCTGATAGCACCAATATAGATTCAATCACCTATTGTCATTGAGAATTTGCGCACCATTCGATCTATATGGCGTAATGTTTCTATAGAAATCCTGTACGCATTATTTCATAGTTATTGGCCTCAATTCGGGATATACATTCTCATAACTTAGTTTAAAACACGCATAATAAATAATCAAAAAAATTAAAGACACGACTGCTTTCTGAGATAAAGCCTAGCCTATGACACTCGGGATAATGTAAGGATTCTTACGATACAATTCCCATTCGAATCTGTTCAGTGGTTACCGAGTTTTAGTCCTTTGAATAATCGCACATATATACAGTACATACATACATGCACTATAAAAACATAACCCTCCTTTTTTGGTTGTAATAATGCTGTCACTTTCTGTCAAATAGGTTAAGAAAAGAATATAGCGTGTGCGGAAAGAGAATAGGCGTAGACAAAAAGTGAAATCAAATTTTTTTCCTAAGTTACTATGACATTTCTCATACTGAGGCACAGAGGCGCCCTCAAATTCCATGCCTATTCTCTTTCCACACAGACTCTAAAAATATCTTAATCCTGTCATTATAAAAAACAATCAATCCTTCGCCGTTACTTGTGAATTTTGTCGCCTTTTTTGACAGATAACACGTATTTTGCGTTAAATCTTGGTTAAATTATAAGATATGACATGATATCTCCTATCCTGTTCTAAACCTATTCGACGGAGAATGACGGCACAAATTTAAGGGTGAGTGGAGAAAATTTATTTCTCGAATTGAGGCCATTGTTTGATATGATCAAATGTTTACAGCTGTTTTTATCTTTAGTATCGATTCTGATTTAAGAAGTGGCACATCCCGTAGCTAGTTTTGAATTTCACTGACGTGCATAAAAACGTAAACAAACTTTTCTGAACATCAAATAACCGTCCGATTTTAGCCCATCAATAAGAATTAGTAAACAAAAAATATGAAGTTAAACTTGGAGTTATTAAAAGTGATAATTAGACTATTAATTCTGCTGATACTATTCGTCATGCTGTTCATAATATCCGCATTTCTATACAGTGCAAAATTTTGGCCCGACGTTTACACTTACATAAGCGCGAACGTTACTATTAAACATATTCCTACGGTATCCGAACTAAACATCACCATTTTCGAACCAGCAGAATTCACTACCGAAGGATATTTTGCTACTGATGTCACAGACAGTACCGATATTGACGATTTCACCGGAACTTTCGAAGAGTTCTTTAACAATAGGAAAAGAAGAGATGTATTGATTGAAGATATAGGAAAAGATTATATTGAGATGCCTAAGACGGTTGTTGTGCATTATGTGTTCGATGTAGACGATAATGAAACGAATTTCATGACGGCTCTGAAAGATGCTGTTGATGAAACGAAGTTAACGAAAACCGAGTCAGAGGATGTTGAAATGTTGGACAAGGAAGCTGGAGATGCGTTTCAGAGATTGGTAAGGACATATCTGAAAATATTACAATTTACATACACTCACAATGCTTTCTGAAACATACATAAATCACGCCTATATCGCTTACGGGGTAGGCAGAACATTAACGGCCGTAAAACGTATATTAACACCACTTCTGACAATAGTTTGTTGATAGTTTGTTTGTTGTTCTGTAATTAGTGACAGGTTGTCAGCTTATCGCCTATTTCTGAAAAATGTGGCATTTTAGTACAGTTGGTTCCAGCACATAAGGTACCAGGGGTACTCCATTAGAACTCAAAAATATTGTCCCCAGCAATATTTTTTTCTTGACATGAATATGTTTATTTAGAAAATTACTTCTTTTATGAGTATAAGTTTAAATTTTTATTATGTATTAACTGGGGATAAACATACTTCAGTTCTTTTAGAGTACTCGTACCTTATGTACGACTGTACATTATGTCTAATTCTCAAAATGTTTAACGTAATATATCCAGAATGTCCATTCCTAGAATGTCCAATTCCCTGAATTTCCAATTCCCAACACGTCAAATCATGTTTAATTAAGTGCAAGATCATTTTTTATTATGGAAACCTACCATCAAATAATAATAGCATTAAAAATAGTCATCGTAATCGTGAAAGTCATAGACTGTCATAGTCGTTACTATTAATGTATCGTCCTGTCATTCACTTGCACATCTGGCAACCCTGGAACCCGGGGCTATGACATAGGTACCGGTAATACGCAGTAGCATTAAATTATCTGTGGTACCGGTGAACCTCATTTTGTGGTTATTTAAGAAAATGCTTGCTTGGTGATTTGCTTGGTTGTGGCGTAAAGTTACATGCCGTGTGATTAACCTGGCCAGCCCCGAGGCAGTGCCTTTGTTATATTTTTATTCCGCACGAGCCGGGTTTCTATAAGGACAATTCAAAATTGTTATAAAAAAAAGAAAACAAAATTTGACGGATCATGACGTCAATAAGTGATAACAATCCTACACACAAATCACGCCTATATCCCTTACGGGGTGGGCAGAGCGTTAACGGCCGTAAAACGGATATTAACCACGTCTGACAAAAGTTTGAGGGTCAAACAGACAACTGTGTATCACTATAGTGATAGGTTGTCAGCCCGTCGCCTAAAATTGCAATACACATCCCTCGAGTCCCTTAGTCGGGTCTTACGACACCCATGGGTAAGAAATGGGGTGATGCTATTCTAAGCCGGCATCACACGGCAATCTTACATTGAATAAAGTTTCGCATTCACATTTCGACTTATGTTCCTTGGGGAAACTTGTTACTTATCACCAGCCCGTCTTTTGTTTTCGCTATCGGTCTTCTTCTTCTTTTCGTGTGGGACACCGAGTCGTCCAACGACCCTATCGGTCACTAGTACATTTTCACAGAATGTAATAAATACAACTACAAATATTTTACGGGTGAATCAGCATCATAATATATCACGCCTTTATCCCTTGCGGGGTAGGCAGAGCATAAATGGCCGTAAAACGGACATTTACGCTACTTCTGACAAATGTTTGAGAGTCATTCAGATAATCGTGTATCACGATAGTGACAGGTTGTCAGCCCATCGCCTAGATTGCAATACACATGTTACCCTCGAGTCCTCGATATATATATGATGATCAGCCCATGAAACTGATTAACTTTCCCCAAAGAACATAGGCAGAAATACCATAGATACTTATTACAAACCATACTTACTAAAGAACTAGCAGGTTCCCTCAAACTCATGCTGATTGCTAAGTTAGGAGTAATTAAAAAGCTTTTTTGTTTACTATGAGCTAAACCGCTGAGCAAAATGTATAAAAAGTTGGATTTTCCGACTCTAAACATTATACAGGGTGTAAGGGACTGTGTACCGAAAACTTTGCAGGCATGTTTAGACCTTGAAACTGAACAACTTTGTCGAAGATAATGTTGGTAAACGAGATATTTTTTTCTGACCTCCCATACTAAATTCCCGATCAGCTGATTGACTTTCTATGGAAAGTTTCCTATATATTTTCATCCGTATATCCGTAATAATGAAATATGAAATACACTAGTGGCCAACCCAGATATGCTAACCGTTTTCCCGCGGGAAAATGACCATTTTCCGGCTAGAATTATACATTAAAACGTTTCTCTTGAATTGATCTACTTATCTAGTAAAGAAAAACGCATCAAAATCCGTTGCGTACTTTAAATATCTAAGCTTACATAGGGGCACGGGAAGCTTCTCCTATTTATAATATTTAGTGATGAAAGATCGGAAATTCGAAACACGACTGCGGAAACTCTGACACCAGGGTTTATCGAGTCGTTCGTATACTCGGTGTCCCATACGAAAAGAAGACTAGCGGAAATTCCAGTCGCGGAATTTGATGTGAGATAGGTCAACCAGCGCGGAAAATATTTGATGTCAATTGATTTGTCGTGTGAGACTGGCTTAGAATAGCATCACCCCATTTCTTTCCCGCGGACCGTAAGAGGCGACTACAGGGATTACAGTGTTCATATATATTACAATTGTAGGCGACAGGCTGACAACCTGTCATTTGAGCGATACATGATTTTTCTGAAATACATAAATATACTTTATTGCACAAAAACAAGAAATGGACAAACAGATAGAAAAGAAAGAGTACAATATAGGCGGCCTTATAGCTAGGTAGCTATTTCTACCAGACAACCTTAGGGTAAAGGAGAGTAGATTTGAGATGCGGGATAGTGCTTTTACGGTTATATAAAATACATATACAATAACACCTACATATTTTACATAAATAACAATATGAGTAAACTACTACATACCTTATATTACAATAAACTAATACATATACATAATTATAGAGAAATATGCATGTTCGTTCAGATTAAATGGACAGGGGAGAAAAACAAAACAGTATAAGTGAAAATCACTTTTCGGACAGATAGTGTGATCTGACTCGCGCCTTAAAGCTTTCAAGAGACGGAGCACGTCTGATATCCTCCGGTAGGGCATTCCACAATTTGATCGCTTGCACAGAAATACATATTTGTTAGACGTGGCGATACGAGTAGCAACCGTATTTTACGGCCGTTGTTGACGCTCTGCTGCAAATTTCGCTTTGCATCTTCCAATAATTTGGGTTGGTATGTACATTCAGATACAACGGTCCCTAATATACATACACGGCAGTGGTAATATATTGAATTTTTTGAATATTGGTTTACAACTAGCATAAAATTATTTATCATACTGTATTTTTCTTAAACTTTGTGTGCAATCTTGTCGTCGCACCTATATATTTTTTACTTAGTTTTAAAGGTTGGCTGGAAGAGATCTCTTTATAGAGATAATCTCACCTTTGTGAACTACTTTTAAAACAAAAACTATTGTATTTTTAATGCACAATAAAAAATACATACAAATTTTGTATTGTAATTCGCCCGGATACTCTTTTTATGAACCTTAAAAGATAAAAGAACCGTGACTCAATGTAAACATACTTAAGATTTTAATCGTCTCAGTAATTGTTATACCGTGTATTTAACGGGTCGTTATTTGGTCATACGAATCCCCTATGTCATTATCTCAGAACGTCTTTGTTGCATAATGTCGTCGATTCTGGCGGACGCATACCTTAGCTTCTTTTTCGGTGGTGTTATGGTCCAAGTTTCGTTTTAAGGTTCGCAGGTCTCTGGTAAAACAGAAAAACCTAAAGCTGTTTAAGTAATTTTAAGTAGGTGATCAATGTAAATTGATTTTGTAGTGATTAATGGCTTTTTGGAATTAAGAGTTGTTAAAGAAAAACAGGAGGCATTTTTGTGTAGAATCAGCAGCGTTTCAAGTTATCAATGTCAAAAATCACGTTTTGTCATTTCTGTCGATTTTTTTATGATATGGCAGTGGAATAAACAAAAAACAATAAACAAAGAACTGGTAGATTGATTTTTATTTTCTTCTGTTAATACAATATCAGAAAAATATTTAGGTTAGCTTTGCAAAGGAGTTTGTCCGCCGGAATCGATGCCAATAATGTCTTGTCTATGTAGGTAAATGTGAATTTGAGATGAAGATAACTGTTTACTACCATGATCTAGTAATTTGATGTTGGTGTGGTTGGTAGCTTCACAAAGTCCTGGGTTTGATTCTCGGCTGGAAAGATTTCTGCACTGCAAATAGTATTCGAAAATGTATACATGTGTGTCAGTTGAAAAGTCAGATGCCTCGAACAAACAAAAAAGCAGTAAATTAATTTTTAGTACATACCGCCTATATCTCTTGTAAACGGCCGTAAAATACGCCACGTCTGACAAAAATTTGAGAGACATTCAGAATATTGTGTTTCATTATAGTGACAGATTGTCAGCCTATCGCCTAAAATTGCAATACACATGTACTCATAGCCCTCGAGTTCCGTAGTCGCGTCTTACGACACCCATGAGTAAGAAATGGGGTGATGCTATGGTAAATTACAAATTGAATCTGCAACGACATAACAGTTCAGCGCTCAGACCATTTAGACTACAGAATCTGCTGAAATGCTCGCAATAAAGCACGATCTTTCCGTATTTTAATTGATCAATCCATTTGGCTGGAGGGCGTCCAACGCTACGCTTACCGATGCGTGGCGTCCACTCGAGCACCCGCTTACTCCACCGTCCATCGGTTCTACGATGGATATGTCTATCTATCTATCATTCCATAATTATACCTCTAACCCTTCAGCCGGGTGTACCTAAAACGCAGTCTTTCTACTTCGCGTTATGCCTAAATGTCATAATACACTAGCTAAATGACTAATTATTTAGAAGACTAATTATCAGATTGCTTACTTTTCGTTATGGCTAATTCTATATCAGTCTAAATCTCTACTTGTACATCTGTCGGTTACAAAATGGTAGCATTTCTTTAATATACAGGATGTAATTGATGGTTAACCGAATAAAATGCAGGCATGACCATGAAACTGAACAACTTTTAAAATCACTCGCTGAACATATTTTCAAAACTAATGATATTTGCAGTTTCCATAGAAAGTCAGTCAGCTGATCGGGAATTTTGTATGGGAGGTTGTTTTTTTTCTCAATTACCAACATATCCTCCATGGAAAAAGTTGTTCAGTGTCATGGTCTGTCATGCATGCAAAGTTTTCGGTACACCGTCTCTTACATCCCGTATATAACCGAAAACAAATGTCAGAATTGATTATTATAGTCAATCACCTATTATGTAGAAATAGCGTGAACAATTTCAAATTGTTATTATTATGACCTATGCTTAGCTGGTTCACACATGCCGCTCGATTTTACGGTCATTTGCCGCTCCGGCTTTACTCACGACAGGAGTTGTGTTGGGTCCACAAACCTTTTGACAGTTCTCAGTTTTGGGATGGTTAAGGATTAGTTTCATATTGTAATTTAGTAGTAGTTTAGTAATTTATTATCAAAATATTAAATCGTTCTCTCATTTTTCGTCCGTCGCTGCGTATTTTTTTTAACGCACCGTAATGCTTTTGTCAGACGAAAGGCAATTGCGAATTCCGATTTTATTCCCAAACAAATACGGCTACAGTGCTTTTACGGATGCGATTACGCAGCGATGGACGTTAAGTGGGACAACCGCCTTTGTGACAGCGGTACAGAAATATTAATTTGTCCGAGTGTTTATTCATAAGAAACAGCCATAACAGTCCACTGTTGGACATGGACTTCCCCCTATTGGCATACTCACCACGCTTGGCAAACGGATTGGCGACCGCAGTGCAAGTTGTTCCATTCACAGGGAACTCTGCTGCCTATTTCCTGGATGAATTCATCCCTTAGTCGCTTTTTGCAACACCCGCGAGTAGAATTAGGGTGATGCTTTTCTAAACCAGGATCACACGGCAGTGTCATTTTCCTGCTGGATGTCAAATACCGCAAAATCGTGAGGCGCGTGTGCGAATGGCTCATTATAATTTAATAAGACAGTTGAGAAACAGACGTAGTTACGATAAACATTTAATTAACTGCGAAGGTTTTTGTAATAAGTAAATAACGAAAATTGACATCCATAAAATAATTATACTTATACGTATTCATAAATGTGAAACTGCTTTGAAAAGAAGTAGATTTAAGAAATGGTATCTTACCTAGTTATAAAAAGGGAAAATATTCTAGACAAACGACCCGATGAACCCCGGTGTCAGAGATTTTCAACCTCCTACTACTACTAGTAGGGCTCTGATATGGTTGTGTAACGATCGCCGTCATCATAGTAATCATAGACAACAACCGGGACCGACGGCATAACGTGCCGTCTGAAGCACGGAACCATCTTTCTTTTGCGGACATTCAGGTGGTTCAGCCTACAATGTCCTAACCAGACTAGTAACAAATTCGCAAAGTGATAAATATCAACTTTGTGAGTGCCCCACCGAGAATCGAACCGGAACCTTTGCGTCGCAGGCAGTCGCACTACTACTGCGCCACATCGGCCGCCTTCTCTTGTGATGTGATTCAATTTCAGTGATTTTTTTACTCTACTTGTTCCGATCTATGTGTGATAGAATACACAAAAAAAAAATGCCAGAATCTTCTACTTACACAGGGTGTTAGGGATGGTGTACCGAAAATTTTGCCGGCATTATCACACCATGAAACTTAACAACTTTTACTATGGAGCATATGTTGGGAAACGAATTTCTTTTTCAAGTTTCCATAGAAAGTTTATCAGCGGATCGAGAATTTTGTATGGGAGGTCGATTTTTTTTCTCCTTTACCAACATATTCTTCATGGAGAAAGTTGTTAAGTTTCATGGTCTAATCATTCCTGCAAAGTTTTCGGTACACTGTCCTTTACACCCTGTATACAATTGTACATAAGTAAAAAAGAAACAAAGACTCAATGTAAATTGTGTGACCACGATTCACACTTTATAATTATCATCTTTAGATACAGATCTTTTAAGTATTCCTTCATTTATACAATCACAAAACGTGTGGTCATGTCACGAGATTCAAACAAGGAACTCATTTTACAACAGGAGATATCGTACTTATCCATACTAATATTATAAATTCGAAAGTAACTCTGTCCGTCTGTTACGTTTTCACGCCTAAACCACTGAACCGATTTTGATACAATTTGGCATTAGCATAGACAGGAACCTAAGAAAGGACAGGAAAATCTATCAACCCAACGGGAAACAAAGTAAATCATAAGAAACATAGCGCATCATGCCGAAGAAAATCATCAGACGAGGATTCGTTGTGTGGATTGCTTTGAATTTTGTGTCAGGCAATAAATAGTTGTCATACTATCTAATGTGGATAGTCGCGGGTAAAAGCTAGTAGTTCATAAATATATAGCTTGTGTCCTGTGACAGATGTCAAATTCATACAATTTTTATTTTGTCTCACTTGGTCTCCTATCTAGTTACCTGCTGTCAAGGGAATCATCCTATAATTCACATAGTATAGTGTTTTCTATTCTAGGACATCGAATCGACAAGCGACCCGATGGACGATGTTTTAGGCCTCTGATGTAATTAAACTCGCTTGTAATAGGTAAATCTAAAGACGTGTGATGTCAGATTTGCCGGGTGAAGCCGGCCTAGAATAGTATCACCCCATTTCTTTTCCCGTGGGTGCCGTAAGACGCGACTAAGGTACTCGAGGGTGCATGTTCTAAAATTTAAGGCGACAGGCTGACAACCTTCAACCAGATCTTTAAAACTACGCAACGGATTTTGAAAGTATTTTATTTAAATAGAGTGATTCAAGATGCAGATTTTTAGGTACCTTTTACCGCGAAAAGCTTTGTTCCTTCAGGAAAATGGGTAGCAGTGGGTGAAACCGCTGGACGGGTCGCTAGTTTTATTAATAAACCAACCAGTCAAGTACTAAATTAGTAGGGCGGTGGAACGGTATTCTACGGTCCCGGGTTCATGTCCCAGCCGGCACTAGTCGTTTTTTTTCGAAATCCAATTTTTATTAACCTTTCCATGACCTTAGATGTTGCGTAGCTTTCTTAGTCAAATTGTCGCCGTATTATACAAGGGGTCCATTAATTGTGCAGCTATCTATCAAAGTCAGACCCCCAGTCCCGAGTCAAGACTCTCAAGGTGAGCCCAATATTGCTAAACAATTGCTTAGTGGGGCCAAGAGATGAGCGGGTGTAGTTTGACGTCGAGTAGTACTGTTAATAATCCATTCTCGATACTAGACTAGACGGAAATATTAGCACGCTTTTATTAGGTTGACTTCGTAAGAACTATGTAACCAAATCTTAGAAGCTTAATTAAGCCCACTTGTGATTGGCGTAGAACTACGAAACTTGGCTATGGCATGTAAGCTAGATGACAATACAATAATATGATACCTTTATGTCTGATGGTTTGATGCCGGAGCCCGATGATACCTTTCCTAAGATGCCTTCTAGTAATCATAAAAAAGACAACCTCCTTTACGAAATTCCTGATCAGCTGACTGACTTTCTATGGAAACTTGTTCGTTTACCAACAGAGGCTCTTTGTTATTTATCATGATATAAAGAAGGAAGAAGAATTTGCCGTACCATTGAGTAAAGCTGAATAACATTATTTAAAGGCGTTAAAATAAATACAGACCGATTTACATTTGCATGTTTTAATATCTACTACCTACTATCTTCGTACACGTCTAACTAAAATTGATGTTTTCTTATTCAGATAATAGTGTAAATACAGTAAAATTTCTAATTTTACACCCGCTTTGATTTTACCGTTGGCTTTAACCGACAATCAAGTCACAACTAAAACTCGCAGTTTTCATGACCGCACACGATTCCCATCACCTTAAGACCACAAGTTGCATCTTATACCGTGCTAATAAGGCTTAGAGCTACGATCCGTTTGACGCAACATCTTCCGATCCCCGCCTCGTTACACGCAGACATTCCTCTTGCATTTGTTTACAAACTCACGAACTTGAATCACGCTTCAAAAAAATATGAGCGTAAAAAACGTCATTCTGTTTTTGGTGCTAATAGTTCGAGTGAGAAGTGATTGTGATGGCTATTTCGAGTGTCTCAGTGGTTTTGTTAAGGATTATCTTAGTGGGAATAAAACTATCGGTGATAACTCGGATTATATAGATTTTGGTGATTTAAGGAATGCATCAGTTGGATTATTAGATCTAACTCATGTTGGAAGATCTTTATCTCAAGCTTTGACTGACGTGACTACGTTGATCAAAGATGAAATCAAAGGCATGTTTGACATCGATGATGAAACAGATGTTCATAAAGAAATTGAAAACAAAACTGAAATTCATGTAAAAGCTTTAAGTTTGAGCAGAGCATATGAAAATGTAACTGAAAAAGTCAATAAAACTGAAAGTATTGTACCATTACCGGAAGTAATCGTAAATAATTTGACAAAATTTAACGACGAGCTAAATGCGCTAAAACTCGAAATCGAAAATAATCTCCAAGCTGAACTCGAAAATTTTATATCGCAAATTTTGGAAAATGATACAGTTGATTGGGTTGAAGTGACTGAACATAGTTTTGAAAATGAATTTACTACAACTCTGAAACCATATCCAGATTTTGAAGAATCCTTTGAAACGACTATCGAAACTATTAATGTTACTAGCGGAAATATTTCGGTGACAAATGAACCGAATATAAATATTTCAACGACAGAATTTGCAATTGCAGAAGATAATGAAACTACCCGAGCACCTATTGAAAAGGAGCTCATTTCAGAAAAAGATTCTTACACAAAACTTATTCCCGAACATACTTCTTTAGAAGCAGTAACAACTAATATACATATTACTACTGCACATAATTCGAGTACAGCTACATTGACTACTGGTGCACCTGTTTTATCTAGCTCAGTTGCATCTACTACTGTTACAATACCTACAACAGTTTCAAGTACAAGGAAACACACCATTTCTACTACAACTATTGCATCACAGACTACGAAACAACAAACTACAATACCGTCCACAAAAATTACTACAGAGAATCAACCGATACACACAAAATCGCCGATCGATTATAAATTATTAGAAAATGTAAAAGTGAACGAAATATCAAATGAAGATTTATCTTATTACGAGATTAACGACGACAATTCAACCGATTATCCAATTATAGATTACGTAGATCTTTACAAAGATACGACAAACGAAGATTTAGATTATGTGCCAACACCGAAACCTGCTAATGAAATCAAAAGTGACCTGGATAATTTAATTCAAAATGGGGACGAGTACGAAAACAATGGTTATTATGTAAGTAAACTTATAATTATGAATTAAATATAGAGTCTTTATAGCTTGAACTGCCTAAGGTATATCCGTACTAATATGTGTGTGTATGTTTGTTACCTCTTCACGCTGAAACGGATTTGGATGAAATTTGGAACACAGGTAGAGTATAACCCGGAATAACACATAGTCTACTTTTTACACCGAAAAAACAACTATTACCCCGGGAAAATGAGTGGCAGCGGGTGAAACCGCTGGGCGGAAATCTAGTTTAGAATGTAGATGTAAATGGGTTTTGGTAAGATAATCAACAGTTGGATAACGGCCATTTAAAATAACAATTTGAATAAAATTTCACGTCTCTTAAAATTCCCCATCAATATGTCTATCGCATGTAGAATTTTATGAATGTTTGAGCCTGTATTGAAAAGTTCTGACACCAGGGTTTATCGAGTCGTTAGTGGACTACTCGTTGTCCCACACGGAAAAGAAGAAGAAGGACAAAAGGGTCTCTCCCCTTTTCAGGTTGAGTTTAGTCACATGCCGTGTGACCTGGCCAGCCCCGAGGCAGTGCCTTTATTTTAATTTTTTATCCCGCCCGTGCCAGTTTTCTAATAGGAAAATACAAAATTGTTATAAAAAGATTGTGTTTTACAAATTTATTTTTATACAATGACGGATCGTGACGTCATTAAGTGATAATACTATCCTACATTGAATAAAGTAAATTTAATTCCAATTACGATTTCGCAGCATTCTAGGTCTAGTGCCAGGTTATGCCCATAAATTTCTGAAACTTTTTTAAATCTTTAATGAAATTTCTTACCTAATTAAAAGCATTTAAACAAAAACGACTTTCTAGCAAACCATGTGACAGCTATTGATTTCTTGTCTCTCTGCTTCACAAAATTATCTTCGGATATGCTGAAAAATAGTGTCTAAAGTTATTTTACAGACACACACATCACGCTTTCATCCCTTGCGGGGTAGGCAGATGTACACAGTGCCAAACAAAATAAGATTTGCAATAGAAATTAAGACCCGTTATTTGAATTACGAATTAAAATATTTGTCACAACTATTGTTTGTTTAGAACTATGGGAAAGGGTCCAATTTACTATGTTAATGAGATCCGGAGATTTACAGTGAAAGTTAGCGGAATTTGGTTGGGTGGTTCTCACACGTGCCGCTCAATTTTGCGGCATTTTGGTAATCTGGTGTAACTGATAACGGATTGTATCAAACCGCATGTACAAGCAGCCACGACAACGTAGCCACAGTATAATTAATAGTACTAGCGTACAGTATGGTCACTCCCTGCCTCCCCCTACAAGCGCCGCCCACCCGCGCTCGGAGGACGCTCAGACACCGGCTAAGCAAGGACGCGATGACGAAGGTCATTTCATACTGCCGCACAGTGCATTCCCGATTCGCGAACGCAAAATGGCGGCAACCCTGACATGTTGTCTCACACACACAAGCATGGTCCGCGTTCACCTACGCGAGCTTAGACTGTGTGCGTAGCAACGCATTTGATTCATACATTTGAGCGCCAGTGTCCGAGGTGTGACGTAGCTGTCACAGGCTGTCATCTGTCAACTGGCTGTCAAATATCGCAATAACGTGTCGGTATGTGTGCGAACGGTCTTTCTCTAAATACTTGTTTTAATTACATGCATATTTATTTCGTACTAATATTTTAATTATAATGTCAAATTACACGTTTTCATTCCCGGTATTTTTTTTGTTTTGTGGCGTTTTCATTGTAATTTCGCCAGTGTCAAGTGCAATTTGATTTAATGGGAGATTTAGGAAAGCCAATCTTTAACTGAAAAAGTTTATTTCCATTGAAACGTATGTAAATAGTTGAAATGTATTATGACTGAAATGACAAAATTTCTACGTAGCACAAGGTCATGTATACACACACACACACATATCACGCTTATAATCCCTTAAGGGGTAGGCAGAGCGTAAACGGGCATTCACGCCACGTCTGACAAAAATTTGAGGGATACTCGGAATATTGTGTTTCACCATAGTGACGGGTTGTCAGTCCATCGCCTAAAATTGTAATAAACACCCTCGAGTCCCTAAGTCGCCTCTTACGTCTCCCACGGAAAAGAAATGGGATGATGCTATTCTAAGCCGGCAACACAGGGAAATTCTAAGCTGGCATCACACGGCAATTTTTTATAAGGTCATTATTGTATGACATAATAAAAAAGCTCGAGAACTGTCTCCATTGGTGTTTTTGTTTTGTGTCATTTTGCACGGGTTGTGATTTCACCAGCATCAAAATTTTGTTGATGACTTAGACTCGCATACAAAACAGCACTTTTTTTCGTTCATGTATTCTAGATTGTTTTAATATTACATGCCAGAATGTTTAAACATGACATCTGAGATTCGAGCCTGTTCTTCTCTCTTTTCGTGTGGAACACCGAGTCGTCCAACGACCCGATGAACCCTGGTGTTAGAGTTTTTCAACCGCCTACTACCACTAGTAGGCCTCTGATATGGTTGTGTTACGACCACCGTCTAAGTAATCATAGACAGCAACCGGGACCGACGGCTTAGCGTGCTCTCCGAAGCACGGAACCATTTCTTTTCGGACAATCAGTTGGTTCACCCTGCAATGTCCTAACCTGACCGGGAACAAATTCACTAAGTGATAAATATCAGTGAGTTTAAGTTTGTGAGTGTCCCACCGAGAATCGAACCCGGAACTTATGCGCCGCAGGCAGTCGCACTACCACTGCGCCTCATCGGCCGACATAATTATTACCATTACATTCTAAAATACCGCAACTGAACTATTTCCACGACGACAAACCAACGCGAATATCTCTTTAATATTTTTTTCTAATAAGTATGCAAAAACATATCCCAAAAGATTTCACCCAGCCACAGAACGTTCACGAGCAAACTTCTTTTTAACGGTTTGGACGACATAATGATGATTCCATTCATATATATTTTTATCTACACTCGTCTCATAATGTTCGAATTATGAACTCGAAAACAGTTGCATAAAGACCTACTTTATGCATTCTGCCTATAGATATCACGGTTTAATAGAAATAACAGAAGCGTAATGACTTAATGAGAATGCTCTTACTTCGATAAAGTTGAGAAATGAAACGAAGTTTTTTTTTGCCAATACTCTTATTGCCAACTTCCGCCGCACCTGTCAGTTGTTGTTGTATGGTAATGTTGCGTTTGTTTTATTAGGTTGTTTGTTGAGATGTTGTTTAGTAGTTGTTCAGATGTTGTTTATTTGTTGTTCAGTTGTTGTTCAGTTGTTGTTCAGATGTTGTTCAGTTGTTGTTCAGATGTTGTTCAGTTGTTGTTCAGATGTTGTTCAGTTGTTGTTCAGATGTTGTTCAGTTGTTGTTCAGATGTTGTTCAGTTGTTTAGGTAAGTCACTCCACATCTAAACAACTGGTAAATTAAAGAATTTTCAAAAATTCATATCAAGCCATATTACGTTCTCGTATTGAATTTGACCTTGTATCGGGCCTTGCAATGGCCGGTGCGTACGTTTAGAAAAGTGTTTCTGAGTTTTTTTTGGAGAGTGTAGATAAAATAGTGTATGCAACTGCTATAATTAGGCATTAGAATGCTCGTGTCAAACTATTATCACACTCGGCTGCGCCTCGTGTGATAAACAGACACTCGCATTCTAATGACCCCCATTATACGACAGTTGCATAAACTACTATTTTAATTTCCTGGACTTTACCTCAAGAATAAAAAAAATCATAAGTCAAAATATATATATAAAATAAAAAACCTGTCATGTAAATCAATTAGGTAACACTGCAAGTACACCGGCTCTTACACATTTTGTGTGGACGTATTTTATTTTTCATATTATAATTTTTTATTCAGATTTTGTCAAATCTCTCATACGATATTTTACGCATCCATGCAAATCCCGCTTATACCTAAGAGTGGAAATTAGAATATCGTTAGGCCACATTGTGTACCCATCAAATAATAATAACAACATCCACGTAGGAAATGTTTTGCGATTTTCCGAGTGGGGAATGAAATAATAATGGATTCCAATGTGTTTCTGTGTTCCTGTGATACACACTGACCTCACGATTGGTGAACTGAAATGACAAAATACACCTGCTTATTGACGAGTTAGTTAAAAAAATAAAATGAAAAAATACACTTATGTTAAAGGGAGCTATTCTCTGCAAACAAACTGTTGCACAGTTTGGCAGACTGTAAAATTTGTAACAACGAAACTGTTTTTATGACAATAAACGCTTTTTTTATTTTTATCCAATTTTGGCAGCTGTGAAAATCATGTTAATGCTTTGATACAAGGTCTATTTTCAAGCTATACCTGCTCACTCTCGAGTCACTCCAATAAGCCAATTTTGGCAGCTGTCATAATCATGCAAATGCTTTGACATAAGGTCTCTTTTCAAGCTATACCTGCTCACTCTCGAGTCACTACAATAAGCCAATTTTGGCAGCTGTCAAAATTATGCTAATGCTTTAACATGATATGGGTATTTTTTGTAGTTGACATGTCTTTTTCTAATGTACCGCCGTCGAGAGAAGTCGGTTTTAACAGCTGTCAGATTCTTGATAATGCTATGGCAGAGGGTCCATTTTCCTTTGCTGACATCACTTTTAGTATGGAGATGACAGCTGTCAAAACCGACTTCTCTCGGCGGCGGTACTATAGTATAGGTTTGACAGACAGCTGCCAAACTTGGCTCATTTGAGCGACCCGAGGGACTAGAGTAGAGTTTTCGTTCCGGATATGCGTAAAGAGTTGTATAAAATCGTAAATAAATGCCGAATATCATAGACGTCGCATCGCTGCGCCGTAAGCTGGCTGTCATTTGCTGGCTGGCTGTCAAATACCTCAATATAGTGTGTTAAATGTAAAGACCAGCTTAAAAAGGTAAAAACTATGTTCTCTCTCTCTTTACGTGTGGGACACCGAGCCGTCCAACGACCCGATGAACCCTGGTGTTAGAGTTTTTCAACCGCCTACTACTAGTAGTAGGCCTCTGACATGGTTGCTGTAACGACCGCCGTCTAAGTAATCATAGACAGCAACCGGGACCGACGGCTTAACGTGCCCTCCGAAACACGGAACCATTTCTTTTCGGACAATCAGGTGGTTCACCCTGCAATGTCCTAACCAGACCGGGAACAAATTCACAAAGTGATAAATATCAATTTTGTGAGTGGACCCACCGAGAATCGAACCCGGAACCTTTGCGTCGCAGGCAGTCGCACTACCACTGCGCCACATCGGCCGTCAAAAACTATGTTGATAACCTCTTATTTTGAAGTCCGTGTGTCTCAAATCACAGCCTCTGCGGGAAGAAAACCGAATCAATCATTTCAAGAAAAATATAAGAATTCAGAACGGAAAGCGCGAAAATAATTCCTATTCAATTCTTGGCTGGGGGATGGTGATAAGTGACAGACAAATAATTTCCATTTTTTTCGTGAAACTGTTTGTATTGAGATGCTCTCACACTGCATTTTGACGACAGTCACCGACTGTTGCCGAACTGTTAAAAATGTTGATGAATGTCAATGAAAACCTAAGAACCCTTGCACACAGGCGATTCTTTCCGGTAATAAAGCCTTCTTAAAGTACTAAGAATCATCGATAGATGGCGTTAAACTGAGGACATATTTGCTGGGGAGTTTGATTTTCATTCCTTTTGCGTGGGACACCGTGTCGTTCAACTACTCAATGATTTATTATTGGAGTTTGATTGAAAGTTTGGATATTATATTACTTTCGTATCGCTAGCAATGAATAAGGACTACAGGTCCGAAAAAGGGAAGGAAACAGTTCACTATGCTACCTACTAGTACGCTAATATTATTACCTTGCTTCTGAGATACCCCCAGACAAAACATTTTTGTTAAGTACAAGTATGCAAAATTTGAGAAGTGTGAGTAAGTTTGTTCTCGCATATCAAACTCAAGTTCAAAGCTGGTGAAGCCCTGAAAATATTTTCAGCGATATTTTTAATTCTTTTAGAACCTATCTATAATAATAATAACTGCTTATTATCCCAATTCTTATAGCTATATCCCCCTGAATATTTAACTTAATTTTCAACTCGGATAGAATAGAGAGCTAATTGGTAAGCAGATTGAAAACAAAATTAAATTAAACAGTTTGCACTCAAAATAACTTTTGTTGTAGCTTCGAGCGCTGACCTAAAAAGTAAAATATGTTTGCAGTTACAATTCAATAGGGAAATTGCTAAACAGGAATATACCTAAAATTTTTAGGATTACCTACCTTTTTCTTGAACTTCCTGAAAAATAATTTCGCTGTGTACGAAAAGCCCGTTTTTTATGTACTGGATGAATTTGAATAGTGACCAATAGCAAAATCTTAACACAGGCTGTTGATAAGGAACAACTTTCCCCTAGGAACATAGGCCCAAATACGAAAACAAAAATCCCTATACAAAATTGCCGACGAAATTAAAGATGGTTCCGTGCTTCGGAGAGGCACTGTCGGTCCCGGTAGCCGTCTACGACTGCCTATGATTACTTAGACGGCAGTCGTTACACAACCATGTCAGAGGCCAACTACTAGTAGTAGGCGGTTGAAAAACTCTACCACCGGGGTTCATCGGGTCGTTGAATGACTCGGTGTCCCACACAAAAATAAGAAACAGTTTCGTAATATTACCTGTATTATTCATCACATTTATATTTGGCGTATGATGCCGGCTTAGAATAGCATCATCCCAATTCTTTTCCGTGGTAGTCGTAAGAGGCGACTAAGGGACTAGGGTTTGTATTGTAATTTCAGGCAATGGGCTGACAACCTGTCACTATGGCGATACACAATTTTCCGAATGGCCCTCAAATATTTGTCAGGCGTGGCGTAAATTACCGTTATTTGCAGCCGTTAACGCTCTGCCTACCCCGCAAGGCGTATATGCGTGACATGTGTAATTGTGTATGTTTATATTTGCGCGCGTAATTGATCTGTCAAATTGGACCCATAAGTACCTACCTTATGTTAAATTATTAAGTAATTTGTATTTTTGTTTTTTCTTATGTATTGTATAGCTACCTTTAGTGAGAACTTTACGTACGATTTAATTTGTTTATTTTTTTGTATTCAGGCACCCGCTTTGACTCTTTCTGTTTATCTTTTGGTTGGCCGGTAGAGAATGCCGCGTGGCATTAGGCCCGCCCTTTGTACTTTCTACGCAATAAAGTTTAGTAAATAAATAGATAATAATACCGTGTGATGTCGGCTTTGAATAGCATCACTCCATTTCTTACCTACCCATGTGTATCGTAAGAGGCGTCTAAGGGACTCGAGGGTTGGTTGTGTGTTGCAATTTTAGGCGATGGGTTAACAACCTGTCATTGTAGTGATACACAGTAATCTGCTTGATCCTCAAACTTTTGTAAGATGTGGTGTTAATATGCGTTTTACGGCCGTTAACGCTCTGCCCACCCTGTAAGGGATATAGGCGTGATTAATGTATATATGTATGTATAATAATAAACTCGCAGATAAAACTAACTTGTCCTGATACTTGCAAGATCGGTAGCGCCATTAATATTATTATTCTCTCATATACACACGAAGTGTAATAAATAAGTAGGAACACAAGAAACACGCATAAACACCATCAATCACTGATACAAAAGGCACGGGAGCTAAGAATACATGTGGATGATCCGAGATTATTTTCCCGCGGGAAAAATTATCAAAATCAGCAATAAACACCATAGATCACTGATACAAAAGGCACGGTAGCTAAGAAGAGATGTGGATGATCCGGGATTATTTTCCCGCGGGAAAAAATATCAAAATCAGCAATAAACACCATTTATTACTGATACAAAAGGCACGGGAGCTAAGAATAGATGTGGATGATCCAAGATTATTTTCCCGCGGGAAAAATTAACAAATTCAGCAATAAACACCATCAATCACTGATACAAAAGGCACGAGAGCTAAGAATACATGTGGATGATCCGGGATTATTTTCCCGCGGAAAAAATTAACAAAATCAGCAATAAACACCCTCAATCACTTATACAAAAGGCACAGGAGCTAAGAAGAGATGTGGATGATCCGATATTATTTTCCCGCGGGAAAAGTTAACAAAATCAGCAACGATCAATAGCGCTTTTTGGGTCTCCTATCCAAATACCGGTATATGTGATTTTCAGGATTTCCACACAAAATGTCAATGATTTTCAATCGCACACGCAACTCGCAATATTGATTTTCTTTGCAACATACAAATGACAACCTGTGACAGCTGAATGAGGCGACGAGTACTATGAAATGCGGCGTTTTCGATGGCATTTACCAAACTCCTTTTTTCTGTTGCGGTGCGTGTATTCCTCGCCTTAAATTGTGCTTGTCACTTAAGAAATAATAACTTCTGTTTTTTGCTCTTTTTTCAGTTTAAAAGTTTTTATACGACTAAAGGTGGCCGCAGATGTAGCTTTAAATGTCGTAGTGTTGTAGTAGCTTACATACATAATACCCATATATGTTTAATATTTAGTGTTGTTATGCTAGGGTAAGTTAGGTATTGGTGACGGTCTATGAATGCGGCGCGGTGCTCGATCGCACGCGTCGCTCTGGGCGTGTGTTGTCCCTTTCTCACTCGCAGGGCGAGACTGGCGACGTGCGCGCAGACCGCCTGACGGCGCCGCACTACTCAGTCACTCAAAACCGTTCGGATGAGAACGTATTGTGTTTTGTACGGATTTCCCGCCACGCGTTTTGTGATGCCGCGTGTAATGGACGATTCAATTTGAGATCGCGCGTGTTGATGCATCGTATTATTGCGGTTCTCCTGGGTTATACTAGAATACCAGGCTTAGTGATTGTTGGATGTCTCGACGTCTTCCACGTGAGCGTCGCGTTGAATAGGCATCAAGTGGCCATATCGGCTCGCGTTTTGTACGGCCCTAGTTCGTGTTGGGTCACGCGTAATGACTAATAACAAAGTGGAATACGAACAGAAGCTGTGAGTGGTTTGACGTGAATAACGCGCCAAGGCTGTAGTGGAATGCTGGGTGTCGATATCTTTTCCACCCAGCCCTGTAAGTACCCACGGAATCCCCATTTGATCCATTCCCTGAACTTCCTTTCTCCGTTGGGTATTTTATGCATTTGGACCGGCACGTTGACTGTAAGTGTTAAACCTAGTTGTTTTAGTATAAAACTGTTTCTTTGTGTTAATGGTGTGTTCCCTTTAGTCATATTTGTTGTACCATATCATTGTGACTCCTTAGTACGAATTGCGGAATTCGTGGGGTGATATAATTTGGAGGTACTTACTTATAATCTAGTGCTTATACGTGTGACGTAACGCCAGATCGGCAGACGGTATTTACTACCGACTTGAGTTATGTAAAGGTCAGAACACATCATTTGCCAATTTCACTCAACTTAGTTAATTAAGTTAAATAGATTTAGGTTCACGTTTAATTCATAGTATGCGCTGCTATATTGTGCAGCGTATGCTATTTAGCGCTGCGTAACGCGGCCATTGTCTGCCTTCAGTTGAACTCCTGGTATTTTACTAGAAATTTACCTGTGTAAATCGCTTCCACTGCGGGAGTTTAGCTTGGAATTAGACAATTTTTGGTAGCAGAGCGTGGTTCAGAAAACCACTAGATTTAAGATTATTTTAGTATAAGATTTTTAATCTACCTACATAAAAAAATATATTTATTGTGATTGTAGTGTGTGCCCTGTGTAGAATATCCTATCGGTAGGATCAGGGCCAATCAATTAGTGAATTGCTTGTTATTATCGTTGTGTTTACCCTGTGCGGATATCCTAACGGTAGGATCAGGGCCGATTGTCTATTTTTTTTTATTGTAAGGTTCGGTGTTACTTTGGGTTGGTACCATGGCTCCCACAATTAGACAGCTTCAGGCGAAAATTAGAGCGCACCTAATGTGGTTCGCGACTAAGCAGGCGATGGTCGGTCGCGGGGACCGAGAGGACGCACTCATCGCTTGTGCGCAACGGATTGACGAACGGGTCGCGGAGGTGTTGGATTGCCTCACTGGATGCGAGGAGTTATTTGATGGGACGCCTGATGAGGAGGTCAAACTTACGGTCCGGGCGAATGTGACCCAGTGCCTGGAGATAGGGCAGGAGATCCAGCAGGCGGCTGCTGTGATCACCAGGCGTAGGGCTGGGGAGCCGGACCCACCCCATGGTCCGCGGGGACCGGGGGTGCAAGTGCCCCTGCCGGCTGTGGCGATTCCGGTCTTCCACGGGGACTACACGGATTGGACCCGATTCCAGGATCTGTTTGACAGTGTGATTCATAACCGCACTGACTTGCAGCCGGCATATAAAATGGCACAATTGATGGCCAAGCTGCAAGGTGAGCCCCATGAGCTGGTAAAGCATCTACCAGTCGATGATGCAAGTTACGAGACGGCTCGCGGTTTGCTGATCGAGAGATACAGCAACAAACGTCTCATGATTGACCAACTCCTGGAACAGTGGCTCACCGTGCCGACCATCACACGAGGGACGGACCTCAGGGCCAAGGTCCTCAACCCTGTCTGCGTTGCAGTGAACGCTCTTGAGAGACAGGGGATGCCGGTGTCAGGCTATGATTATATCCTGGTCCACACGTTGTTGCGCCGCCTGCCGAGCGACATGGCCGCTCGTTTTGAACAGTCACACGGAGGTAAGACATCTGATTACCTCCCGACCTTCGAGGAGCTCAAGTCCTTCCTCGAGGCCGAGTGCAGGCGGGTAGATGCCCAATTTGGAGAGTCGCCTCACGCGGAGTCTGCGGCCGCTCGCCGCCCGGAACGGCCGGGTGCACAGGCGCGAGACGGTAAGAGTAGGCCACCCAGGCGATACAATGTCGCTAATTTGGAATCGAGGTGTGCCTACTGCAGAGAGGCGGGGCATCAGGTGACTGCGTGTGAGGAGTTCGCTGCACAGCGGGTGCAGAAACGTCGTGGTGTGGTGCAGCAACGGCGTTGGTGCTTTAGGTGTATGGGGCCGCATCAGGTGCGAGAGTGCCCATCAAGCACCAACTGCAGGTACTGCCAGGGTGCCCACCATCAGCTCCTATGCATGAACCGCAGCGGAGATTACGGAGGCAGAGCTGACGCGGGTCAGCGGACGGAGTCTGCCCTACCTAGACGGGAGCAACGCTCCCCACCCCCTCCAAGGAGGAGTCCTCTTCCACCAGGGTTTCAGGGACGAGGCCAGGGACATCAGCAGGTGATGCCCCCTTCACCACGCGCGAGACAGTCACCACCTCGGCAGCAGGTGCCGGAACAGGGTAGGTGGTCACAGGTCCAAGGTCAGGGGCACCCATCACAAGTACGTGATGCTACGGGCGGGTGCCAACACCAGGGCCAGTACATGCAGTACTCGGCGGGTCTGAACAACATGGTGAGTTCCCATGACCCACGCATGCCTCTCCCCTTGGCTGAGCACCCGCGGCTACAGGCGCATCCACGGTACGCGCGCCTGCCGCAGGGTTACTATAGGCTGCCAGCCATGGCGTACAGGACCAGAGGTCCCTATCAGCAGGAGTGGGACCCACTCGAAGGTGTACGGAGAGAGGGGACCCCCCCGCAGGACGCGGACACTCCGCGCTTAGATTCCTGCTAGGTAATCGCCGCCTACACGCCAGCTTCGGCCCCCCGGCCAATTACGGTATTGTTGCCTACGGCAATGATTTGGGTATGGGGATACGGTGGCCGCAGCATACAGGTAAGAGCCTTGTTAGATACAGGGGCTCAGGGTTGTATTGTGTCTAGTAAGCTGGTGAGTAGGCTACGCTTAAATATAAGGCCCACAACGGATGGGGCTGTAGGTATTGGAGGTGTAGATGTGCCTGACGTTCGGGGTCAGGTGAACTTCGAGTTCACATTAGGTAATACAGGTACAGGGGTCAGCTATCATGCCTCAGCAGTGGTGCTGGATGAAGTGGTAGGGAAACTTCCTCAGGTTCGGTTACCGTCAACGGTACGAGGGTTAACCACAGGCTTAGAGTTAGCTGATCCTGAATTTGATACTCCTGGTACGGTGGACGTTCTCCTCGGGTCAGACGTCCTCGGGAGATTCTGGTGTGGCAGAAAACGGGTACTTCAGCAAACTGGTTTAGTGGCCGTTGATACCACAGGGGGGTATGTTATTTTTGGCCCAGTTTGGAGACCTCAGGACCTACCAGAGGGCGATACGGTTCTCTATGGTAGTGTGTTGTCGGAGGTGCTGCAGAGGTTTTGGGAGTCTGAGGAGCCACCCACAGCGGATAGACGGAAGCCAGAGGATGACGAGTGCGAGCTGTTCTATCAGTACAACACTGCACGAAGTTCGTCAGGTAGGTTTGTTACCAGGCTGCCATTTCTCCCAAACCGCCCCTCCTTAGGTAGTTCGCGACAGATCGCGGAACGGAGACTACTGGCTATGGAGAGAAAGATGAAGCGAGATGCAGCACTTCGGCAGAAGTATATCGAATTCATGAGGGAGTACCTAGAGTTAGGCCACATGTCGGTGTCCAGCATAGATTGGAGGTGTCGAGCATTACTATATACCACACCTGGCTGTTTTGAAGTCACCGGAGGCGAAGATACGGGTAGTGTTTGACGGTTCTGCTCCTACATCGAATGGTGTGTCTGTGAACCAGTGTCTGCACGCGGGTCCCAAGTTGAACCGGGACATTGTGGACATCCTCACAGATTTTCGGTTGCACCAAGTAGCGTTCGTCGCAGACGTCAAAATGATGTTTCGCCAAACAATTATACACCCGGATGACCGTCGGTACCAGCTGATTTTGTGGCGTGAGAGCCCTGACGAGCCGATGGTCACTTATGAGCTTAACACGGTAACGTATGGTCTGAAGCCAAGTCTGTTTTTGGCAGTACGCACGCTGCGAGAGTTGGCCGCACAGGAAAGGGTAAGATTCCCTCGGGCCGCAGCAGTACTGGATCGCGACGTCTACGTGGATGACATCTGCACGGGTGCAGATAGCGTGCAACAAGCACTGCTACTACGAGACGAGCTGATCGCGATCATGGAATCAGGAGGTTATGAGTTGCGGAAATGGCTGTCCAGCTGTCCAGAGCTCCTGGCCGGGTTGCCAGGTGAGTTCCAGCAGGACCCGCACCTTTTCGAGAACCCGGACAATCCAAATACGTTGAGCATCCTAGGGGTGCAATATAGGCCAACGCATGATGTCTTTACGTATCAGATCGAGCCAGACCTTTTGCAGAAGACTTGGACGAAGCGTTCGGTATTATCGACGATCGCCAGAACTTTCGATCCTAACGGGTGGATCGCACCGGTGACGTTCATGGCAAAGTGCTTCTTGCAAAGGTTGTGGATAGCAAACTTGGGTTGGGACGACCAGCTCTCCGGAGAGCTGTTGAATGATTGGACCAAGTTTGTGACCACCTTACCAGGGATCGTACGCATCGCCATACCTCGCAAGTTGCTCCCATCGGTGGGATGTAAGGCTACCCTACATGGGTTTTGTGATGCCTCGGAGCGAGGGTACGCGGCAGCTGTCTATTTGCGGACAGTCAGTTCAACGGGAACTGTAGACGTGCGTCTAGTTATGGCCAAGAGTAAGGTGGCTCCGGTTAGGACAAGATGGACCATTCCAAAGTTGGAATTGGCGGGAGCAGCGCTTCTCACGCGCTTGCTACATCATGTCGCTAGTAATCTACGCGGTACCATCACTTTGGATGAAACGGTGTACGCATGGACCGACAGTAGGATAGTTCTGTGCTGGTTACAGACGTCGGTACATACTCTTGAGGTTTTCGTGGCAAATCGGGTGTCACAGATTAAAGGATCGGAAACTCCGTTGGTATGGAGACACGTACCGGGAGAACAGAACCCAGCGGACTGCGCCTCACGGGGATGTAGGGCCCCTGATTTGGTAGGTCACTCACTGTGGTGGGGACCTCAGTGGCTGACTGAGTCACCTGAGAGATGGCCATACAATGAGTGCGGGTCGCCGCTTGGGCCACCTGATCGAGGTTTGCGAGTGAACGTAGGGCAGATCGTACCTAAGCCTAGTGCGGCTTTCTTGCTGGAACGATACAGCTCCCTCGACAAACTTCTAGGGGTGACAGGTTGGATCAAACGGTTCGTGAACAACTGTAGAAAACCTCAAGCAGAACGGAACTTGGCACCTGTCCTCTCGCCTGCGGAGCGGAATGCGGCTCTAAGTTTATTGGTTAGGGTCGTCCAGGCGGAACATTTTGAGGAAGAGGCCAGGCTGCTCAGGGATGGCCGTGGAAAGCTGAAGGGAGGTCTTGTGCGCCTCAACCCGTTCGTGGACGAGCATGGAATGCTCCGGGTTGGAGGTAGACTTCGGAACGCTAACCTGCCCTTTTCAGCACGGCATCCGCTGTTACTCCCAAAGAAGGGACCTTTGGTAGAACTTATAGTTAGGGATCGTCACCAGAAAAACTCGCATGCGGGCTGCAATGCACTTTTGGCTATTCTGCAGCGCGAGTTTTGGATCTTGTCTGGACGACGTACGGTACGGAGCATTGTGTTTCGGTGCTTGCCTTGCTATCGGTTGAAGGCAGCCACAATGCAACCTCAGATGGGAGACCTCCCACCGGACCGGGTGACGGAAGCCTGGACGTTTGCGGGTGTGGGAACGGACTTTGCGGGGCCTTTTATGGTAAAGGCATCACGCCTTCGCAACGCGAAGTCAATCAAGGCGTATTTGTGCGTGTTTGTGTGCCTAGCAACCAAGGCCGTCCACTTGGAACTCGTGGCCGACCTCACTACGGAGGCTTTCTTAGCAGCTTTAGATAGATTTGTGTCGCGAAGAGGGCGACCAGCGCTGATCAGGTCGGACTGTGGTACCAACTTTAAGGGCGCTGATCGATGTATGAAAGAAATTATAACGTTTTTATCGGAAAACGAGGAAGCTATCGGCACGAGCCTCTCCCGTCAGGGCATTAACTGGGTGTTCGATCCACCAGGATGCCCCCACTGGGGTGGTATATTTGAAGCGGTTGTAAAGTCCGCTAAGACGCATTTGATGCGCGTTATAGGTTTAACGATATTAACCTTTGAGGAGCTAGCGACCGTGTTTTGTAAAATTGAGGCCGTTCTCAATTCACGTCCTTTGTGTCCGCTTAGCTCAGATCCGAATGATCTGGAGGCCCTGACACCAGGGCATTTCTTAATTGGCCGACCACTTAACGCCTTGCCAGAGTACCCCTACACAGAGGTCAGTAGCAATCGTTTGACGCGTTATGAGTTGCTGCAGCAAATGTCTCAGAATTTTTGGAAGCGATGGTCGCTTGAGTATTTGCACATTCTGCAGCAACGCCTTAAGTGGACGGACAGAACTGAACCCCCTCGCATCGGAGATCTCGTTCTGGTTAAGGATGCCAACCTGCCGCCACTGCGATGGCGCAGAGGGCGCATTCTCAACTTGTTCCCAGGTAGTGATGGCACTCCTCGAGTCGCGACAGTTCAGGTAGGGGATTCAGTTCTTAAGCGAGCAATAGCAACGCTATCTCGTCTCCCCAGTAGTGAATAGGCCTAAGGGATTCGGCCTAGGGCGGGTGAATGTTTAATATTTAGCGTTGTTATGCTAGGGTAAGTTAGGTATTGGTGACGGTCTATGAATGCGGCGCGGTGCTCGATCGCACGCGTCGCTCTGGGCGTGTGTTGTCCCTTTCTCACTCGCAGGGCGAGACTGGCGACGTGCGCGCAGACCGCCTGACGGCGCTGCACTACTCAGTCACTCAAAACCGTTCGGATGAGAACGTATTGTGTTTTGTACGGATTTCCCGCCACGCGTTTTGTGATGCCGCGTGTAATGGACGATTCAATTTGAGATCGCGCGTGTTGATGCATCGTATTATTGCGGTTCTCCTGGGTTATACTAGAATACCAGGCTTAGTGATTGTTGGATGTCTCGACGTCTTCCACGTGAGCGTCGCGTTGAATAGGCATCAAGTGGCCATATCGGCTCGCGTTTTGTACGGCCCTAGTTCGTGTTGGGTCACGCGTAATGACTAATAACAAAGTGGAATACGAACAGAAGCTGTGAGTGGTTTGACGTGAATAACGCGCCAAGGCTGTAGTGGAATGCTGGGTGTCGATATCTTTTCCACCCAGCCCTGTAAGTACCCACGGAATCCCCATTTGATCCATTCCCTGAACTTCCTTTCTCCGTTGGGTATTTTATGCATTTGGACCGGCACGTTGACTGTAAGTGTTAAACCTAGTTGTTTTAGTATAAAACTGTTTCTTTGTGTTAATGGTGTGTTCCCTTTAGTCATATTTGTTGTACCATATCATTGTGACTCCTTAGTACGAATTGCGGAATTCGTGGGGTGATATAATTTGGAGGTACTTACTTATAATCTAGTGCTTATACGTGTGACGTAACGCCAGATCGGCAGACGGTATTTACTACCGACTTGAGTTATGTAAAGGTCAGAACACATCATTTGCCAATTTCACTCAACTTAGTTAATTAAGTTAAATAGATTTAGGTTCACGTTTAATTCATAGTATGCGCTGCTATATTGTGCAGCGTATGCTATTTAGCGCTGCGTAACGCGGCCATTGTCTGCCTTCAGTTGAACTCCTGGTATTTTACTAGAAATTTACCTGTGTAAATCGCTTCCACTGCGGGAGTTTAGCTTGGAATTAGACAATATACATTACATACATTATATTACGCCTATAATCCCTTGCTTCCTGTAAACAACGGGCATTTATGCCACGTTTGACAAGCAGTTTAGCGTCATTCAAAAATCGTGTATAGCGATAGTGACAGGTTGTCAGCACATCGTCTAAAATTGCAACACACATGTTACTTTCCAGTCTTTTAGTCGCTCTTTATGACATCCACGGGAAATAATTGGGCTGATGCCTGATGGATACTATTAGCCGGCATCACACGGCAAACACCTTTATCTTTCAACAATGTGTTGTGCTTGTGATGCCGTGTGATGCCGATTTAGAATAGCATCACCCCATCTCTTTCCCGTGGGAGTCGTAAGAGGCGACTAAGGGACTCGAGGGTGTGTAATGCAATTTTAGGCGATCGGCTGACAACCTGTCAGGATGGCGAAACTCAATTTTCCGAATGTCGCTTAAATTTTTGTCAGACGTGTGGTAAATGTACCTTTTTTGCGGCCGTTTACGCTCTGCCTACCCCGCAAGGGATTATAGGCGTGATATGTGTGTGTGTATGTTTTGTGCTAAGAATATATGTTTTTTTATTTCACAAAATAATTGCCGCATCAAATATATAAGCATTTTATACTCTGCATAAACGGTCGCCTCACGAACACTCAAGGTTGTAATTAGATGAAAAAAATGGGCGTCCAACGTTTTTGTTTCAGCTAGATGAGGGCATATTGGGAATCATCGTAATACACTTGTCTATACGGATGTAAATATATTCTCTCTCTCTCTCTCTCTCTCTTTTCGTGTGGGACCCTGAGTCGTCCAACGACCCGATGAACCCTTGTGTCAGAGTTTTTCAACCGCCTACTACTAGTAGTAGGCCTCTGACATGGTTGTATAACGACCGCCGTCTAAGTAATCATAGACAGCAACCGGGACCGGCGGTTTAACGTGCCCTCCGAAGCACGGAACCATTTCTTTTCGGACAATCAGATGGTTCACTCTGCAATGTCCTAGCCAGACCGGGAACAAATTCACAAAGTGATTGATATCAATTTTGTGAGTGTCGCACCGAGAATCGAACCCGGAACCTTTGCGTTGCAGGCAGTCGCACTACGACTGCGCCACATCGGCACACATATCACGCCCATAATCCCTTGCGGGTTAGGCAGAGCGTAAATGGCCGCAGAAACGGACATTTACGCCAGGTCTGACATATATTTGAGGGTCATTCGGAAAAACGTGCATCACCATAGTGACAGGTTGTCAGCCCATCGCCTAAATTTGCAATATACACCCTCGAGTCCCTTGGTCGCCTCTTACGACTCCGATAGGAAATAAATGGGGTGATGCTATTCAAGGCCGGCTTCACACGGCAATTCATATTTATTATGAAATAAATAATTGTTTTGTATTTATTTAATTAAATTTCAAATATATAAACAACACAATGGATGGGTTTGATTCTCGTGCTTAAAATATACAATACAAATGATAATAATATTAAAATAACAATTGCTTTGAGTGTACTTAGAAATGTTATTTCAATTTTTGGCCTCAGAATTTCATTGCTCCTTACCACCTCTCAAAATACAGGGTTATTTTTTATTTACCTCGGAAATTTTACAGGGTGATTCTACTCATGATTCTGAACAACTTTTATTATGGGGTCACTTGCGAAATCGCGAAAAAAAATCCAGCTGTTCCAAACATTTTGTTCGAGTATGTATAAATTTTTCTATGGAGCAGCGGTGTTTTTCTTCGCCATTTCGCAGATGACCTCATAATAAAAGTTGTTTAGAATCATGAGTAGAATCACCCTGTAAAATTTCCGGGGTAAATAAAAAATAACCCTGTATATACTCATATTATTTTTCCAGTATCCTAATTATGCAGGCTTAGAATAGCATCACCCCAATACAATCCATGGGTATCGTAAAGAGCGACTGAGGGATAAAATCATTCAAGAAAAGGGCAGCAGTGTTCCCTGTGAAAGCAATATCTTGTACTGGGCTCGCCAATCCACTTGCCAAGCGTGGTGAGTATGGCAAGAGGGGGAAGGCCCATGTCCAGCAGTGGACTGTTGCGGCTGTTAATGTCATGTATCCTAATAACTGAATTGAGTACTTGAATAGGTAATTAATAAAATACAGAAGCTGGGGCAATATTCCGCTATTTAAAAAAAAAAACTCACACACACACATTGGTCTTAAGCACTGAATTCATTCATTCAATCTTACATACACACACATATCACGCCTGATATCCCTTGCGGGGTAGGCAGAGCATAAACGGACATTTACGCCACGTCTGACATATATTTGAGGGTTATTCGGAAAATTGTGTATCGCCGTGTGATTGCCGGCTTAGAATAGCATCACCCCATTTCTTACCCATGGGTGTCGTAAGAGCCGACTAAGGGACTCGAGGGATGTGTATTGCAATTTTAGGCGATGGGCTGACAATCTGTCACTATAGTGATACACAGTTATCTGATTGACCCTCAAGCTTTTGTCAGACGTGGTGTTAATATCCGTTTTACGGCCGTTAACGCTCTGCCTACCCCGTAAGGGATATAGGCGTGATTTATGTATGTATGTATGTATGTATGTATGTGTATCGCCATAGTGACAGGTTGTCAACCCGTCGCCTACAATTACAATACACACCCTCAAGTCCCTAAGTCACCTCTTACGACTCCCACGGGAAAAAAATGGGGTGAAGCTATTCTAAGCTGGCATCACACGGCATGTTAATGTAATTTATCCTAATTAGTACGTACTTGAATGGGTAATTAATAAAATACAAAAGCTGGGGCCGTATTCCGCTATTTGAAAAGCGTATCAGTTGTGTTTAAATAGAGTGTCAGTTGGATGGTTTTAGCCGTTTTGTGTTCCGCTAACAGTTTGAAGTATAGAAAATCACAATGGGAATAGAATGACAGATTTGTCTTTATGGCAAAAAAAAAACAATAGAATCGGGGCCCTGTAGACATGCTTAAAAGTTTGTGTTTTATCAAAAGACTAGCAGCCCGCCCAGCGGTTTCACCCGCTGCAAACAATTTCCCCCCGGTTATAAGACAGTTTAATATAGCCTACTAGCTGTTACCCGCGGCTTCGCCCGCGTACTCATAGAGTTTTATTAATTAGTTGTGTATTCTAAACGACACATCGTAAGGCGAACAACTGTGTAAACTGGGAGGGCACTAAAATCACTATTCACCGATACACAGACGACACTACACTGGAATGGTTCACTTCCTTGAAAAAGTATATAATTTGTGGTACCTGGGCGCTACCATCACTAATACAGGCTATTGTAAAATCAAGTAATGAGGCGCAAGAATGATCCTTGAGTTCTTTTGCCACTTTGCACTCATGATCACTGGAAAAGTCGATGGCAAACGACCAAGAGGTTTCAGTACAATTAGGTGGTCTCATTAAATACACTCAGCGCTCTATGTCGCCAAAGATACGCAGCGATGGAAAAGAATCCTGAATGAGAACATCTCACCGCGGCGGGATAATACCATATCCCTGTGTCAAAATGGGTTATATTGGTGGTTAATAAATAATAAGAAAGTATAGATTGCTATATAGCTTTAATTTTTTTTTAATATTCCTGCTATTTTGAAATTTTTATTACATACAAACATGCTCCAAGAAGACATGAAAGAAAGGAGTGGGTATGTAATCAAGGATTTGAAAACCTATATTAGCTCCAAACCAAATTAACTTGGGGATGGATGTTCTTGGATTGGAATTATAATAATATGAATACGCAGTATAATGATTTTGCCTAGTCTTCAATTTTCAGGACTATGGTACCAAAAAATTTAAGTTTATTATGTGTCTTCGCAAGTATACGCAGGGCAAACTTACTGTGCTAAAAATGGTTATTATTATAGAAATGGACTTTCAAATCATGTTTAACTGTAGAAATTAACTTTACTACTGTGGTAAGAAGTATCTCAAGTACATACCCACATCACCCTTAAAGCCACATTCATATCCCAAAACTCATATTCAAGAGACATTCTCATAGTAGTGCTATACAGGGTGTAAGTGACAGCCCTTCGAATACTGATTGGGTGTATTCAAACCATGAAACTGAACAACCTGCCATAGATTAAATTCTTTTTTTCTATATCCCATACAAAATCACAATCAGCTCACTGCATTTACTATGGGAATATCAGTATTCGGAGGGCTGTCCCTTACATCCTGTATATACATCTTTTTTATGTGGTATGGATGTATTCTATGCTACACAATAATCAGTTTTCCGATGGGAAAAATATGTTTTTCCGAGATAAAAAGTAACCTATGACACTCACCAGCTTTTCATCTAACTGCTTTCCAAAAAAAAAATGCTTTACATCGCTGCATGATACTCATTTATGTATGTAGTATGGATGTATTCTATTGCTAAACATTAATCGGTTTTCCGAAGGGAAAAATATGTTTTTCCGGAATAAAAAATAACCTATGTCACTCACCAGCTTTTCATTTAGCTGCTCTCAAAAAAAAAAATGCTTTACATCGCTGCATGATACTCATCTATGTTCGTAGTATGGGTGTATTCTATTGCTAAACATTAATCGCTTTTCCGATGGGAAAAATATGTTTTTCCGGGATAAAAAGTAGCCTATGTCACTCTCCAGCCTCTCACCTAACTGCACACCTAAAAAACACTGCATGATATCGCTCTGTTGTAACGTGAAAGAAAGACAAACAAACAAACAAACAAACAAACAAACACACTTTCGCATTTATAATATTAGTATGGATGTTCATCAGGGATAATGTAGGATTCTAAAAATCTTGACTTCAATTTGAAACAAATATCGTGTTCAGATGGTGGTGGCGTAAAGTTACATGCCGTGTGATTAACCTGGCCAGCCCCATGGCAGTGCCTAAATTTTTATTTTTTTTATCCCGCCCGAGCCTATTTTCTATTAGGTCATAACAAAATTGTAATAAAAAAAGAAAATTGTGTGATACAAATTTCTTTTTTTAGAATGACGGTCATGACGTCAATAGTTTCGGAGCCTATCCAATTCAAACAAACAATTAAAAAAATCCTGTTTCTAATATTAGTGTAGATTATATTATTATTATTTTAGTGTAATGCCGGCTTAGAATAGCATCACCCGATTTCTTTCCCGTGGGAGTCGTAGGAGGTGACTAAGGGACTTGAGGGTGTGTATTGCAATTTTAGGCGATGGGCTGAGAACCTGTCACTATGGCGATACACAATTTTCCGAATGACCCTCAAACATTATGTCAGACGTGGCGTAAATGTCCGTTTTTGCGGCCGTTTACGCTCTGCCTACCCCGCAAGGGATAATAGGCGTGATATGTGTAGATTTTTTTAATGCATTATTTTATGTTTTTTGTCGTCTTTTTTTATACCGAGTAAGGGACAGCCCTTGGAATACTGATAGGGTGCATGAAACATAAAACTGGACAACTTTCCATACATACATACACATATCACGCCTATAATCCCCTGCGGGGTAGGCAGAGCGTAAACAGCCGCAAAAACGGACATTTACGCCACGTCTGACAAACATTTGAGGGTAATTCGGAAAAATATGTATCGCCATAGTGACAGGTTGTCAGCCCATCGCCTAAAATTGCAATACAAACCCTCGAGTCCCTTAGTCGCCCCTTACGACTCCCACGGGAAAGATATGGGGTGATGCTATTCTAAGCCGGCATCACACAGCATAGATATGGGGTGATGCTATTCTAAGCCGGCATCACACGACAACTTTCCCCTAGAAACATATGTCAGGAAACGCCAAGAAAATGACCTTCCATACAAAATCACAATCAGCTGACTGCATTCACTATGGGAAGTCAGTTTTTTTACGTTTCCTGAAATATGTTCCTAGGGGAAAGTTGTTCAGTTTCATGGTCTGCATGTACCCTATCAGTATTCGGAGGGCTATCCCTTACACCCTTTAATACAGTAATGATTAAATGTAATCATTACACTGGTACGAATAATGTGGCGTAGATTGTAAAATATTAAATGAAAAAGTAGTTATTGTGGCATAACTGTAATAGTTAGACATATGGTATCGCGGACATTATTGTAGATATTGATGTCCTCTATAAAACTGTAGTACATTTTTTTGCTCTATTGTCAATAATTTCCACAGCGTACGCGATATAAGAAATTTTTTTGGTACATTTTTCACACGTTGGGTTACATTATCGAAATTTTCACGCGGATCCGTATTTTTTTCTCGTATAAAATATAGCCTATGTTCATCAGGAATAATGTAGGATTCTAATGGTGAAAGAATTTTTAAAATCAGGCCAGTAGTTTCGGAGCCTATTCGATGCAAACAAACAAACAAACAATCAAATCTTTCCCCTTTATAATATTATTATTATATTATTATATTATATATTATATTATATATTATAGTGTAGAAGTCTAGTTTTATTTTCATACAAAATGTAGTTTTAATAGATCGACCAAAATCGTATCGGACACGGTTAACGTCAACTAAACTAAACTAAATGTAACATATTAAGGAAGAACGGCACATATACATATATGTGCCCCGCAAGGGATAACGGTGTTAACGGCCGTATAAATACGTTATTGGCACGTACAACAATTACTGGAGGGTTGTTTCAGAAAAATCGCGTATCGCTATAGTGACAGGTTGTCAGGTAGTCGCCTAAAATTGTAATATACATCAAAAACCTCTTTAGGTTACAGGCTGACAACCTGTCACTATAGTGCTAAACGATTTTTCTAAAGCAAATATTTGTCAGACGTGGCGATAGCGTCCGTATTTTTACGGCCGGTAACGCTCTGCCCGCAAGGGGTGAAGGACTGAAGGGGTGATATATGTATGTGCGTGTATGTTATTGTAAATCCCTCTGTCGCCTCTTACGTTACCGCGGGAAAGAAATGGGGTGATGCTACTCTAAGCCAGAATCACACGGCACAACTACGGAACCCTGACCGAGAAATGAAAATATCACGTTCATCACAGTTCTCTCTTCGTTGAGGATTTTTAAAGCAAAGAGAGTAGGCAAAGGAAAAAATCTTTGCTCATAAGTCTTACTTTTATTATATTTACTGTGGCGTCTTATTGGGAAGCTTTTAATATTCTGTATTCATGATAAAAGTTCATTTTGATTACTCCATAACTTGATATTTGTAACTTTTGAGATTGTTCCGCGATTTTCCGCGATGTCAGTCGTTACGCAACTATATCTGAGTCTAGATAGACATACATACCTAGACATATCACGCCTATAATCCCTTGCGGGATAGGCAGAGCGTAAACTACCGTAAAAAACAGACATTTACGCCGCGTCTGACAAACATTTGAGGGCCATTCAGTGAGTTATTAATTGCTGTAGTGACAGGTTATTGGCCTTTTGCCTAAAATTGCAATATACATGTTACTATCGTCCATTAGTCGCCTCTTACGACACACACGTCAAATAAATGGGGTGATGCTATTCTAAGCCGGCATAGCACAGCAAATAGACAGTGGTCTAAAACTCTGTCACCAGGGTTCATCGGGATTTGCACTCAATATTATGAGTTTTTCACATTATTTATAGCAATCACACAAAAACCTTTCAGATTGCAAAAGTGTTGAATATAAATTTAAGAAAAAAAAGCCTTTTAACTGAACATTAATATTTTTAATCACTTTTGTAATTGCTGCAATAAAATTCAAGCCCAGCAATTAGCGCACCTAAACGTTTTTTTATACTAGTTCGTGACAATATTATCAATGTTATTCATCAATTGTAATAGGTACAATATTTTTAAATATATGCTAAAAATGATTATGATATGGGCTTTAATTGCAAGATGAGCTTACTTTGAGAAAATAAGATATAATATTAGAAAGTAAACTTGGACAATATGATACTAAAAAAACCGGCCAAATGCGAGTCGGACTTGCCCAACAAGGGGTCCGAATAATGCACATTAAGCCCCTTTTAAGATATCTCGCTTGAACTAAGTACTATTTTTTTTCGCTCCCTTAAAAATAAAAGAAAATTTGTTTTGAAATTTTTCCTAAACTTTTAACGACGAAGTCACTTGCCACAATTTCCATTGGAAATACTTAGGATATAATATAGCTGTATCGTTTTAACGTAACCCGCTCATCTCCCCGTGGGACAGCGTGTACCAACGATTTTAAACCTTACTAACCTCACTTGAAGTTAAAAAACCTATGAAAAAAAAGCACTTGTGGTTAAGTAAGACGCTTGTTTTTTGTTTACAACTTTAAGCGGCCGTAGATCTGAGTACAAGTATAACATATTTATTTACCGATATATTTACCAGTTCCCGAGATAAAGAGTTGTGACGGATGTACGGACAATGTAGTCAATCTTTAGGGCTTCATTTCTTTCCATTTGAGGTACGGAACCCCAAAAACAGACGAAATATCTCTTTTATATCTACGATAATAGCTTAGCGCGTGGTGTCTGCTATTAACGACCACCATTTAGAGTTATAAGTTATAACATTCCGCCATTTTGAAATTTATAGCGCCAAACACGGAAAACAGTATTTCAAGATGGCGGTAGTTTTTTCCCGGTTTTCCCGCTTTAAACTTAATCTTATAAAAATAATAAATTTTTGTATTTAGTAATTTTTTATTGTACAATACAATAACACATATCTCAGGTTCTTGACCAGAAATATAAGGTTCCTTCGTATAGTTCGCACTTTCTAGAATAAGGTGTTTATAATTAGGTATGGTTCTTTTTTGTCCATTCCGTGTAGACGAAAGTCCAAGACCATACTGCCTCATCTTCAGTTAATAAAGTAGTTTTACATAAAGTATACGTCTTCAGTATTTTTATTTATCGTCTTCTGTTAGTATTCTTCTTACCTACGTAGGTAGGTATATAACATTGTCATCTGTTCAATGGCTCAATAGGTAGGTATTTTTAGGAGCCAAAGGTGCCAAAATTTATAAAACACCAGAATTTTCCAAATCTTTTTACATCCGCATCAAATCGCGCGGCAAATGACCACAAAACGTCGCGTTTCGTAATAAATAAATTTATAACGGCCCTACGTTTTGAATTATGGGGCCGAGGGTGAAATAAAAATGGCGGGAAAAATGCAGATAATGAGATAATATCCCCATTGTCTCATTACCATCTCTCTTCCGGTTTTTTTCTTTCTATCCTTATTTCTGGAAACATTTTTATACCTTGATACAGACTATTGATATAAAATCATGACAATCATCATGTGATAAATAAAGAAATACTTAAAATGAGTGATCATGGAACATTTTTAAACGCTTTCTATTTCAAATTTGATTTATACGCGCGGATTTTTAATTCGTATGAAATACGTTGTACTCGAATACCAAATTTTAAAACACTTCCCGTGTTAAGTATACATACAACATTTGAATACTTGCAAACTTTTCAAGCGCGGGCAGAAATTGAACCTGCGACTTTTGCCATCACTAGTGACGACGCCTCTTCTATCTATGCTATCGCAGCTCGTCTCTTGTCCGCGAATTACCCAAGTGTATCTTAATGCCAATAACGCGTGGCACGGCTCCATCTACCGGGTTAGTTTTGCAACTAATGATCATAATCATAATTCTTTATTGCTTTCACAAACTAATACCCAGCGAATAATTCATTCTTTACAGATTCTTCTTCTTTTTAATCTTATCGTATCGTATTAATGGGATACGCCCAATGCAGATTGAATCTAGACGATGAAATAGCGCGATAAATTTAATACCAAATTTTAATAAAACACTTCCTGTGTTAGGTATACAAATTTTTGAATACTTGCAAAATTTTCAAGCGTGGGCAGAATTCGTTGTACTCGTTCAGAAATTTTTAGAGGATTAAGATTCGCGTCTTGGCGCACGTCACATAGTACTTTTTATTTCCACTCATTATCGCGTTATTATTGGGTAAATTGTAAGCAAAAAATGTAGGAATACCCAGTAAAGCGGTTTTCCCACTATGACGGACTGACTTACGTATTTTTGACGCATGCGTCTGTCAGATGAAAGAAAATTTCTAATTTCCCGTACAAAAAATGGATACCATGGCAAACTGGAAATTGTCCAAGGTGTTTGACAGACGCATCCGTCAGTAATTCATAGTGTAGGATTCACCAATAATATATTTTTGTATACATTTTTTGGTTGGCTTAATGGTGTATCGAATAGTACCCCTCACTGCTTAGCTGAGGGTCGGGGGTTCCATCCCTACTAGACACAATTATTTGTTATGTATTTTTTTCTGATATTTGTGTTCAACCTGGGTGTTTCCTCTGTATGATTTGTATTTATTTACAAAAAAGTATATAATTAATAATGTCAGCTAATTTATTATATCTGCAAGTACAGTCTATGCTTAGTTTGGGGCTAGATGGCGCTGTGTGAAATATCCAGGATATTTATTTACATTTTATTTTTTTCTAGACGAATGACACAAGCAACCCAGCGTCCGTTTTCCCATGGCTGGCCGCCATCTTTCTCAAAAATGGTACCAACAACCAGTTTGATTATTACTGCGATGGTACAATAATATCTGACAGAGCTGTTCTTACTGGTAAGTATTTGATTTGATTATTTACAGGGTCATATCTTGCACTGCGCTTGCCAATCCGCCTGATGTGGTGAGTGAGAATGACAAATACCCCGACCTTTTTTTTAATTTTCCAGGTACTTTGTAGATGGCATTTAACTGACTACGTTACAAGATGCCAAAGCCAAAAGGCATGAAAAAAAGTAATTGTTCTTTCCGAATCTATCTTCGTTTTTAACGCTTTGTTTTTAATTAAAATTCTGTTTTGTTTGTACGTTGTGGTTTTCGTTAATATGCAGGGAAACCCATGAGAGTTAATAAATTTGTGATGCAAGTGATATAACAGCGATTTATTACGTTCCGTTTTACGATCTCGTACATCCAAGTGAAAAAATCTAAAATGTTACGTTCCGTTCTTTACGTTAACGTACCAAGTACAGCGCCATCTATCCAGCGACTAGTGAAGAGTTTATAAAAAAAACTCCCTATTGGGGGAGGTCCATGTCTTGCTATGGACACGGAACCATATTAATAGTACATTGTTGTCGAGGTATGGAAAATAAGACTTTGCTGGACGAGTATAGTTTGAAGTCCGAGCCGCAGGCGAGGACTTCAATTATACAAGTCAAGCAAAGTAATTTTCCCCGAGGCTTACATAGTGCTTTCTCAAAAAAAGGCTAGGAAATGAAAGATTGTACTTCTTATAAAAGTTGTTTTTAATTTATGTTAAACGTAATATTAGTCATATGTGGGCAATTATTAAAAGAAAAATTGATTGTTTTTCCAGGCACGCTAATATTTGTTTGCTGTGTCGGTTGATGGGTCAGCCCTTATATTTGGCGGCGTGCAATCCATTTTTATATCGCTTTCGTCTGTACTCATTTTATTTTGTTACTTTAGCGACCACAACACAACGAAACAAATAAAAATTTACAATTTTCCCACCAATTGTAATTTTTTAAAATAAATTCGCCTGTAAGGCACAGTATTACGTAATATTCAGCCAAACTAAATGTTTAGTTCATTCTTTTTTTTTAAATTCTGGACATTCAAGGGTCTTTACATCATACATCCTCGTATTTAGTTACCTGTTTCATACAAAATTACGTTCCGTTTCTATGAGAGTCATCGAGATAATTTTGAAATCAAATTATGTGGGTTTAGCGTATAACGAATTTATCTTAATGGACACCAGCAAAGGATTTCCATACAACTTTGCTGGCGTGATCTGAGACGTGACAAACAATGTGAAACTTCGCGGTTTCTTTTTTGAAAGAAATGAACACATTTCCTAGCATGTTTGAGAAAAAACTTATTTTTGGCCGTTCCGACAAGAAAAACTGGTATCTGCGGGGTAGGTAGATTCGTATGTATTACCTACTATTCTTAAACACTTGTTTATTTTAAATCTTTATAGGGGGTGTAAGGGGCAGCCCTCTAACTACTGATAGGGTGCATGCAGACCATGACACTGAATAACTTTCCCGAAGGAACAATTAACAGAAAACGATAAAAAATATTCGGCCTCCCATACATACTCCCATACTGTGGGAAGTCTTAAACTTTTTGACGTTCTCCGAAATATTTTCTTATGGAAGTTGCTCAGTATCATGCACCCTATCAATATTCGGAGGGCTGTCCCTTACACCCTGTATAAAAAACATCCCTTAGACTAAGAAGTCTATAAAAAAGACTACTTCGTTAGATTAGTACCTTTTTTACTTTTTCTCTTCATCGGAACAAGAGGTCTAATTTAATTTGCTGCCATCTTTACTCGCTGTTCAATAGGATTAGTTCGGAAAAGATATAAGAAAGACACAGATACAATACAGGGTGTAAGAGACGGTATACTGATCAGATGATCAATGATCAGACCATGAAACTGAACAACTATGGAGCCTATTTTGGAAAACGAAAAATATTTTATGTGTTTCCATAGAAAGTCAGCCAGTTGATCGGAAATTTTGTATGGGAGGTAGAATTTTTTTGTCGTTAACCAACATATCTTCCATAGAAAAAGTTGTTCAGTTTGGTCTGATCATGTCTGCAAAGTTGTCGGTACACCGTCCCTTACACCCCGTATAGGGTGAAATTTTATTAGTGACCGATGGTAAAAACTCAAGACGGGCTGGTGATAAGGAACAACTTTCCTCAAGCACATAGGTCGAAAAATGAAAAAAAACCTCCCATACAAAAATGCCCATCAGCTGAAGTAGGTTACTATGGAAGCTCGTTTTTTTTTCATTTTTCGACCTATGTTTTTTGGAAACATTTGTTCCCTATCACCAGCCATCTGTTTAGAGTTTCAATCACTAGTAAAATTTCACAACAAATCCTTTATCGAAACCGTTGATGAAATCTTACGAGAATTAGGTCAAGGCCCAAGGGCGCGACTGGGCTTAGGAGTAGTTCTGGGAAGAACGGATGTATTAGAGATTAGCGACATGTCGGCTTAGTATAATAACATCACCCCATTTCTTTCTAGTATACACATTTATTAAGTTTAGTATGTTCCTTTGCTGTGCCTCTTTCAACGCTCTATAGTAATACTGTCGCAAATCTCAGTTGCCGTGTGGTGCCAGCTAAAAATAGTATCACCCCAATTTTACCTGTGGGTGGGTGTTGTAAAATGCGACTTGGATATCATTATCTAAGGAACGGACAGAATCGTTCCCTGTGCATGCAACCAATTTCACCAGCCAATCAATGGAGGACAATACCAGCAGTGGTTTGTTGTGGCTGTTAATGTAAATGTATGTAATGTAAATCTTCGAAAAGTCTGACTGGGTTCATCGGTTCCTTCGTCGATTTGGTGTCCCAGAAAAAGAATATTAATAATTTTTTGAATTATTGTTCCAGCTGCCCGCTGTCTGCAACGAGGAAACGAGACGGTGAATGCTGATGACGTCATCGTTTTTCTGGGAAAGCGATCTCTGCAGAAAACGGCAGAAGGAGAAGTTATATTGAGGGTACGTCCGAAGTTGTCAGTCCATCGCCTAAAACTGTAAATACACATGAAACTAATGATCTTCTACAGGGTATTTACTAGTGACCGAAAACAATGATAGATAGAAGAAGATAGACTGGTGCTAAGGAAGAACTTGCCCCAAGTAACATAAACGACATATGAAAAAAAGGCCTAGTCAATTTGTATGAAAGGTCCATTTTTTTATCATGTCATATTTCAAACTTTTGTTTTTTGGGGAAAGTTGTTCCGTATCACCAGCCTGTCCTGAGTTTTCGGTATCGGCGAGTAGTAAAATTATTACCCTACAATTAAGACACTTATTACGGCCTCGAGTCCCTTAGTCGCCTCTTAGGGCATCGAAAAAAAATGTGGTGATGCTATCCTAAGTCCTCATTAAAAACCTCTCTGACCCCTTGTATTATTATTTCCAGGTAAATCAAATCACACTCCATCCCAACTTCAGTCTCCAGAACACGCAGAATGACCTGGCAGTTGTGCAGCTGGAAGAAACAGCTGTACTCAGCGAGCTGATCCAACCAGCATGTTTAGTAGAAGATGAGGACAGTGATGATGCTGTCGTAAGTTTACCATCTCATCAATTTTTTTAAGCTGTGAAGCATGTGTTGGTTGGTTAGGATATTGGAAAATAAATTGATAGATTCTAAAAGCAGCCACGAAACGTATCTTATGTAGATTAAGACTTTAGTCGACGAAGGTGTGAGGAAGCAATCCTACCTAAATCTCGTAAGAATTCATCAACGATTTTCATCAAAGATTTTGCAGAATACAACAAACAACTCTTATCAAAATTACTTCAACCAGTCTTGGCGCATTCCGAAAAGGCATGTATCATATGTTGAACTGCCCTGATATCTGCACGCTGGGAGATCTATGTCGTCCAGGTATAACACTGAATGAATACCTTTTGTTTGGTTTCAGGCTACCGCATGGGGAGAGAGTTTATCATTGATAAAACTCACCGAAAAGAATGACACGTGCGTCGAAGAGCCTGTAGAAAATACTTTCTGCGCTACATACGGTGCTTGTAAGTTTATCTTGATTTATTCTTCCTCTTCTTTTTTGGTTGCTTTTATTTGACTTGATTTATGTTATGAGATGACAAACTATAGGGAATAAATTTTACTAGTGACCGGTAGCGAAAATTCAGGCGGGCTGGTGATAAGGAACATAGGTCGAAATAAAAAATAATAACTGGGCCTCCCATATAAATTCCCAAACAGCAGATTTGAGTTACAATGGAAACTCAAAATATTTTTCTCATAATTCAACCTATGTTCCTAGGAGAAAGTTGTTCTTTATGCCCTCCTTATGATTATGCTATCGGTCACTAGTAAAATGTCACCCTATGTAGATTTCATCCGATCAAGGTCAATAGTTTCTTCAAAGGTACTTTATTTCCAATGCACTCTTTTGGAATTCAAAAACCTGACCACTGCGTGTGTTTCAACATGCTGACTTGGAAACTTCTGTTTGAATATGGCTGCCAAAGTACAGCAAAACTTACCGCATCCACTGAAGTTAATGATGCTGAAAAAATATGTAATCCATCTAGGAAACCTCCTAACTATTTTTGTTTTTTCTTTCAGCAGTAGCGCTCTGTCCAAGCTATGGTGGTATATACGCAGCCCTGCAGTCAGGGCGTTGGTGTGCGGCTGGCTTACGTACAGGTAATGAGTTCTTAGTGAGGTAGCGACTAGATGGCAAAAACGAGAGATCGTGTCTTCTGGCGTATCCTGGGAGGGGCCTACGTCCAGTAGTAGACTGCAATAGGCTGATGTATTTATGAGGTGTTTGTCGGACATGGTAACTTAACGGTCATAGTTTACAGCCGTTGACGCTCTACCTACCAAGGGAATAGTTATTTTAGCAAGTGGTTTGACGTATAGATGAACGGTCCAGTTAACCATAAGGGTTTGCACACTTGTTACAAAAATATGGGCTTATAGCTTAGAATTTTTAGGTACCTCATTAAAATAGTCTGGATCTGATTATAGTATCCTAGAGAATTGAACTAACCCCTTCATACGTTTTTTTCTTCAGGTGACGTCACAAAAAGAGGGCTCTGCTTCGACAAGACCGTCGCTTTCACGGACCTGCGAGCTTATACACAGTGGCTTAAAGAGTTTGTTTAATAAAATATACTTAATCATCGTTGTTGATGAGACTTTTATTATAACAAACGGATTCCTAAAAAAAATATTGCAAGAACTTTAACACTAACATGTAATTTAAGCACATTCTCCAATTCCTTTTTTTAATTTATGGAAATACTGGCTGTTTCCCGCGGCGTTGCCCGCATAAGTGGTGATAAAAACTATCTTAAGTGTTAACCATGTTACTTTCTATATGTGTGCCGAATTTCATTACAATCGGTTCAGTACATTTTGCGAGACGAAGTTACAAAAAAACATACAAACTTTCTCATTTATAATATTAGTAGGAATATTTCTCGGTGTGATATTATCCTAAGCATAACAAAACTGCCTTCATATAGTGGCCGGTAGGAGCGTTTGGACCTTGGACGAATAATGACCAAGACTGTCACAAGTTAGGGAGACGGCGCTGTGTTACTATCCTATGGAGTTTTGTTACGGGGCAATCCGGCTGAAATATTAACTGCACACGAGTGAAGCGAACACACCTCCAATATTAAATACTATAATGTATACTGAGTTAAGTGTTGTCTTGCGAACGGTATACATACTATACAATACAAACACAATTACAAGCATTGTATTAAGAATTGGCCGTATGATGCCGACTTAGAATGGCATTACCCCATTTCTTTCCCGCGGTTGTTGTAAGAAGGTACCAAAGGACTCGAGGGTTTCATGTGTAAGTATTACTATTTTAAGCAACAGGCTGACAACCTGTCACTATAGTGATACACGATTTTCTGAAACACTTCTCAAATATAAGTTAGACGTGGCGATAGCGACCGTATTTACGGCCGTTAACGCTATGCTTACCCTGAAAGTTATAAAGGCGTGCGTGATATGTGTATGTATGTATTGAAAATTTGGTAGAGAAATTAATTAAAAATACATAGTATTATTATTAGGGTTCGTAACCAACTCAGTCAATTGGTCCTATTTCAGGCAGGCTTGATTGGGAAACTTCTCTGACTTCTATTGTTGTTTTAAGACAATGTATTGGTATATAAACCTAGACAATACTTAGTTAAGTACTAGGGGTATAAATTACAGTGAAAGGTAAAGTCATTGTACAGAAACATAATATACCTATAGGTTGGTTTAAGTAGGTACTGAAAAGCCTATTTGAACTTGAAAATTGTACACGTGCTAGTTATATATATTGCCGTGTAGTGCCGGGTAAAATGACCGTGTGATGCCGGCTTAGAATAACAATAAGTACCTCGTTTCTAGGGCGACGATTTGGCGATTTATAAGGCTTGTAATTATATTTAATATATTATACCGCGGGGGAGGCCTTTGCCCAGCAGTGGGATCTAGTAGGCTAGGTATAATAATAATAATAATATAATTATATTATGTGTGTTTCTATATCGATAGGTATTTAATTATTTAAGTTGGATTAAATGTACATATACTTCGTAATATTTTTTTTGCAATTCGTATCATAGTTTACCTGCGCACACCCTCAAAGGTTGACTGGGAAAGATCCTTGAGATAGTGCCTTACCTTTTCTGTCATTTGTGTTGTTTTTTGTGATTTATTTTGTGCAATTAAGTTATTGCATACATACATTTCTTTCCAGCGGGTATCGTAAAGCGACTGAGGGACTCGGGGGTATCATGTGTATTACAGGCTGTCAACCTGTCACTATACTGATACACGACTTTTCTGAAACGCCCCTCAAATATTAGTCAGACGTGGCTATAGTGACAGTTGTTTACCACCGTTAACGCTCTGCCTATACCGCAAGGGATAATGGCGTGATATATGTTTGTATGTATAAGTACACAGTGTTGACATACTTGTAACGTTACAGTTCCTCGAGTAGGATAGAAAGAAAACTGAATTTATTTCCGCTGGACATATTTTATTGATGCAGCATTTTAGCGTACTTGCCAACAATTTCAACTGAACCAACGATCGATCAATGTTTTCATTAAGATACTGAATTTTTCAATGATGGTGGCGCTAGTTTCATTCGAGCGCAGTGCATGTATCTAGAAGAAACCTGTGAGTTATCCGTACTAATATTATAAGACTGAGAGTTTGTGTGCGTGTATGTATACCGCGTTTATGTATATATATTTTTACCGCGGGAAAACCACTATTACCACGGGAAAATTAGTGGCAGCGGGTTAAACTGCTGGGCGGAAATCTAGTATTTTATATATTTAAGGCACTTGGAGGCCCAGAGTAGATAAGGATGGAAAGAGAAGAGGCAGGCATTTGCCCAGCAGTGGGACGATATATTAGATCAGTGAGTACGAATCGAGTTACATTAGTAATGCTGCGACCGACATAATTCAATTAACTAATCACACAAAGCGTACGTAACTAGATACAATTGAATGTGGTTTACGTAGGACGAAGATTTGGAAATAAGTAAGACGGGATCTTGGATTTACGTCAGAACCTACCAGCGGACATCCAGACGCACCGCCGGATACCAGCCATACCTGGTTGCCATTCCACCAATTCGGACTAAACGCTTCTAGTCATCATTTATAATGCGCACTGCTAAAGAGTGGAACTCACTACCTGCGTCTGTGTTTCCAAACGCATACAACCCTAATCTCTTCAAAGTAAGAGTGAACAGGCTTCTTCTGGGTGAGCTCGCTTCATCTCAGACTCTGTCCTATGATCTAGAGTAGAGTCAAGAGCAAACCCATCATAAATAAAAAAAACAATGATCTTCTGCGCGGTGGGGCACCGAGTCGACGGAAGACCCGATTATGGTGGTGCCAGACATTTTTGTATGATATTGAATGGATCCCTGTACAATGGTTTACAGCGGGACAGCGACGAAATGTCGCATGCTTGACGGTAAAAAGGTAAATAATAATAGAATGTATAAACACGTACAAATATACATACATAAATCACACCTATGTCCCTCACGGGGCATTCAGAGCGTTAACGGCCGGATATTAACACCATGTCTGACAATAGTTTGAGGGTCAATCAGATAACAGTATACCACTATAGTGACAGGTTGTCAGCCCATCGCCTAAAATTGCAATACACACCCTCGAGTCCCTTAGTCGCTCGCTTCTTACGACTCCCACGGGAAAGAAATGGGGTGATGCTATTCTAAGCCGGCATCACACGGCATTAAGTAATAATACAAGTTATTAACAGGTATGTAGTAAAAAAAGAGTATACAGGGTGTTAGGGACAGCCCTCTGAATACATATGGGTGCATTCTGAGTATTCAGACTATAAAACTGAAAAACTTTCCATAAGAAAATATTTCAGGTAACGTCAAATAAATTTGATCCCTTAGTGCAGTCAGTTGATCGTGAATTTGTATGGGAGGTCAAATCTGAAAAAGTCGTTTCCTGACATATTATGTTCCTTGGGGAAAGTTGTTAAGTTTCATGGTCTGCGTTCACTTTATAAGTATTCGGAGGGCTGTCCCTTACTTCCCGTTTATCCTGAAATTTGTGAAAGTCTCAAAAAATTGTATTTAGTAAAAAAAAAAAACACATCAAATCCGCTGGTACATCAGTGTACGTTTGTTTTGCACAATAATAGCAACACCTACTACTTAGTCTATTAGTAGGTGTTGATAATAGGGTGTTGCAAAGACCGATAACGAAAACTAAGGACGGGCTGGTGATCAGGAACAATTTTCGCTAAGGAACATAGGTCAAGATATAAAATAGAGTACCCTTAACCGACGAACATGTATGAAAAGGTTGATGCATGTTGAAGAAGCGAGAGAGGTGTGTTAGGATCGTAGCAAGTGGAAAGATGTAGTCTCTGCCTACCCCTCGGCAGAAGAGGCGTACATAAAAACAGACACATATCATGCGTAAAATCCATTGCGGGGTAGGCAGAGTGTAAACGGCCGCAAAAAATTGTCATTTACGCCACGTCTGATAAACATAATATGAGGGAAATTGTGTATCGCCTTAATTACAGGTTGTGAGCCCATCGTCTAAAATTGCAATACACACCCTCGAGTCCCTTAGTCGCCTCTTACGACTCCCACGGGAAAGAAATGGGGTGATGCTATTCTAAGCCGGAATCACACCGCACGGCGAAAGAGGCGTGATGATATACACAACAGCCTATAGCAGTCCACTGCTGGACGTAGGCCTCCCCCAAGTGTACGCCATAGGGCACGATCTTCCGTTTTCGCCATCCAGTCGCTACCAGCCGCCTTCTTTAAGTCATCGGTCCACCTGGCCGGAGTTCGTCCAACACTACGCTTGCCGAGGTGTGGCCTCCACTCGAGAACCCGTTTACTCCACTGTCCATCGTCGTGATGATATATAATATATTTTTATGGGCACGTTAAAAACAAAGAGATATAAAAATTATTCAGGGCAGCCCCTCAAAGCGCGTCATTCAAACCTATTAAGAGTTAATTCTTGTATTTATATTCCGAGTGCGTATTTCGTTGTGTGACAGATAACCAACGGATCATACACGTGCCGCACTTTGTTGCGGTTATTGACAGATAACAAATTATGAATGAATGAATGAATTTATTAATTAATTAATAAATTAATCTTAATACTAATACATAAATACATAAGTATCATATTTATTTACTAATAATTATAATAACATTTCGATCTTTCTTTGAATAAAAATACAAATGTCAACTTATTAACTAAAAATGCCATCCCAGGACACTCCCGGTCCAAAGGTGCCCATACATAAATAGCCCAACAAAACTACTATTCGAGGTTAATTACACATTAGTCGTAGATCTGATAGAGGGTGAAGCAAGCCGGTTCTCGAATGGAGGCCACGCCTGGGCAAGCGTAGCGTTGGACGCCGTCCGGCCAAATGGACCGATGACTTACACGAGGGCGGCTGGTAGCGATTTGATGGCGAAAACGGGAGATCGCGCCCTATGGTGTACCTTGAGGGAGGCCTACGTCAAGCAGTGGACTGTTATAGCCTGATGTATGTGTATAATTAAATGACAGCTTGTGATAGACGCACAGAAATGCATAACATACATACATCATTTTAATTAGTTCAGCAATTTTATAGAACTACCTTTGGTCAATAAAACCAGACTAGGAAAATCGGTACCGCAAAGTCATGCGGTGTGTGTGAAAACCACGAGCTGTGTATAGTGTAGGGGCGAACGGTATATGACAATACAGTGAGGTCATTCCAACAAGCCATATTTGACAGCTGTCAGCTATACTAAAATGTAAAGGAAAATGGACCCTCTGCCTAAGCATTAGCACGAATCTGATAGCAAAAATGGTAGATCGTGCTATCGCGTCCAGCAGTGGACTGCGATAGGCTGATGTGATTTGAAGATGCATAAGTATAAATTATTATACATGATGTAGAAATATTAACTTCAAATATTTTAAGGGTGAACCAACCCATGAAACTGAACATCTTTCCCCAAGGAATACAAATTGACCCGTTCGGCTGGAACCTATTTTGTGAGGCAGGTTTAATTCGTTTTTTCATATTTCCACCTAAATTGACCTTGGGGAAAGTTGTTCAGTTTCATGGGCTGGTTTAAACCTTGAAATTTTTGCAGTTATTGTTTTACACCTTACATTTGTATTTCCGTGTGATGCCGTCTTAGAATAGCATCACTCCAATTCTTTCCCCTGGGGGTCGTAAGAGTCGACTAAGTGACTCGATGGTTTCATGTGTATTACAATTTTAGGTGACAGGCTGACAACCTGTCACTATAGTGATAAAATATATTTGTCAGTCGTAGCGATAGCGATCGTGTTTTTACGCCCGTTAACGCTCTTCCTACCCCGCAAGGGACAAATGCATTATATTTGCATTGCGAGTGCGGTACGTACCTACTTAATTGTATGCTAGATAGTTTAGCATAGTGGGTCAAACGGATGACGAGCAGTTAGTTTCTATACAGGGTCTTACCATATAGATACATTAAAAGCCACAAAAAAAGTCATTTCATTACAAGTGTTGTACTATAAACGCGACAAATTTGTAAAAAGTTGACTGCTAAATAGCCCATTGTGAATTTGTAGATTTTGTCCTATAAAACTTTCCAAATGTTAAAATGCCTGCCAGATTTTAACAATTCTGTGACTTTATACATTTATGTGTAAATTAGTATGACAATTTTGTAATTTATTTTTGAAGTCACCGGGTAGATGTTAAATCACTCTAGCTCTTCAATTTGGTTTCCGGTTACTTGTCTTAAACAGTTTTAATCTTTTTTAATCAAAGCATGGAGCTAACCCATAAACCTAACCATAATCAAATTTACAATTGGAAAGCAATTTTGTTTGTTTGACTGACGTATCAAGTAAAAAAAAAAAACGCATGGAAAGAGTAAGCAGAATGTTTGAGGCCTCAAGCAATTTCAATAAAGATCTGAAGTATTTGAAAGACCCATTTGACAAAACTAGAGGAAAAGAACTTAAGTCGTGGTAATGAGTTGTTTAACAAATAAACTTAATTCAAAGCACGGATTTATACTGTTTTGAATCTTGACATTGCCCATCCTATGTCAAATTTTCATGACATATCTACAATTTTAAGACTTGTAATTAATTTGTTTTTATCTTAGCGAATTCTACAAATTGTCATCTGTCGCGAGAAGTCGCAATATGTAAAGAAGTTTTTTTTATGCATAGGCAGTTTTCCGCAGCTCGTCGCTTGCTCGCGAATTTTGCAATCTTGATGTAAACAATTTGACAATATTTGTAGATTTTCCACCATGACCTGTAATTTTTAAGGGACAGAAAATTCTAAACTTGTAAATTGTCACTTCTCAGCTGTCACCTGTCACGATTATAGTACAGACCCAGGATAAAACTCTTCTATCAAATGGCGGCGCCGCTTAGCTAAAGGCAGCGATAATATACATCCACTTTATTAAATATGGTAAACGAGACGATCAGTGAATACCAATGCTGTACAACTATAGAATAATATTTAGGTATTAGAGTTGCACCGACTATGCTTATAGCCGGCTAGTCGACTACTGGCTAGTCAGCTTAAAATAATTCAATAAAAAATATCCAACTGGTTCGCGAAACCGATCATTACTCTGGTGACGTTTGGGAGATGATAAATAAAATCTCTATACTAATCTATTATAAATTCAAACATAACCCTGTCTGTCTGTTACGTTCTCACGCCTAAACCACTGAACCGATTTTGATACAATTTGGCATAAGCATAGACAGGAACCTAAGAAAGGACATATTCTACTTTTTACCGCAGGAAAATCCATCAATATCACGGGAAATTGTAATATCGAATTCACGACGCGCGTACGAAGACGCCGAGCACCAGCTAGTTGTTATATAATTTTCTTAATCGTTTTTACGCCTTGTCTACTAATTAACTGTTGTGGTTTTAGATTAGAACATTTTGTTACTATATTTTTAAATTATTATATTAAATACAATGTCGTTATGACATCCGACTATACAGTTATACAGCTGAGTAGTCACCGACTACTTGCATCTCTAGTAGGTATATAGGTAGTAGGTTCATAATTATTATGCGCTGCTTGTTCCGTACAGCTAGACAATGGGTAATGGATAAGAGTACGTTTCCATTGAGACGGAGCGGCGCGGAGCCGAGTGGTGCATGAATTGACCAATCACTGACGCCGAGCAGACATTTCAAGGTTTTTCAGGTTATTAAATATAAAATTATTCCTGAAAGATTTCTTAAAATATTTTAGGTAAACACCTTTGTTAGGTGATACAAAAATACAAAAAAACAGTGGGATTTCCTTGTTTTCCTTTTGGAATAAAATGATCATATGACGTTGGAGTTTGCGAGGTGTGACGGGCTGAGGGGAGAAGTAGGTATTTAAAGCTCAACTTTTGGAGCCCAGACAAAGGAGTCGTTAACCGCCGCTTGCGAAGGAAGCTGTCGCTGTCGTCTCCACATAGTTAGAATAGGTTGAGAATATTATAGTGTAAAGTCTATTCAAGTGTATTTTTATTGTAAAGGATCAAAAAAGGAATTAGAAACAGTTTTTGTAAAGCAAAATATATATCTCGCCATACAAAATAAAAATACATTAGTCAACTTATTAACTAAAAAGGCCACCCCAGGACGCTCCCGGTCTAAAGTATAATAGTTTATTTTAAAATAATAGTTATGTCAGCTATGTTCTTACCTAAGATACAGGAATTCGTATTCTTAGTTTAGGAAACAGAATCCTCATAATTATTTTGTATCGTGTTCCCTATTTGTAATTAAGTTTATTAATAAAAAATTATCTAATATAACACTGAAGCCTCTTTATTATTTTGTATTGTGTATTTGTAATTAAGTTAATATATAAAGAATTATCTTATCTCAACTTATCTTACACGGTAGTGCTATTATTTCTTCTATGGTTTATGATTGGCCAATTCATGCTCATGCATGTTCCGCTGCGCTCCGCTGCGCTCCGCTCCGCAGCTTTCCGCCTAAATAGAAACGCTCCCTTATGTAGGAAGTAAAAGAAAATGCTACATATATTAGGACTGAACCAGTCTATGAAACTGAAAACCTTTCACCAAGACCATTGGAGTATGAAATCATCGAAATAAGAAAAAAAAAACTTTGACCTCACAGAAATTTCTACCTACTTACAATATGTAAAACAGCCGACCGAGGGAGGTCCAATTTTTGTTTTCATATTTCAACCTACGTTCCTTTGGGAAAGTTGTTTACTTTCATGGGATTTTACACTTTTTATAGAATGATAATCAAAAGCATGTTCTCAAGATGGGATGCCAAGTCGACGATCGACCCGATAAACCGTGCAAAGACTAAATTATAATCACTTTATTTTTAAATAAAGAGTAGGTTAATTTAATTACAGAAGTATACAGAGGCTTGCAAACAGATAATTATTAACAAACAAAAAATTCTGTGCAAATTATATAAAGAAAGTTAGTAGGTAACAGCGTGTTCAACTTAGTATAAGAATAATAACACATATATAAAATGTTTGAACTCGTCTTAGTTATTATAAATTTCTGCGCAATTTTTCCACGATAAAGATACGTAAGGCGGTTGTTACACGCACCACACGATTATCCGGTAATTTACCGGAATCGAGTTTCTGCAGAAAGAAGTTGTCGAAATTCCAAACAAACTGGATATCATGACACGTGTCACCACATCAAATACCGGCTGTCACGGGTGGTTATTTAAATAGTAGCTGCCACAAACCAAAAAACCGCAATGTTGTCCAGTACGTGTGCGATTCACATAAGTATAAAAAACAATCGATCGATCTGTGACGCGCGCGATCAGTTTTAGTAGGGGAGCATTGGAGGCTAAAGTTCAAGTTACTTTAGCGCTAAAACTTATTTTCACATCACGCCTATATCCCTTGCGGGGGCAATTAGTAGTTACTTATTGTAATTTAGATATTATATGTACCCTTGAGCGAGTAATTGAACTAACTTACCAACAAACTGTTTTCGCAGTTTGGCGAGAATATTAAAGTAAATAATTGTAATATCTGTAAGTACACAATACATAAATAGATACATCAAAACCAAGATAAAAGAAATACATTAATAAATAATAAATAACTAACTTATCTTAATCGGACGGTTTCAAAAGGTACTGCTGGTACAGGTTGCTGAGGATGCAAGTTCCACATAAATATCACCATCAACAGCCACAAATACTATAGTCCATTATTGGATATGGGGCTTTTCATACTGAGAGGTTTTTGCCATACTCACCACGCTTGGCAGGCGGATTGGCGGACGCAGTGCAAGATATTTCATCACTTGTGAACCACCCACGGAAACGTTTTTCTTTATAGATATTGAACATTTAGTAAGGATACTAAGGTTCTAAGAGCACTAGTACGCATGCTGTACCACGGGTAGATGAGAAAGGGGTTAACAAGGACGTTATATGTCTGTACGTTATAGATATGCATATTGCTTTTACGACATCCAAGAGTAGAAATAGAGTTATATGCTATTCTAAGCTGGTACCATTCGACAAGTTCCTCACCACTTAGATTATGTGTTAATCTGCACCAACCGAGTACTTCTTAGTATGGTTAAGAAAATCTTCTACAAGGCTCCCTTACTATTTTCAAACAATAATAATATCAAGATTTTCCTCTTACAGTGCGACCGACGCTCGGCAACCGATGCACGCGTCGATTAAAATCACGTGAAAAAATGGTGTGACAGTCCCCGCTTGGGACACGGCGTCGACTAACGACCCGATGACTGTGATATTAAAAGATGTGGTGGCGTTTCCTTACGTTCTGCGTACTTGTCACTTTCGTCCTGTTCGTTGTACTAAGTTGCATCCTCGGTAGACCTGTCATATATTTGTTTTTCCATCGTTGCTGCGAAGACGACATCGAAAACGATCAAGTTATATTCGAAAATTTCGAAAATAACTACCTGAGGGAGAAACTGGTTGGTGTGCATATAGTTGAAGAAAACAGTGACGAGGCTGCATCAGATTCTGAAGTGGAAGATGTCATTGAAGCTATTAAAACAAAACTCAATGTTCACGATCCAAAAACAAGAGTTGAACTAGACATTTTAAAAGAAAACGACAATGAAACATCTAGCGAGTTGGTATTAAAAGTGACAGAGCTAGACAATGAAATAACAAGTGTCATCAATGAAACAGGAAAGGAAAATACAACATTTAATGATCAATTGAGCGATTCACAAGAAATTGAAGGGAAACTGTCGAAGAATAACGTTTTAAGTGAGTTGGACTCCGATGAGGATTCATCACCAGAAGTAACTACACAAAGTTCTGTGACTAGAATTAAACTGTCACCCATTAAACTTATTGAATCTCGTAAAATAATCAACCAAAGTGAAATTGTGTTGTCAGATAGAAAAGAATCAAATTCTTTTAGTACAATCAAATGAACAGTAATATACAAGGTGTTAGGAAAATGTATTGCGTTATTTTTTGTAAACGTTTACCAGCTCGCACGACTGAACAATTTACTCCAATATAACTTTTTAAGTACTCGCGATCACTTTCACTCATTTTAAGTATTAGACCGGCCGGGTCTATCGCGATAGTGTTTAGGTAAATATTAGTAATTTACCTGTGTCCCGACGTTTCAATACAGTTTCATGTATTGTGGTCGCGGGTTGACACTAATATTTACCTAAATAATATCGCGATAGACCCGGTCTAATACTTAAACTTACTCAAAGGAGCATATAGTTCAAAATATGAAAACTAAATTGCGCCGCCCGCTGACAAACTCATTTTGTATAGAAGATGCAACTTTTTACCATATTTCGACCAAGGATTAAGTCGATGTGATGTATATCCGTGTGATGCCGGCTTAGAATAGCATCATCCCATTTCTTCACCCATGAATGTCGTAAGAGGCGACTAAGGGAGTCGAGGGTTAGATGTGTATTGCAATTTTAGGCGATGGGCTGACAACCTGTCACTATAGTGATACACAGTTATCAAGCTCAAGCTTTTGTCAGACGTGGTGTTAATACCCGTTTTACGGCCGTTAACGCTCTGCCTACCCCGTAAGAGATGTAGGCGTGATTTATGTATGTATGTATGAGTAAGTCGAAAAAGGTCTAGGTACTCTTGAAACTGAACAACTTTTCTCAAAAAACTTTGGACAAAAGAAATTTGAGCTCCCATAGTAAATTAACCAGTTGATCGGCAATTTTGAATGGGAGGTCCAATTCTTTATATATATATTCATCCTTGTTCCCTGGGGAAAGTTGTTCAGTTTCATGTGCACCTTGACCTCCTTTCGTCTTGTCATACCCTTTTTGTTGCTCCCTGTATACCTTGGGTAAAGTTGTTCAGTTTCACGGGCTGTTTTATCCCACAAACGGAAAGCATTATTTTTTCTAACACACTGTATAGTGTGAAAAATGTGTAAAGTAATTAAGTTGTTAATATTAAGATTTTCCTCTGTGACTGATTTTTATAAAGATAATAGATTTTTTTTTAATTTATGGTTCATTACGTTTAAGCGAAAGCGTTTAGTTAACTTAAGTAGGTACTAATCTATAAATAATTAGCGTAATATAAAAATACAAAATAACTTGTAAAAGATTACTGCGTAATCTGCATATACACTGATTTTTAATAACTTACCATTAATGAAAATTATTTATACTATTTGATCGCATTTTTTATGTTTTACTAAAAGTTCAACATAACCCAATTGTCAAAAACATATAGCTTGCTAGCTAAAGGGCGGGGCACACCGGCTCCGTATCCGTTACGTATCCAGCTCTCGTCGGTGTCACGCACGAATTTATCACGTTGTAATGTATCGGACTGTATGAGATACGGCACACCGCACACCGTGCAGCACGGAACGGATACACAACGCAAGCGGTGTGCCGTTTCTCATACAGGCCCATACATTACAACGTAATAAGTTCGTGCGTGACTACGGACGAGAGCTGGATACGGAACGGATACGGAGCCGGTGTGCCCCGCCCTTAAGATAGTGTTTAAGCGGTTCTCACATTATACCGCATGTTCTTCCGCTGCCGGTTCTTTGACGAAATTTCATAGACTCAGCTCCAATAACTGCATAATAATGTTCTGATCAGAAAACTCAGATCAGGCTGGTGATAAGGAACAACTTTCCCCGAGGAACACAGGTCGAAATATTTAAAAAATGATCTCCCATACAAAATTGCTGAGCTGATTTGAGTTAATATGGTAGCTCAAAATGTTTTTATCTTATTTCTACCTATGTTCCGAAAGTTGTTCCTAATCACCAGCCCTTATTATGTTTTTAGTATCGGTCACTATCACTATGGTAACTTGAAATATTTTTCTTCTATCGGCCTATGTTCCTTGGGGAAAGTTGTTCCTTATTATCAGCCCGTAAAATTTCACCCTTTATACTTCTTTGCCCTTGTGGAAATTCCTAGTCGAAGTGAAAAACAGATGACGTAGAAAACTGGTTCTGATAATTGCAATTCAAGATGTCTTCGTCATTAAATAATCAATTTAATTGCATGTTTATCTGCCGGCGCGACGGATTGACGAGCGCAGTGCAAGATCTCTCATTCACAAGACAAGCGTCTGCCCATTCAATGAACGGAAAGAAATAGGGCGATGCTATTCTAAGCCAGCATCACACGGCAAATTACTTTAAAAATTAAGTATATAGGGTAAAATTTTACTAGTGACCGATAGCGAAATCTCAAGACGGGCTGGTGATAAGGAACAACTTTCCCCAAGAAACATAGGGTAAAAAAGGAAAATTTTACCCTATATAAATGTAGGGAGTAAGGGACGGTGCATTGAACATTTTGCACTCATTATCAGATCACGAAACTGCACAACTTTCCATGGATATTATAGAATAATCTTTACTAATACTAGCAATGCGAAAGTAACTCTGTGTGTCTGTTACGTTTTCTTTTTCAATTTGGCATAAGCATAGACAGAAACCTAAAAAAGGACAAAGGCTACTTTTTACCACAGGAAAATCTGTCAATCCCAAGGGAAATTGTAATATCGAATTCACGCCGCGAGTACGAAGACGCCGGGCACCAGCTAGTAATATAAAATATTTTCAAAGAATTTAACAGGACCTTATATAACACAAAAAATGTTCTTTTTTTTCTGTAAGTAGTTTGATACATAATGCGAATTAGGGAATGGATGACAATTTAGTTTAAGCAACTCTATGCCGTGTCAAAAGGCGACTAAGGAACTCGAGGGTAACTTTAGTATTGCAATTTTAGATGATGGGCTGACAATCTATCTCTATGGCGGAACACAATTTTCTGAATGACCCTCAAATGTTTGTCAGACGTGACGTAGGTAAATATCCGTTTTTTACGGCCGTTTACGCTCTGCCTTTCCCGCAAGGGATAAGGGCATGTATGTGTGTAACACTATGACCAAGCTCCTGTTTTTTCATAATTTTCAAATTATTCTGTTAATAAAACATTTTGCTATTTCATTTGTGACAGGCGTAGAGTTCGAGGTACAAAAGGTACCGTAGACTCACCGCCTGCCTTTTTTAGAAGCTAGTAAGCAAGTTCCAAAGTCATTTGTTTTGTAAAGAAAATTAAGGTCAAAGTCTGTAGTAATTGGGTTTAGGAGAAATATGCATTTTTTGTCAGCTGAACGTTTTTGTATTTCAGTTGTAGGTATATTTTTTAAATATTTTCATCTTGGGGAAAGTTGTTTATATAAAATGGGTTGTGAAGAGCGTTTCCGAGAAAATCAGTTGTTCCTTGGCACCCCTTAAATGGAATGAGAAAATATTTAATTATATATATTAAGGGGTGAATTATTATATTAGGTCGTAAGAAAAGAAATTTGGACCGATACAGAATGTTGCAGCCGGGTCAATTTGATTCTGAGGTCCAATATTTTTTCATATTTTGACCTAGCCATCAGTTTCATGAATTGGTTTACACCTTAAAATATGTGCAGCTTTTTAACATGCTATTTGTCATATTCTAGGCAAATCCTCTCTGCAACGCTATAAAATGCACAGTGACAGGAAACGTGGGGGAAATAAGAACACACACGAGAGTGCGACACGCTCCTTCAATTAGAGAGAATTCACATACCGCTTCCTGCATTCGCATTATAGACCAAGAGATTGCGACCGTTACAAACTTTGTATAAGGTTCTATTAAATTCAGTGCATATATTTTTGGGTGACTTCTACTCGCGAAACTAAACAGTTTTTCCCCTAGTAACATAGGTCGATAAATGAAAAAATATCCTTTTTGTATGAGACAAAGTGATACGTTATTTAAGTACTAATATGTAGTATAAAATAATGTCGCTTTTTTCAACACCGCTTACTCCTACTTGCTCCTACTGACCCTCAGAACAGATTGTAATACATTAGTTAGTATGTTAATATGACCAATGTAACTTTAATCATTAAGATTGTTGAAAATTATATACTAAAATTCTACAGTTCTCTCTCCAGGGTTCGTATGAGACACTTTACTGTTGTAACAAACATCTATATCTACAATTTGATTGCAAAATGAAGATGAATATGCACAATACATGTTGGGAAACACCTTATTCCCACGGAAAAACGGTTAACAGCCCCTGGGCGGTCCAAATCTACCACAGCACAGGATACGTTAGCTTAAAAAAGGCAACATGGTTCGTCAAAGTAGGATATTAATCGAAGTGTGAATCGAACCGTTTAGATCATTTTACTTCTTCACTAGTGAAATACAACTGTCAATTGTGATAAACGGAATGTATCTATTGATGTGATGTCTTGGCATTACGAAGGTCTATTTTTCAAAATGGCACACGACAAGAAGAAGAAGACTGAAATTAACAGAAAAACAGTATACCTATCATACCAACTGTAGTAAGGCAGATAACCGTACCTGAGGAACTGAATAGAAAGCGAAACAGTTGCCGACTTATTTTGCAAATATACTTTTCGTCTTTCGTATTCCTTTACCAGTTCAAAGTAAAAACTGAACAAAACTACATGAAATGAACAGACTTTGAACCAATTTGAGCAAACAGGAGTAGGTACGCATCTATAAGCGCGCGTTATATCGTACGGCGATTACTAAGTACAACAGTACAATTAGGTTGTGTAGGTAATATCAGCTGCACTCTCAACCTCAACAGTCACAACTGTCCACTGCTGGACATGGGCCTCGTCTATTTGGAGGGTATTTTACTCATCTCGCTTGAAAGGTGGATTCGCGAGTGCAGTGCAAAACAAGGTGTTGTATTCAGTGGAAAAGCTGCTGCTTATTCTCTAAATTAATCCCTTGATCGCCTTTACGATACCTTTGGGTAGAAATGGGACGTTCAGTAAAAGAGACCTGTATTGGTTAATCCCTTAATGTTGACGTGCTGTTGATGGTACCTATGTAGTAAAGTAGGTTTGTACTGATAAATATATAATTTATTGACACTGGCTAGTTGTAGGTCCGAATGTCAAAAAAGTAAAAAACAATGGAATGTCGGGTGGTCTGCAAGATGGCGTGGAAAGGACGCTATATATAAAATAAGATTACAGTTGAAAAAGTAATAAAAATACTATTTGTGTTCCCCATAAAACGTTGTTATTATTTATAACATAAATACTACATGGCGCAGCAAAGGTCTGTAATGTGCGCTTTAATAAAAGTAAATTTCAGTACAAATTAAAAGAAGTTAAATATTTTGGTCATGTATTTTCAGAGTCCGGCATGAAAATTGATCCAAATCGAGTAAAGGCAATTTTAAATATTAAATGCCCTAGTAATAAAAAAGAACTTCAGGTCTTTCTTGGAATGGTAAATTACTTAAGACAGTTTGTTCCTAGTTTGGCTAATCTAGCAGCACCTTTACAACTTTTGTTGAAAAAAAATGTTGACTGGATTTGGACCACTGTTCATGATACTGCTTTTAATAATATAAAGCATAATATAAGTATTGCACCTGTATTGCAGAATTTTAATACAAAGTTACCAATTGTAATTCAATGTGATGCCAGTAAGGATGGTTTAGGTTGCTGTTTATTACAAAATGGTAAACCAGTAAGTTTTGCATCAAGAAGTCTTACTAGTAGTGAACAGAACTTTTCACAAATAGAGAAAGAACTTTTGAGCGTTGTTTGGGCAACCAGAAAATTTCATTATTACATTTATGGTCAAAAATGTACTATTCTAAATGACCACAAACCATTAGAATCTCTTCTAAAAAAACCTCTTCATGAAGTTCCTTCTCCGAGATTGCAGAGATTAAAATTAAAATTATTAAAATATGACTTGGAGTTTAAATATTTAAAAGGTAAATTAATGTTCATTGCTGACTTACTATCTCGTTCATTTCTAAAATGTGATAATACTGATGACTCATACATGTATGAAGTTATTCACAGTGTTGGTTTGGCCAAATATTTACAGTGTTCAGACCATACAAAGCAACTATTAATTACTGAAACATCTAAAGATGAAGAATTAAAAAAAGTTATGGAGTATACTATGAATGGTTGGCCAAACAATGTCAAACATATCCCTGATGAAGTTCAATATTATTATAAATTTAGATCAGATATTACGGTTGATGAAAACTTGCTGTTTTTACGAGAAAAAATAATAATACCTAAAACAATGAGAATAGAAATTTTGAAAAAAATGCATGAAGGGCATCTTGGCATTACTAAAATGAAAAGTTTAGCGAGAGAAATTTATTATTGGCCTAAGATTGATATTCACATTGAACAATTTGTAAGAAAATGTTTCATTTGTCAAATGTACCAAAATAAAAATGTCAAAGAACCCTTATTGTCACATTCAGTGCCAGAATTTCCATTTCTTAAGTTGGGAATTGATATAATGGACTTCAAAAATAAAAGTTACTTGGTTGTTTATGATTATTTCTCGAAATGGCTGGATGTAAAATTATTATCAAGCAAAAGTGCTAAGAGTATTATTAATATACTGATAGATATTTTTTGTTGCTTTGGGTCACCTAATGAGATTGTTTCTGATCACATTCCATTTGACTCAAAGGAATGTAGAGACTTCGCTTCAGAATGGGGATTCAAATTTACTTATACAAGTCCAAGGTATCCACAGTCAAATGGAATGGCTGAAAGAGCTGTTCAGATTGCTAAGAAAATGCTTAAAAAATGTGATATTGATAAAACTGATCTCAGAGTAGCTTTGTTGCACTATAGAATTTCTCCAGTCTGTGGCACAAATTTTTCGCCAGCTCAGTTGGTTATGAATAGAAATCTAAAATCCAAGTTACCTGTTTGTTATAATTACTTGAAACCAAAATTAAATAATAATGTCAAATTGGAATTCAATAAGAGTCAGGTTAGAAACACTAGGTATTATAATTCAAACACTAGATTTAAGAATGACTTTTTTATTGGACAAAATGTTCTTTTTCTCAAGGATCCTAGTATTAATAAGTGGTTGTCTGGTATAATAGCAAATAAAAATGGTTTGAGATCCTATGATGTTGTGGATACTAATGGTGTTAGGTATACAAGAACCTCTTATCATGTTCGACCTGGATAGGTATTTCGTTTGTTTTACAGTAGGCATGGCTGGTTGGATGTGCAGTTGAAGGTTATATCATAAGGCAAAATGTTTTATTTACTTAGTGTAAACTTAGTTTAAACATAAAAATTAAGTTTTTTTTTAAAATTGTATAAAAAAGGGCTCTGGTTCAATTTAAGTGGAAATGATTCCTTTAGATTTTATTAAGGTATGATGTATTTTTTTCTTCGGTTGAAAGGGGAAGAAGAATTATTGTAATTGTTTTGAGTTTGTTCTGTAAGTTTGTGGATTTGTGCCTTTCTTTGGAAAAGGGGAAGATGTAGTAAAGTAGGTTTGTACTGATAAATATATAATTTATTGACACTGGCTAGTTGTAGGTCCGAATGTCAAAAAAGTAAAAAACAATGGAATGTCGGGTGGTCTGCAAGATGGCGTGGAAAGGACGCTATATATAAAATAAGATTACAGTTGAAAAAGTAATAAAAATACTATTTGTGTTCCCCATAAAACGTTGTTATTATTTATAACATAAATACTACAACCTATATGCGCAAAAATGTTTTTATCTGTCACTAGCTCTTAGACTACACAGTTTCCTTCGTGCTCGTTTCGTTTCCTTTGCCCCGGTCGCTTCCCGCTCTTTATGGATATTAAACGTTGATTTTGTTTTCATTTCGCCGTGATTTAAGACAGTGTTGGAGGCGATGTAATCGTGATTTCAAATGAGAGAATTTATTTCGAGCCCCCAAAAAATTATGTGTAAAGATTCTGATATTAAAACATGCATCAAGTTTTTCAATGTAATCTCTTGAATAATAAAATTAAATATTACTATAATAACAATACACACGTACACATACACACATACACATATCACGCCTTTTGTACACAAACAACATAGCTATAAATGAAAAACTCTCCAAGCATTAGTTATTTCATACATACATATATCACGCCTGTATCGGCAGAGCGTAAACGGCCGCAAAACTGACATTTACGCCACGTCTGACGAATATGAGGGTCATTCAGAAAATTGTTAATCGCCATAGTGATAGGTTGTGAGCCCATTGCCTAAAATTGCAATACACACCCTCGAGTCCTTTTGTCGCCTCTTACGACTCCCGCGGGAAGGAAATGGGGTGATGTTATTCTAAGCCGACATCACGCGGCATAACAATACAATAACTGTATTGATATAAATAGCATTACAGGGTCATTTGATTAGTATCTCGAGAATACATTATACAAGCGAATTAATACGTCATTAATTATATTATTGAAAACTTGCAAAATTTTCAAGTGCGGGCAGGATTTTACGGAATTTTGTAAAACGGGAAGTGTTTTAAAATTTGGTATACATGTTATTATATTTTTCATCACTACATAGTACATATACTTGTAAAGCAAAGTCGTTTCTCGTGTCTGTCTATATGCGGATTATTCCGCGTTTTTTTAAGGCCCTGATTTTCCTGATAAGTTGGTCCCTTTTTTCGCTGCGTCAGAAAGAAACAGTCAACCGTTTCGTACTCAATTATTTGTCATTAGCATCGTTTTCGCTAAAGGCTATTTTAATTCAGTATACACAGGTGTATTCCGACGGCTGCAATTCCGACCCTTAATTATACGATTACAAACATAACCTCCAAATGTAATCCTATTATAAATGTACCAAATGTTCACCCAACCCTGACAGAGGATGTTCTTGAGATTGAAATGGAAATGGCACATTTGCCGTTAATCATCTTGTGGATGTCAAATCAGCACATATAAAGCGGGTTTGTTTGTTCCGTTTTAAATTGCCGGGAATTCTGCGTGTGATGCTGGCTTGGACTAGCATCAGCCCATTTTTATCGTAATGTAAACGGCCACTTTGGGGCTTGAAGGTATTATTTTATTATTATTAAAAAAAAAACGTTCGTCGTGAGAAAAATATGTATTTATGGATTCTCGCAATTTCGTTGCCAATATGATTAACACCTTCTGTTTATGTATAATGATTATTAATGATTTTTCATTATTTTATCTAGGGTATAGTTGCAGCAAAAAACTACGATTAAAGAAAGTTTGCTTAGTAGATTAATTTTTCAAAGTTTGGTCTATTTTTACACTTTTTTGTGTGGTGTATTGTATAGCAATCTTATGACCATAACACATATTTTTGCGAATACGATACGTCTAGTACATTACTTAATCCTTGTAGCACAGTTTTTTTAATCCTGTTTTATATGGCGAGAAATTCAAAGAACAGTAAAAAATCGTCTAAATATAGCGATTCCGTTATGTTCTCACACACAGTATTTGCCGTAAGTGGGAAAGGGATGTTTTCGTAAGTCTCTGATTACTTTCAAAAGATTGTTTCAGTGCAGGTACATAAATGAATGAATGTATGGCAGATTATGACCACTATTGGAATCGGTCGCACTGTTGTTAACAAAACAAAGTGATTAATTCGTATTATGTCCGGCCGGTGGACCGTTGAGTTGTTGCGAGTTTCGGGACTATTTGTTACCGGGTGTAGGTTGGCCATATTTTAAAGTTTTAAATAAAACTTTACATGGCCGCCGCCATAACATATTTTTCTCTGTTTAAATGTAAATTAGCTTAAACTATGTCCAAGTGTCCATGAAGCCTCACTGAAGGTGGGTCTTAGGATGAACATGTCCAAGACCAAGATCATGACGAATCGCACTGTACGTATACCTAACATTTGTGTAGGTAATGACACTGTAGAGGTGGTCAGCGATTACGTCTATCTTGGACATCGTTTATCCTTTGACCCCGAGGCTCAGGGAAAAGAGATTGGAAGACGTATCGGACTTGGTTGGGCAGCTTTTGGGAAACTGGACGATGTCTTTAAGTCAAAACTTCCACAATGCCTGAAGACCAAGGTGTATAACCAATGTGTTCTGCCTATTCTCACCTACGGTGCCGAAACATGGACGCTCACTAAGCAAAACATGCACAAGATAAAAGTCGCACAAAGAGCCATGGAGCGTTCTATGCTAGGCATCACCCTCGTTGATCGCGTACCAAACGTCGAAATTCGACGTAAAACGAAAGTCGAAGATGTAGGTAAGCGAATAACAAGGCTAAGGTGGAAATGGGCGGGACACTTGGCGAGAAGAAGTGACGATCGGTGGACAAAAGCAGTCACGGAATGGTGGCCAAGAGGAGCAAAAAGGTCAGTGGGTAGACCAGCTGCCCGTTGGTCCGACGATATCGTCAAGGTAACAGGACGGCACTGGACAAGGCTGGCACAGGACCGTGAGGATTGGCGCTGTAGAGAGGAGGCCTATACCCTGCAGTGGATGGATGTGGGCTGAGGATGATGATGTCCAAGTACGTAATAAAAAGGACGTACTCAAGCTAAATAAAGAGGGACAACATTACGCCCCCCAACAGAAGGGGACAGAAAATAATAGCTATCTCTCAGCCATAGTAACACTGAAAACATTCTATTGAATACCTACTCGGACGAAGTAAAGTCGATGATGTGTTACACAAGACTATAACTGCCGTGTCATGCCGGCTTAGAATAGCATCACGATATTTCTTTCCCGCGGGTATCGCAAGAGGGCCTAAAGGTCTCGAGGGTTCCATGTGTATTACAATTTTGGCCGACTGGCTGACATTTAGTTAAACGTTTATGATTCCTAGGCCTAGTGTAGAGTCGTAGTAAGCTCAACTATGAACGAACACACATATATACACATATCACGCCTATAATCCCTTGCGGGGTACGCAGAGCGTAAACGGCCGCAAAAAACGGAAATTTACGCCACGACTGACAAATATTTGAGGGTCATTCGGAAAATTGTGTATCGCCATAGTGACAGGTTGTCAGGCCATCGCCTAAAATTGCAATACACACCCTCGAGTCCCTTAGTCGCCTCTTACGACTCCCACGGGAAAGATATAGGTTGATGCTATTCTAAGACGGCATCACACGGCAACTATGTACCTCTATTCTACTTCATACGTGTTTTTTGTTAAATAAATGTTGTTGAATTTTTATTTTTTAATAGACTGGTCATCACCTGACTGTATTTAACAAGGGACATAGTCAAAATATGGACTACAAAAGGATTACCCATACAAAGTGACACAGTTTTTATAGAAGGTCCAACTTTTTAACATATTAGCTCTTTGTTCCTTGGGGAAAGTTGTTCAGCTTCACGAGTAGAATACACCCTAAGAATATTTGTACTAATTTAACAGGACCTTATATCGGATGTTTTAATAGTGACCAATACTGAAAACAGAGTAACGGCTGGTGATAAGGAACAAAGGTCGAAATAAGACTAAAATATTTTGAGCTCCCATTGTAAGTCAAATCAGCTGATCGGCAATTTGGCATTGAAGGTCAATTTTTTTCATATTTCCTACTATGTTCCTTAAGGAAATTTGATCCTTATCACTAGGCCGACCTAAGTTTTCGCTATCGGTCACCTGTAAAATTTTACATATCCACGAGTTGAGTGACTGAAATTGGATTTTTTTGTTGACAGTTCTGTTGATAATTCTAAATGTCAAACCAGAGGGCGCTGTGCTAAACTGAAATTTTGACGTTGCAATATGGCTGGCGTCAGCCATAGTTTTGTAACAGGTTCCGTTTCTCGTTGTGTTCGTTACAAATTAATTATGTTAGTTTGATTTACTACAAAATAAACTTATCGCCTTGTTATGAGTGTCATTCATGTAAGAAAACAAGTAACCAATAATAAATTTAGAACAATTCAATAAACATAAAATAAAGAATAATAAGCGGTACAGTTTTAAAAAACGTTATTTCAATTAAGCTCAGCTGTAGAGGGCTATATGGGGAATCCCTAGAAAATTTCCCATTCCGCTTTTACAGTAATCAAATGGTCACACTAGCTGTCGATAGTTTGTGGCCGAAATCCGTATATTTATCGATATATATTGACCACAGTTTTATTGTCCGGCCCACAGCGGCAGCTAATGGGCCGGATTAAGAGATTTACATGTATGAATTATTATACAGGGTTGTTTTTTAATCACTACGAAAACTTTGTCGGATGGTTCTATTAATGATTATCATGAAACGCGAAAATGAAACGTAAAATCTTAATAAAAAATTTATTTGATTGAATTTAAGGAATTATATAGGAATTTGTTCAAAGCCGGCACTACATTGTATTTGAATAAATAAATAAATAAAAAATTCACGGCCGATTTTAATGTTTGATATAGACAAGGATTGAGAAATAAATTTAAAATTATTTGATACAATAAAACCTTGTAAAAACTAAGCTCTTTAGGTATGTATTATAATTTTGCTAAAGCATTTAGCATTTTTAGAATACATAACTAAATCGCACAGTTTTACAAGGTTATATTGATTCTAAATAATCTTTGTAGTTCGTTATAGCCGAAAATTGATACTTTGGTGGATGACTAGCTCGTCCAGCCAGGGGTTTTTTCCTGTTTGGGGGCGCCACTGAGCTCTTGAACCACCTTGGGAAATTTTCTAGAGATTCTCGAGTGTCATGTAGAGGGCGCTAAGCTAAATTGAAATTACGTTTCTTTACACAAAAACTGTACCACTTTATAAATTATTCTTTATTTTGTGTTTATTGAATTGTTCTTAATTTATTATTGGTTATTTGTTTACTTACACGTATGACACTCAATATAATAGCAAGGCGATAAGTTTATTTTGCAGCAAATCAAACTTACATTAATTAATTTGTAACGAACACAACGTGAAACGGAACCTGACAAAATTATGGCTGACGCCAGCCATTTTGAAACATAAAAATTTCAGTTTAGCACAGCGCCCTCTGGTTTGACATTCAGAACTGTCAATAGAAAAACTCTCATTCTAAAGGAACCACAAATATTCAGCTTTCAGCAAAACTGGGTTAGTTTAAGGAAAACCGAAAATATCATTAAGTTAAAGCACCTATTCCGACATTACCGACAATAAGTAACCAAATACGATTCCAAACCGATACCATATCGATTCGATTAAGCTACATAGGGTTGGCAAAAACTCGTTTAAGGAAAATGGCAACTTGAATTTATAACTGCCTGTGATTGATAACTCGAAATACTGAAACAGGGTTTTTACCGCGATACTTTTTTTGTTGAATACTTAGATCCATTTGCAAGGGCCATGATCACGAAAAACTAAACCCCGGGTAAAAATCCCCTTTGAGTATTAGGAGTTATTATGTAATTATTTAATACCCTTTATTTTTCCTAGCCGTGTGATGCCGGCTTTGAATAGCGTCACCCCATTTCATTCCCGTGGGAGTCATAAGAGGCGACTAAGGGACTCGAGGGTGTGTATTTCAATTTTAGGCGATGGGCTGACAACCTGTCCCTATAGCGATACACAATTTTCCGAATGACCCTCAAACATTTGTCTGATGTGGTGTAAATGGCCGTTTTTGCGGCTGTTTACGCTCTGCCTATCCTGCAAGGGATTATAGGCGTGATATGTGTAGGTATGTGTGTGTATTTTTACTGACTTTCATCAACTTATTTATTGTATGATAACTATGGGTACATACCTGATAATAAACCATTTTTATTTTATGTGTGACCGCGAAAGATTAAAACTGCCTTTGATTGGTCTTAGGTAATTTCAAATTAACAAATGCCATAGAATATAGTTTGAGCTCTGTGTCAGATGTCAGATTCATACAATTTTTCTTTTGGCCTTTTGACTCTCACTTTTGGTTTCCTATCTAGCTACCTGCTGTCAAGGGAATCATTCTATAATGGACCCTGGACGCATCCGTTACTCCGGTATAATGTGAGATTCGCCTTTAAACCACTTACTAGGTAACAATAGGTCTCTATCTTGACGTTTCCTAATTACCGCTTAGCAATGATAGAAAAATTCAAGACCAAAGTCTCAACGTGCCCTTTGAAGCACGGAATCGTCTTTAATTCCAGCCTTAAATATCTCAACCACACTGGAAACAATCTCACTAAGTTACTTATTCCTTTTATTTAAAAAGTGGCAAGCTCATTTTAAAATTAGTATTAGCATAATTATTTGGCTTTTAAAATTGTCCTAAAAACACACAACCCTATTCAAAAATCTAGTAGCGTTTACAAAAACTAATAAATTTCACTTTATCGCTCGGTCACTGATCGCTTCGCCCGATTTCTAAGTTTATCCGTAACGCGACTCGCAGAGATTATACCGGACGTTTTCCTGGACCTTTTCAGATATTCCCAATTTCTGAATTTCGCTGTGACATGAAAAATTTCAAGTTGACGATGTTTTTCGATGAACGACACGATAAACCATGTTAGAGTTTTGCAAAATACATACACACATCTCGCCTTTATCCTTTGCGGGGTAGACAGAGCGTTGTCGGCTGTAAAAATATGATTGCTATTGCCAGGGGCGTTTCAGAAAAACCGTGTACCACTATTGTGACAGGTTGTCAGCCTACCACTTAAAATTGTAATACACATTAAACCCTCCAGTCCCTTAGTCGCCTCTTACAACACCAGCGGGTAAGATATGGGGTGATGCTATTCAGCCGGCATCACACGGCAACCGTCTAATTAGTACGCTTCTCAATGTGTAACGACCGCCATCTAAGAAATTATAGACAGCACCTGGAGTGACGGCTTATAATTATGTGCCTTCCAAAGCAAGGAACCATCTTTCTTACAGACAATCATGATAGTTTAGCCTGCAGTCTATTAACAGCCACAACAGTCCACTGCTGGACATGGGCCTCCCCCTATTGGAGGGTATTGCTTTACTCACCACGCTTGGCAGGAAAATTGGCGAGCGGAGTGCAATGGCACGTGCCGGTAGTTGCATTCTCAAGTATGTACCCTTTACTCGCTTTTTACGACACTCACGGGTTGTATAGGGCCGGCATCACATGACGACCTACATTATCTAAAACAAACTAGGAAATATGACCCAAAGTGATATGACATGTTTAGCAAATATTTTTTTGTATGTTTTACACTCAGAGAATCGAACTGGAGACCTTTGATCCTGAGAATAACGTTCAAACCATTCCACCACGGAGGAGGTAAATAAATATTGGTTGTTACTAGTGACAGTTACTGACAATAGAGAACGGTCTTTTATCAAAAATACTTTGGAAAGTCAGCTGATCGGCAATTTTGTATGGAGAGTCTTAATTCTTTTTCATATTTATTTATTTATTTTATACTTTATTGCATATTATTTCGACCTATGATCCTAAGGGAAAGTTGTTCCTTATCACCAGCCCGTCTTGAGTTTTCGCTAACAGTCACTAGTAAAATCTTACCTTATACAGGGTGTAAGGGACAGCCCTCCGATAGGGCGCTGATAGGGCGCATTCAGATTATGAAACTGAACAACTCACTAAAAAAAAGATTCAGGAAACGTCAAAATATGCTGATCGTGAATTTGTATGGGAGGTCAAATATTTTATGTAATTTTTTGACATATATTCCCAGGGGAAAGTTGTCCAGTTTTATGGTCTGCATACATGCAGACCATAAAACTGGACAGCCGAGCCCTCCGAATACTGATAGGGTACACCCTATCAGTATTCGGAGGGCTCGGCTGTCCCTTACACCCTGTATAATCGTACTCGCGGTTCTCACAGCATCTCGTAATTATGCGGAATTTTGCTGGACCGATTTTATTGACGAAAAGAGTTGTATGAAATCTCATACAATACTGTACATTATCATAGTACGGCTGTCATAAGCTGTAATTTTCTTGCTAGCTGTCAAAAACAGCAATATCATGCCACACGTGAACATTGTGAGTGCCCCACCGGGAATTGCACCCGGTACCTTTGCGACCTACTACCACAGCGCCACATCGGCCGTCAAGTATTCCTAACCTAAATACGATACCCATACGATTTGCTTGTGGGTCTGTTAAAAAATGTTAACGTGTAGGTTTTTCGTAGTACGTATCTAAGTATGTTCGGTATGGCTAGCGTATCGGTCTAGGTCGTATGTAGAGTCCGCAAAAAACGGCATTTAATGTCATGTTATTTTCTTACCAAAAGTACTATCAAGGTAGAATAAGGGTCTTACCTGAGACCTGTTTAGATATAAGCGTAATGGAATAAGCGGCGCCGGCGAGCGCAATAAATTTGAGAGCTGTTGCGGCTTAGCGCGCGGAGCTTGGCTTAACAGACCCCCTGTTACACCGAACTGTAACGAATGTAGCGCCGATAGATACCCTTGTTCCCTTGTTATATGTGTATTAGTATTAAATTCAGTATTTTTGTATGTATTTTATTATATTGTAAATTATATTGAACTTTTATTTATTCTTTGTATCTGTTCCCGTGTATTCCCATCTTTCACCCCCGCTAGGTTGTCTCGAAGAGATCTCTCGATAAGCTTGCCTGTTGTTTTAATTTTAAGTTTCAACTGTATGTTTACTTGTTTCGTTACAATAAAGGATATATTGTTCCTCGAACCCCGTGCGAGGAATTGAGAACCTTGTTCGTATTCAAACAAATAGAAACGTTAATGTTCCGGCAGCCGCAGCGCTGCGCTTTCATAACAAACAAACAAACAAACATAAATCACGCCCATATCCCTTACGGGGTAGGCAGAGCGTTAACGGCCGCAAAACGGATATTAACACCACGTCTGACAAAAGTTTGAGGGTCAATCAGATAGCTGTGTATCACTATAGTGACAGGTTGTCAGCCCATCGCCTAAAATTGCAATACACACCCTCGAGTCCCTTAGTCGCCTCTTACTACACCCATGAGTAAGAAATGGGGTGATGCTATTCTAGGCCGGCATCACACGGTAGATTGCGCTTTCATCTTAAATAAATATCTGTCATCGCGAAAACACTTTTTATAACAAAAAAAATAATTACATTACACATGCTCTGAACATGGTTTTGTCAAACTAGACAGTGTTCGACTTTAAAATTTTCACCCCACAAGCAGTCATTCTATTCGTTCCACTGACCTCTTTAATACAAGATTCGTTCTAATTCCTGTCATACATAGATGTGGTAAGTGACAGCCACCATATAAATGACCCAAAGAGTACCGAAACGTCAGTTGCGCGCGCGGAGATTTTTAGTCTGTGAAATGCGGCATCGTGTGTCATACCATACTTTCTGGTTATCGTATGAGATTTCGTAAATTCCGCATTAAACCTGAATGACGAATCACAAACAAATACTAAACATGGCACTCGTCGCCGCATCAATTTGATAAAACTGAATCCAGCAAAACATTGGAAAATCATGCGTTGCGTGTGAGAAGCGCCTCGGCTTCGGTGTGAGTGTCGCCTCAACAGGCTTAAACGCCGTTTTACGCAGTCTGAGTAATTGAAGGTTTAACAGGTGACGTAATGTTCCGGAAGGAATTGGATTTTATCCGCGCATGTTGGGAAGATGAGCCGTTCACTTATAAGACCCACTGCCGACTAGACCCAGTGAGTCTTAGCCATGACGTGCCGGTTTAGAATAGCATCACCCCATTTCTACCCGTGGGCGTCGTAAAAGGCGGCAAAGGGATGAAACCAGGGAATAGGCAGCAGCGTTCCCTGTAAATTGAACACAGCACTGCGCTCACGAATTTTCCTGCCAAGCGTGGTAAGTATTGCATATACCCATCATTGGGGAGGCCCATGTCTAGTAGTGGATTGTTGTGGCTATTGAAGAGTCTAATTTTTGACATTTCACTGAACCTGTCACGACTTTGGGTGCAGCTTGATTGAGGTGGAGCGGCGAGGAGCGGAGCCCAGCGGTGCATAAATTGACCAGTAATACATACATACATACATATATCACGCCTATAATCCCTTGCGGGCTAGGCAGAGCGTAAACAGCCGCAAAAACCAGCTATTTACACCACGTCTGACAAATGTTTGAGGGTCATTTGGAATATTGTATATCACCATAGAGACAAGTTGTCAGCTCATCGCCTAAATTTGCAATACATACCCTCGAGTCCCTTAGTCGCTTCTTACGACACCCACGGAAATGAAATGGGGTGATGCTATTCTAAGCCGGCGTCACACGGACAACATTGACCAGTAATAAACCTCGAAATCTTCGCTTTGTGACAGGGATTAGACAATTAATGCTCCGTGCCATTCTGCTTTAATGGAGATGCCCCCTTAAGCCCACTGACAAAATAAGACAAAGATTGGCCCTGTTATGTTACAGAGTCGTAAGTAAATAGTTGAATCATCTTAGAAAGTTGTCTGGTAGAGATCGCTTTCAGCGATAAGGCCGCCTTTGCGCATTTTTAGTTTTAGTTTTCCTGTGATTTATTTGTGTTTTGAATGTGCAATAAAGTGTTTTTACTTACTTACTTAGAATAGCGGCCCGTCTAGCGGTTTCACCCACTTCTACTCTTTTATCGCGGAAATGTGACCTTTTTGTGGATGTGGATTCCGCGCCCAGCGTTCCACAACGGATATGATTTTTACACTTCGCCAACTGCAGGAAAAGTGTAGAGAGCAGAGAACACCTCTGTTTATGGCGTTCGTAGACCTTAACAAAGCCTTCGACACCGTTAGCAGAGAGGGCCTTTACACTGCACTTGTAAATATCGGGTGCCCACCCAAACTTCTGAGCCTCGTTAAATCCTTCCATATGGCTGCGTGTTGGCTCCTACCGTTTGGTATTTTCTTTTCATTGCTTTTTAAAGTAGCTTTCGGCGATGACCAACAGGGTATCCACCTGCACACGAGGGCTGACGGGAAGCTGTACAATATCTCGCTTCTTACGTTTAAGCGAAACCGCGATAACTTATTCGTCGATTGCCTTCTGTTTGCTGACGATGCAGCGTTCATTGCTAATTCTCAAAGTGAGCTTCAAGTCATTGTCGATAAGTTTTCCCATGCGTGTACTCTGTTCTCTATGACCATTAATGCCAAAAAAACAGTAGTGCTAGCTCAAGGCGCAGATGCACCACACATCATGCTAGCCGGTGTTCCCTTGGGCATAGTCGATAAGTTTTGCTACCTGGGGTCGATTGTGTCGAATAATCTCACGCTCGATGCTGAGATCGATACGCGAATCGGCAAGGCGGCGACCATGTTCGGCAAGCTCAGTACAAGAGTATGGAACAATAAACACTTGACCACAAAAACCAAGATTATTGTTTATCAACATGCGTTTTAAGCATACTCTTGTACGGAGCTGAAACCTGGACATCGTATGCAAAACAGAAACGTCGACTCAATACATTTCATATGCGCTGCGTAAGAAATATCTTGCATATAACCTGGCAGGACAGAGTCACAAACGAGCGAGTTCTAGAAATTGCGCAGCTGCCTAGTTTTACCGCCCTGCTTAAGCAGAGACGATTGCGGTGGCTAGGGCATGTGCACCGGATGGAACCTTCGCGTCTACCACGGGGTGTTCTGCTTGGCGCTGTAGCAAACGCTAAAAGAGGGGTTGGAAGACCTATGCTGCGTTTCAAAGATTGCGCCAAGCGGGACATGGCTGCGTTTAACATTGACCATCAAAGCTGGGAGAAGCTTGCTGAGGATAGGGACGAATGGCGTAAGCGTGTGTTTGATGGGCGTAAAACACACGATAATGCCTGGTTTTCTGGTCTCGCCAACAAAAGGCAAAAACGTCATCTAAACATGCATGTGCCAGTCTCAAATTCCACCTTCACTTGTAGAGCGTGCGGAAAACTATGCCGCTCCCGTTTTGGCTTATACAGCCATGAAAAGTCTTGCCTCAGACACTGATTAAATTGTCTGTCACAGACGTGTGAGGCCAATGATGAGACCTTTCTCTTAAATCACTCTACTTATTAAGAAAAAACCGCATCAAAATCTGTTGTGTAGTTTAGAAGATCTAATCGTACAACACCCACAGGGGGCAGGGGAAACGAGTTTATTTTATACCATGTAGTGCCGTGTGATGCCGGCTTAAAATAGCATTACCATTTAAGAAAACTTGCAAAATTTTCTTTGGCTTGTTTCGTGGCGACGGCTTTTCCATCTGGGCTACCACTGCTCATCCATTGCCCTCGAATTTGGGAGGTGTATTTTGATTCCAATAACGCGCGACACGGCTCCATCTACCGGGTATTTTTTTTAGTATTGTATACTTAACACTGGAAGTGTTTTAAACATTTTGGTATTGAACAGTATCACCCAATTTCTTTACCGTAGGTATCGTAAAAGGCGACTCAGGGACTCAAGGGTTTATGTGTGTAATTACAATTAGAAGCTAAAAAAAATGCAATGAATCAAATTGGACCCACTGGGCTTAATCGGCAGTGGGTCTAAGAAGTGGACAGCTCGGGAATGTGAGGCACTTTATATGCATGATCCGAGTCAGATTTCGAGTGACGTATCTCTTCAGGCGGTATTATGGCGGCGTCTTATACACGAGCGCGTTAATACCACGCATTACATATACATACCTTCATTAACAGCCACAACAGTCCACTGCTGGACATGGGACTCCTAAGTATTTCTATACTCACAACGCTTGGCAAGTGGATTGGTGAGCGCAGTGCAAGATCTTGCATTCACAGGGAACGGTCCCCATAATGCTACATTCATACGATACATACATTCAGCCTATTGCAGTCTAGTGCTGGACGTAGGCCTCCACCGTTTATACCATACCGAATTCAATAAAATCGGTATCTATTATAAAGGGTGGAATTTTTAAAAGTGACCGATAGCAAAATCTCAAGATTGGCTGGTGATAAAGAACAACTTTCGCCAAGAAACATAGGTTGAAATATTTTTTTAAAACTTGCAACATTTTTAAGCGCGGGCAGGATTTGAACCTGCGACTTTCGCATTACTAGTGGCGACGCCTCTTCCATCTGGGCTACCGTAAAAAAAATTATACGTAACACGGGAAGTGTTTTAAAATTTGGTATTCAATTTATCGCGGGTTTTCTTTGCTTAGACTACATTCAATCTGTAAAGATAGAATTAGTCGCCGGGTAGTAGTTGCAACACTAACACGGTAGATGAAGCCGTGCCATGCGTTACTGGCATAAAAATACACTTGCAAAATTGGCGGGCAAGGAATGAGCTGCGGTAGTCCAGATGGAAGAGGCGTCGCCTCTAGTAATGCAAAAGTCGCAGGTTCAAATCTTGCCCGCGCTTAAAAACGTTGCATGTTTAAAAAAAAATTATACCTAACACGGGAAGTGCTTTAAAATTTGGTATTCAAGTTTGAAATATTACTTACTAGCGGCCCGTCCCGGCTTCGCACGGGTGGACAATTATTTTTTACATAAATGCACTTTAAATTTTACACCCTTTTTTCACATTGGAGGTTTTTTATTATATATTTTTTATCTTTACCTACAGCTACTATTATATACACTTAGGTATTTAGTATCTCAAAATATTTTTTACAGTTCAGTACCCAAAGGGTAATAACGAAAACTCTATTACTGAGGCTCGGCTGTCCGTCTGTTTGTCCGTCCGTCCGTCCTACAGTTACGAAGCTGTACCTCCTGAACCGTTATACCTAGACAGTTGAAATTTTTACGGATGTTGTATTTCTGTTGCTGCTATAACAACAAATACAAATTTTATAGTGTTTGAAAAAACACATCACGATAGTGCGTTGAAAACTAACAGCGACATCTATGTTTGTATAATGGAACTAAAATATTACTTTTCTCAGTTTTCGTGATAGTATAAATGTAAAACTACTGAAGCTTGAGAGGTAAAACTTGGACTTGAAGTTTTTTATGTAATAAAGCAACTAATAAAGATAAAATTCCGTTTTTTAAAATCCCCTAGGGGATGAACAGGGGGTTAAAAGTTTGTATGAAAGTTCGTTGTCCTAAGTGTAATCCGTTTCAAAATTAGTGATAAGACTAAGGACTTAAAATAATTAAACACGTGTTTCAGCATATTTGAAATTTTAACCCTTAATAGGGTCAAAAGGGGGTTAAAAGTTTGTATGAAAGTTCGTTTTTTCAAATGAATGTGATCTGTTTCAAAATTTGTAATAAGACTAACAACTTAAAATAATTAAACACGTGTTTCAGCATTTTTGAAATTTTAACCTTTAAATGGGTGAAAAGGGGGTTAAAGGTTTGTATGAAAGTTTTTTATCTTAAATGTTATCTGTTTCAAAATTTCTGATTAGACTCATAACTTAAAATAATTAAACACGTGTTTCAGAATTTTTGAAATTTTACTCCTTAAAGGTGTCAAAAGGGTGTCATAAGTTTCCTACCAGTTGGGCTACCCGTTTTCCCATGGGAATGTGACGATTTCCCGGAATAAATTATACTTATAAACCTTCCTCTCAAGTTACTCTATCTAATAAAAAAAACCGAATCAAAATCCGTTGGGTAATTCTAAAGATATAAGGAGACACCAAACGGGAAGCGACTTTATTTTATACTATGTAGTGATGAAATATTTTGAGTTCGCATAATAACTCAAATCAACTTATCTACAATTTTGTATGCGAGGTTTCTTTTTTTTTCGTATTTCGACCTATGTTCCTTGGAAAAAGTTGTTGTTTATCACCATCCCGTCTCGGGTTTTCGCAAAAGGTCATTAGTAAAGTTTAACCCTATAATCGTATTTCTAGGGTAAAAATAGTATAGGGTCTAAATAATAAACAAGTAGTAAACCTACAACATTGTAAACAGTTTAATATTCATAGCTAAGCTACTGCTGCCCATACCCTGTCCAGCAGTGGACTGCAGTGGCCGATGTGGCGCAGAGTTAGTGCGACTGCCTGCGACGCAAAGGTTCCGGGTTCGATTTTCGGTGGGACACTCACAAAAGTATATATTTATCACTTTGTGAATTTGTTCCTGGTCTGGTCAGGACATTGCAGGGTGAACCAACTGATTGTCCGAAAAGAAATGGTTCCGTGCTTCGGAGGGCACGTTAAGCCATCGGTCCCGGTTGCTGTCTATGATTACTTAGACGGCGGTCGTAACACAACTATGTCAGAGGCTTACTTGTAGTAGTAGGCGGTTGAAAACTCTGACACCAGGGTTCATCGGGTCGTTGGACGACTCGGTGTCCCACACGAAAAGAGAGAGAGAAGAGAGTGGACTGCAGTGGCTTTTGATGCTGATACTCAGGTTGTTCCCACTCCGTACATAATAACCGATATTTGAACAAGGGTTGATCCGGTTCGCCACTTTTCGAGCTCGATGGAATATTTTCGCAATTTTAATATTCATAAGGGTGAGGACTGGCGTTTTCCAATCTGCGGGGTTATTGGACTTAATACTGTCACTGCTCTCTTTCTTTACTGTTTTATTTAACACACACAAATATAACGCCTTTATCCCTTCAAGGCAGGCAGAGCCTCAACGGCCAGTCCTTAATATATTTGCAGCAAATATTTTTATATCCTATAGGTATATAAGGTGAAATTTTAATAGTGACCGATAGCGAAAACTCAAGACGGGCTGGTGATAATTAACAACTTTCTCCAAAAAGCATTGGTCGAAACATGAAAAAAATTGGGCCTCTCTTACATAGTGTACCAGCCGGCCTAGTCAATATGTATAGGAGGAAGTTATTTATCATATGGAAATGAAAATAAAATTTCATTTTTTTTTAAATTAAAGATGTAGGATAGTATTATCAATTGTTGACGTCATGATCCGTCACTCTCTCTCTCTCCTTGGCAATGATTATTCCCATCTGATGGTGGGGTCTGCCTTTCTGGTTTTCTCTCTCCACTTCGCTCTGTTGGACATATCTTCCTCAGTCACATCGCAGGAACTCATGTCCTTCCGGATGACGTCTAACCAACTGGTCTTCGGTCTTCCTCTTCTTCGGATCCCCCGGGTGTTTAGATTGGCTACTTTGTTGCCTATATATTCAGGAGGTCTTCTCTTTACGTGTCCATACCACCGCAGCCTACTCTCCTGAAACTTGTCGGCAATGTCACGAACGCCGAGACTACCGCGAACGTACTCGTTGCGTATTTTGTTTGTGTGCGTATCCGTCATTATAAAAAAATAAAAATTTGTATAACACAATTTTCTTTTTTATGACAATTTTCTTTATTTTTTGTCAAAATAGAAAACCGAGCCGGGCGGGATAAAAATATAAAAATAATATTAATATTATCAATATTTACATATTTCGATCTATGTTCCTCTCGGAATTTTCTTTCTTATCACCAGCCCGTCGCTTTCAGTCAATTAAATAGTACAATTTCACCCAATAAAGACAACTATGACCCAACTTATCTCATATCATAGTTCTATGCCACCAAGTTGCTTGGGTCAGAAGTGAAACTGTTAAAGCGTGGACACAATGGCCAATGACTCGCTGAATATTATAATTTGAGTCTACACTTATCCGGGGCTAACGATGACATACAGCTTTTTGGACTATAATAAAAAAAATCTGACCTCAACGTGCCTCAACATAAATGTAATTGGCAAGTGTAGGTTTTGTACTATTTTTATTTTATTTTATTTTGGACAACAGACGGTCATACATAGTTTAAAATCATTAAGCAAGTTTAAATGTCACAAACCTTGAGTGCCAAAAAGAATAAACATAAAAACACATTGTTTAAAAATTACGGATCGAAAATTAACGCCGTGGAAAATGGCGTCAATCACCAAAACCACACCTATCCATACAATATTATGTAGGCATAGAGCAAAATATAATATTGAATAATGTTGTTTTGTATAGTTTTACCTATTACTAAGTAAGTTTTATTAAATAAAGAATTTGTAAATATTTGAATCTCATCAAGTTATTAACGGATCGACTTACATACATACATATATCACGCCTGTATCCCTTGCGGAATAGACAGAGCGTAAACGGCCGAAAAAACGGTCACCGGCATTGTCGAACAAATAAAGGAACAAATTTATTCTTAGCATCAGTTACCTTGCAGGAAATAGTCAATCGCTGAGTACAGCCACATATCTAACGTAGGTAGGTAAGTGGAGTTTTTCAAATTAAAAAAAGGACCTCAAACTTATTTCTAGAGGAATATTCTTGGCTATTTGTTCTAGGTGTGTTTGTGCTAGCATAAACACGCTCTCAAGTTGTGTTGTATGCATCACAGACTATACAGGGTGATCGTTTCCAGTTGTCTTGAGTAAAAATTAACGCCGTAAACGAGGAATATTTCAATTTTTTAGGGTATGTATTGCAATTTTAGACGATGGGCTGACAACCTGTCACTATGGCAATACACAATTTCCCGAATGACCCTCAAATATGTCAGACGTGGCGTTAATGTCCGTTTTTGCGGCCGTTTATGCTCTGCCTATTCCGCAAGGGATAATGGGCGTGATATATGTGTGTGTGTAAACGAGGACTATTTCAAGTGTCAGTTCTAGACTTTATGCTAGATGGCGTTGTGTTTAGCTATAACTTTGACATTTAAAAAACATAAAATTAATAGTTTAAAAATGTGAAGATAACATTGCTTATTGTAAAAGATAACATTGTCTAGGACCGACGCTTCGACACGGATGATCTAGTCATTTTAGGCAGCCAGCCAAGTAAATAACAGCATGTGGCAACCACTTGAAACGCTGTTTCTAAGAGTTTTCATACAACTCCGTTCTTGAATAATAAAAAAATACCGGACTAAATATAACAAACTCATACGGTGCGTGTGAAAATCACACCACTTTTTGACCCCGATTCTCTTATTTTTTAGTCATTGTAATGCCATCGAAACTCAACTGTAATTCGATTGCCATTGTGTTTTTGTATATTTCAAACTTTCTCTTTTAGTCATTGCATTGCGATCGAAACTGAACTGTAATTCGATAGCTATTGTGTTTTTGTATACGTCAAACTGATAGCGAAATACGAAACGGCAAAAACCATCCAACTGACGTTCTATTGAAACACAACTGAGATATTTTTTCAAATAGCGAAATACTTCCCCAGATAAATTTCTTACGGCTGCTCTAAACAGGACAGCCTGTATACAGCACGGGCTTGTATTAAACCGTGTGAGGCGAAAGAATTCTAAGCAGGACAATAAAATGCAGCTGCAAGCGCCGGCGCCTTTGTTTATATATTCTTGGATTTTCATTTTCTGGTAGCGAAAAAAATTTTTGACAGAATTTTTATTAAACGCTATTTAATGATTTTTTTAAATCGCTGGCTATGTTTAAAGAATTGAACCAGCCCATGAAACTGAATAGGTTTTAATAGGAAACTTAGGTTGAGTCAAAATGAATCAGTCGTTTTTTTTCCTTTACAAAAATTTGCTTTGCACACTAATCACGATTTTTTTTTAGACCATTTAGGTAAAGTTGTTCAGTTTAATGGAATTCTGTTCCTCTTGTATCTTTTTATTTTCGGATTAATTCCTGTTATCAAATTTAGCATTTTACGACTTTTTTGTTTAAGACCTGCTACATTTTTGTGTCTAAGAACTTCTACAAGTCTTTGACAATTATTGTCTGTCACCTTCTTTAAACGGTCTTTCATTGGGTCGTTGGACGACTCGAGGTCCCACACGAAAAAAAAAGAAGAACGGTCAGGAGCTTATGCTCAGAAATTGTTGGCTACTGAGTAAATGTCCTTTTATTTCTCTACTATTTTCATACAAGGATAGACTAGGGATGATGGTATGAACCACACGGTTCTTACATGACATGACCATATCTGTACATAAAGTGAAATTGTACTAGTGACCGATACTGAAACCAGAGGATGGGCTGGTGATAAGGAACAACTTACCCCAAGTAACATAGGTCAAAATATGACAAAAATATTCTGATCGGTAATTTTGTATTGGAGTTCCAAATTAATATATATTTTTTTGGGAAATGTTCCTTGTTCCTATGTTCCTTGGGAAAAGTTGTTCTTGTCTTGAGTTTTCGGTATCTGTCACTAGTAAAGTATGCTTTGTGATGCCGGATTAGAATAGCATCACCCCATTTCTTACCCATGGGTGTCGTAAGAGGCGACTAAGGGACTCGAGGGTTAGATGTGTATTACTATTTTAGGCGTTGGGCTGACAACCTGTCACTATAGTGATACACAGTTATCTGATTGACCCTTAAACTTTTGTCAGACGTGGTGTTAATATCCGTTTTAAGGCCGTTAACGCTCTGCCTACCCCGTAAGGGATATAGGCGTGATTTATGTATGTATGTATGTCACTAGTAAAAATTCACTATATATTTTGTTGTTCTCTTAAATGGATAACTCCAAGTGCTGCTAACAGTACCATATATTGTGTTCAACTTGAGCGGATCGTCTGCATAAGCTCGTGAGAATGTGACACAGTGGAATGCTTAGCGAGACAAACGAAATGCTACAGGAATTCTCCGTTTCTTCTTTTTTTGCTTAGTTTATACTGCTGTGTGATGGCGGCTTAGAATAGCATCATCCCATTTCTTTCCCGTGGGAGTCTTAAGAAGCGACTCAGGGAGGATCTAATATCAAAATTATCGACGTCAGGCTGATAACCTACACACACACACACACCATGTCACGCCTATAATCCCTTGCGGGATAGGCAGAGCAAATGGCCGCAAGAAACGGACATTTATGCCACGTCTGACAAATAATTGAGGATTATTACCCAAATTTGACATACTTATTATGATTTTAATTCACGCTATTGTTTATAATTATTAGTTTCAATGTTAAAGCTGTAATATGATAAAATGGAATTTATATTTATAAGTATTGTGTCTTACGTATGCATGCCACCACTTGCAATGCCCTTAAAGGGTACATGTAACTATCTGCTACTTCTATTGTAATATCTTTAAGCGTTACATGTAAGCATGAATAAATTGAAATTAATAAAATTATTTGGAAAATTGTGTATCGCCATAGTGGTAGGTAGGTAGCTGATAACCTCGCATTATATAATACACGATTTATCTGAAGCGGCCCTCAAATATTTGTCAGTCTGCGATAGCAACCGTATTTTAGGACCGTTATTGCGACCGGTATTGTCAAGTGGTATACATAACATTTGCTTATACACCATTTATAACCCAATAGAGAATAGAAAGATTTTCTCTTCCATTTTTCTTTGCTTGTTTGTTTATAAGCAAAACTAGTACTTTTATATTTGCACGGTAAAATAATGGTTGCTCGTGTTTCAAACAACGTGAATCTTGTCAACACGATTAAACGGAAGAAAAATATGTATTTTATACAAACTTACGATTTTCGCTTCTTCATGTTGTGGCATGGGACACGGAGTCGACGAATGACACGACGAATAGTGTTGTCAGAGTTATGAATTTAAACTACTACGAGTAGGCCTCTGACATTGTTGTGTAATCCAATATCAATCAGGTGGTTTTTGAAAATAAAAATTAAAAATTTATTTGCCAATAAATTTGGTGTAATAGATTTTGTAGGTTACATAAATGAATCACATATTTAGCCACATAAAAATGAAATGCAAATATTAAGTACAAATAAATTACATTATTATGAGAACGAAGTCATAACATAAATGTCACATATAATTTAAGAGCGTCAAAAAAAAAATCTATGTCACAGTAAAAAAAATAAAAGAAACATCTGTAGGTACATTAAGAAATCGTATTTAATAGGTTCGTAGGTTCAGCCTGCAATGGCCTGAATTCGTCATATACATGGCCCTGAATTAGAGATATTTAAATTGTCTTAACTTCCTTTAATTAGTGTTGTCACTTTCCGTCAAGTAGGTTAAAAAAAGGATAGGAGATCTTAGTTTTGTCATTTAAAAATGTCAATGGGTTCTTCGCAATTTCTAGTCGATTTAGTCGTAATTGTTTTAATCGTCGACTTATTTTGACAGATAATGCGTATTTTGCGTCGAATCATAAAACAAAAACAATACATGTCTTAGATATTTCTAAGGTTTATATTTGACGGAAAGTGACAGCGCAAATTAAACGTTTGTTAAAAGAATTTATCTCCTGATTTTAGGCTAATGTCACAACTAGCAACAATATCACAAGTGCTAAATTGCCAATACCTACACATCAACTTTGTATGTTTCGCCCCTAGAACTGAACTAAGAACCTTCGGATACTGAGACCAATACTCTAACTATTAGACAATGCAAGTAAACTCACACATTTTTTGGGAAGCCCCAAATTTTTGGAAGGTTTTTTTTTTTTTTTGCAAATTTTATACCTAAGATACATACATATAATAATGCTTTTATACCTTGCGGTAGACAGAGTATAAACTGCCGCCACGTCGTCTGTCAAATATTTGAGGGTCATTAAAATTGTGCATTACAATAGCGACAGGTTGTAAGACCATCATCTAAAATTGCAGTACACTTGAATATTTCGATTCCCTTAGTCGCATCTTACATATTCAATACAATTTATTTAATCATTAACAAAATACATAGTGTTTGACATTCACTGAAAATTAAAACAATTTAAAACAAAATAAAAATAGAACATAATAAAAGTCATCATAAAATCATCCCAACTCTACATTACCTACCTTCACCTACATTATTAATTTAGTTTTCTTAATAAGATATCATAAGTATGTCTAAGACACTAAAGAAAGGAATTTAAGTACTTAATTATACTTTTTCAGTGTACACTGAAAGAGTCATTAGTTAGTAGTTACCAACGTCCCTTGGATAGGAAAAGTGAAACATTCATTACTCGCTCAAGTTTTCTTTGTCAACAGAAACCAACTAACATCTTACACCTACGATCACCCATATACCGTCGACGTAAAGTCCATTTTACTTAAACCAACTATCTGTACAAGTTTGTTTTTTCAAAGAAATAGTGCGACTGCCAACTTTATGCTTTGTGGTCGCTATGACTTTTATGTCAGAAGGTGTAAGGTTGAATTTGTTTTATTTTGAGTGTCAAGCCGATTTAGGTATCGTGTTCTAATTTTAGCTGTGAGATAAAGAAGACGCGCCTTAACAATGGTACGTATAAATAGGGATGTTGCTTAAGTACTACAAATACTTGCCTCAGTGAATTAATAGGTATTTGTTGCCGTGTGATGCCGGCTTAGAATAGCATTACCCCATTTCTTTCCCGTGGGAGTCGTAAGAGTCGACTAAGGGACTCGAGGGTGTGTATTACAATTTTAGGCGATGGGCTGACAACCTGTCATTAAAGCGATACACAATTTTCCGAATGACCCTCAAACATTTGTCAGACGTGGCATAAATGGCCGTTTTTTGCGGCTGTTTGCGCTTTGCCTACCCCGCAAGGGATTATGGGCGTGATATGTGTATGTGTATGTGTATGTATGTATGCTGTCGTGACTGAGGTAGTGGATTTTAATCCCAAGGAACGCACACTTATACAAGGAGTATCAATAAGGGTATAAAAAGCCGAACTAAACAACTTTCCCCATAGAACATAGGTCGCAATAGGAAAAAGTATTGAACCTCAAACAGTACATGATAGGATTGAGCTATTTTCCTACAGGATGGAGGTACCTGGTAGACATGTACGAGTATCACCTGACACTGGCGTTTATTATAAAAAGTAACTTCAGATCGCCAATTTTGTATGGCAGGTCTATTTTTTTGTTGGAAAGTTGTTCAGTGTTCCGAGTTCCTTGACCTCCTTACGGCTTGTTATTCCTTTTTGTAAGTACAACAATTTTGTGAAACGTTAGACAGTCGTAGTAGCTCTGTTATGCCTTGCCTTGGTTATGTTGATAAATTGTGTTTGTAAATGAATAAGTACATTCTGACAATTATCACTCTTTGAGATAGCTTTTGTGGTCTCAGAATCCGTAGATCTCTGGTTTGATTTTAAGGAGCGACAAAATGTTCATAATATTAAGTATTAGACCGGGGCTATCGCGATAGTATTTAGGTAAATATTAATAATTTATTCGAGTGGACCGAGTCGACGTGGAGTTGGCTTTGGATCGGAAGAAGTGGAAGACCGCGGGGGAGGCCTTTGCCCAGCAGTGGGATCTAGTAGGCTAAGTATAATAATAATAATAATAATAAGTCGAGTTGACCCGCGACCACAATACATGGAACTGTATTGAAACGTCGGGACACAGGTAAATTACTAATATTTACCTAAATACTATCGCGATATACCCAATCTAATACTTAAAATGAGTGAAACTGTTCGCGAGTGCTTATTAGTTATATGTTCATAATTAACATTGAGAAATAATTTCCAGTTTGATTAGAATATTATTGTAGGCACACAGGATATACCACCTGATTGTCCTTAGGAAATATGGTTCCGTGATTCGTGTGGCACGTAAAAGCGTTGGTAGTATAGTAGTTGGTAGAATCAACTAGGAAGAATTGTGTACTGACTGAAAAATAACCCCGTTATTTAGAAAACTTATACGTGTGGCACAGGACCGAAGAGAGTGGCGCATTAAAGAAGAGGCATATGTCCAGCAGTGAGCTTATACGGATAATTAGATAGACAAATAGATACGGGGTGTAGGGGACTACCCTCCAAATACTGATGGTCTGCATGCACCCTACATGCAGAACATGAAACTAAACAACTTTTCCTAAGAACATATGTCAGGAAACGACAAAAAATATTTGACCTCCCGTACAAACACAAGATCAATTGCAATTACTATGGGAAGTCATTTTTTTTGGCGTTTCCTGAAATATTTTTCATAGGAAGTTGATCAGTTTCATGGTATGAATATTCGGAGGGCCGTCCCTTACACACTGTATTTTTATATTAACCCGTTGACTGCCCTGCCCTTATATTGAGCGCCCCACTGCGTCGGCCAAATAACACCCGCCGTGCTGAGGTGATTATTTACCCACATAGCCTTTTATTAACACATTTTTTGAAGCAAGATTTAAGAGCTGAAAAATAAAGCCCGTGCCGTGATTCTGGCTTATAAAAGATCAAACCATTTCTACCCGTGAAAATCTACCAATCTAAATACTAAAATGCAACATTTTGCACCTGCCCTTGCCAATCAGCCTGCCAAGTCTAATAAGTGGCAATACCCCCAATAGGGGGAGACCCATGTCCGGTAGCTAATGTGGCTGTTTAGTAATTTTTACGGTTCCGTACCCAAAGGGTAATAACGGAAACCCTATTACTGAGGCTTGGCTTTCCGTCTGTCTGTCCGTCCGTCTGTCTGTACTACAGTTACGAGGCTATATCTCCTGAACCGTTATACCTAGACAGTTGAAATTTTCACAGATGATGTATTTTTTTTTCAACAAATACAAAAAACAAAGATAATGGTACCCTCGTTCGTGCGTGAGTCCGACTCGCACTTGGCCGGTTTTTTGTTTTATTGAAGAAAAAGATAGTTGTATTTTTATTGGTTGTTCAGTTTATAAGCTGCTGACCTCGCTGTCTAACGGACTGAATTTGGTACTACAAATGATATTGTCGTCTGTCCCTTTTACTCACAATCAAAAACATACTTGAGATGGCGCTCTACTAACTTGTTTCGTCAAATATACCGTAGGACGGGCCCGGATTCCGTTATTTTTTTTGCAATTGTAATTCCATCGAAACTCAACTGTCATTCTATTGCCACTTTGATTTTTCTATACTTAAAACTCAAACTGCGTCCATATGGACTACTGGCAGATTACCTTACCTGATGAGCTGAATAGAAAGCGAAACAGTTGCCGACTTATTTTGCAAATATACTTTTCGTCTTTGTTTAATTTAGCGTTGCTATGCTGGGGTAAGTTAGGTATTAATGACGGTCTATGAATACGCCGCGATGCTCGCCCGCACGCATCGCTCTGGGCATATGTTGTCCCTTTCTCACTCGCGGGGCGAGGGTGGCGGCGTGCGCGCGGGCCGCCTGGTAGGTGCCAAGCGGTGATTTCTGCACCGCACTATCAGTCACTCAAAACCGTTCGGACGAGAACGTATTGTGTTTTGTACGGATTTCCCGCCACGCGTTTTGTGATGCCGCGTGTAATGGACGATTCAATTTGAGATCGCGCGTGTTGATGCATCGTATTATTGCGGTTCTCCTGGGTTATACTAGAATACCAGGCTTAGTGATTGTTGGATGTCTCGACGTCTTCCACGTGAGCGTCGCGTTGAATAGGCATCAAGTGGCCATATCGGCTCGCGTTTGTACGACCCAAATTCGGGTTGGGTCACGCGTAATGACTGATATCAAAGTGGAATACGAACAGAAGCTGTGAGTGGTTTGAAGTGAATAACGCGCCAAGGCTGTAGTGGAATGCTGGGTGTCGATATCTTTTCCACCAAGCCCTGTAAGTACCAACGGAATCCCTATTTGATCCATTCCCTGAACTTCCTTTCTCCGTTGGGTATTTATGCATTTGCGCCGGCACGTGACTGTAAGTGTTAAACCTAGTTGTTTTAGTATAAAACTGTTTCCTCGTGTTAATGGTGTGTTCCCTTTAGTCATATTTGTTGTACCATTATCATTGTGACTCCTTAGTACGAATTGCGGAATTCGTGGGGTGATATAATTTGGAGGTACTTACTTATAATCTAGTGCTTATACGTGTGACGTAACGCCAGATCGGCAGACGGTATTTACTACAGAATTGAGTTATGTAAAGGTCAGAACACATCATTTGCCGATTTCACTCAACTTAGTTAATTAAGTTAAATAGATTTAGGTTCACGTTTAATTCATAGTATGCGCTGCTATATTGTGCAGCGTATGCTATTTAGCGCTGCGTAACGCGGCCATTGTCTGCCTTCAGTTGAACTCCTGGTATTTTACAAGAAATGACAGTGGGCAAATTTTTATGGAACTTGGTCCAAGAACCTCCACTATTGAGACTTATTGGAAATGGAAGAACACACTTATCAGATTATCCGAGACAAGTATTACCGAAATCTGCACCGGGATTTCTTTTTTATGGTCACTTGAAGTTACTATAAAAATATTCTTAAAAAATGATTTTAACAGGAGCGTGATATTTATTTTGACAGATTTTATTGATATTGCGTGTCTCTCGAATGTGCCACAATGTAAACTCCATGTAACGAATCTCCACATAACGTCAAACTCCCCAAAACATTCAAATAACATGACTTTGGTTTGAAAAAAGTGGTCCAAGACCTTCCACTGTTGAGACATATTTGAAATGGAAGTACATACTTGTCAAATTATTCAAGACAAGTTTTATCGAAATCATATAGATATGTATTAGTTATAGCACACACAGTATATACTTTCATATCCATTAAGTCTCAACAGTAGAGGTTCTGAGGCCACTTTTTCCAAACCAAAATCATGTTATTTTAATGTATTTGTGAGTTTTGTATTATGTGGAGTATCGTTTCATGGAGTTTACACTGTATTACATTCGACTGACACGCAATCTCTATATTAATGTGTCACAGACAAGTATGTACTTCCATTTCCAATAAGTCTCAACAGTGGAAGGTCTTGGACCACTTTTTTTAAACCAAAGTTATGTTTTTTTAATGTTTTGGGGAGTTTGACGTTATGTGGAGTAAATTGTTTACATTCGATTGACTCGCAATCTCAATATTAATGTGTCACAGACAAGTATGTACTTCCATTTCCAATGTGTCTCAATAGTGGAGGTTCTTGGACCACTTTTTTCAAACCAAAGTGATGTTATTTGAATGTTTTGGGGAGTTTTATATTATGTGGAATGTCGTTTTATGGAGTTTACACTGTATTACATTCAACTGACACGTAATATCAATATAAATGTGTCACAGACAAGTATGTACTTCCATTTCCAATAAGTCTCAACAGTGGAGGTTTTTGGTTCACTTATTTTACACCAAAGTCATGTTATTTGAATGTTTTGGGGAGTTTGACGTTATGTGGAGTGTCGTTACATGGAGTTTACATTGTGGCACATTGAAGAGACACGCAATATCAATAAAATCGGTCAAAATAAATAGCACGCTCCAGTTAAAATCATTTTTTAACAATATTTTTATAGTAACTTCAAGTGACTATGAAAAAAAAAACCCGGTGCAGATTTCGGTAATACTTGTCTCGGATAATCTGATAAGTGTGTTCTTCCATTTCCAATTAGTCTCAACAGTGGAGGTTCTTGGACCACTTTTTTCAAACCAAAGTTATGTTATTTGAATGTTTTTGTGAGTTTTGTATTATGTGGAGTATCGTTTCATAGAGTTTACACTGTATTACATTCGACTGACACGTAATATCAATATAAATGTGTCACAGACAAGTATGTACTTCCATTTCCAATAAGTCTCAACAGTGGAGGTTCTTGGACCACTTTTTTCAAACCAAAGTCATGTTATTTAAATGTTTTGGGGAGTGTGACGTTATGTGGAGTTTCGTTACATGGAGTTTACATTGTGGCACATTGGAGAGACACGCAATATCAATGAATTCTGTCAAAATAAATAGCTCGCTTCAGTTAAAATCATTTTTGAACAATATTTTTATAGTAACTTCAAGTGACTATAAAAAAGAAATCCCGGTGCAGATTTCGGTAATACTTGTCTCGGATAATCTGATAAGTGTGTTCTTCCATTTCCAATAAGTCGCAATGGTGGAGGTTCTTGGACCACTTTTGCCCACTGTCCTTTACCTGTGTAAATCGCTTCCACTGCGGGAGTTTAGCTTGGAATTAGACAATTTTTGGTAGCAGAGCGTGGTTCAGAAAACCACTAGATTTAAGATTATTTTAGTATAAGATTTTTAATCTACCTACATAAAAAAATATATTTTTTGTGATTGTAGTGTGTGCCCTGTGTAGAATATCCTATCGGTAGGATCAGGGCCAATCAATTAGTGAATTGCTTGTTATTATCGTTGTGTTTACCCTGTGCGGATATCCTAACGGTAGGATCAGGGCCGATTGTCTATTATTTTTTTTTTATTGTAAGGTTCGGTGTTACTTTGAGTTGGTACCATGGCTCCCACAATTGCACAGCTTTAGGCAAAAATTAGAACGCACCTAATTTGGTTCGCGACTAAGCAGGCGATGGTCGGTCGCGGGGACCGAGAGGACGCACTCATCGCTTGTGCGCAACGGATTGACGAACGGGTCGCGGAGGTGTTGGATTGCCTCACTGGATGCGAGGAGTTATTTGATGGGACGCCTGATGAGGAGGTCAAACTTACGGTCCGGACGAATGTGACCCAGTGCATGGAGATGGGGCAGGAGATCCAGCAGGCGGCTGCTGTGATCACCAGGCGTAGAGCTGGGGAGCCGGACCCACCCCATGGTCCGCGGGGACCGGGGGTGCAAGTGCCCCTGCCGGCTGTGGCGATTCCGGTCTTCCACGGGGACTACACGGATTGGACCCGATTCCAGGATCTGTTTGACAGTGTGATTCATAACCGCACTGACTTGCAGCCGGCATATAAAATGGCACAATTGATGGCCAAGCTGCAAGGTGAGCCCCATGAGCTGGTAAAGCATCTACCAGTCGATGATGCAAGTTACGAGACGGCTCGCGGTTTGCTGATCGAGAGATACAGCAACAAACGTCTCATGATTGACCAACTCCTGGAACAGTGGCTCACCGTGCCGACCATCACACGAGGGACGGACCTCAGGGCCAAGGTCCTCAACCCTGTCTGCGTTGCAGTGAACGCTCTTGAGAGACAGGGGATGCCGGTGTCAGGCTATGATTATATCCTGGTCCACACGTTGTTGCGCCGCCTGCCGAGCGACATGGCCGCTCGTTTTGAACAGTCACACGGAGGTAAGACATCTGATTACCTCCCGACCTTCGAGGAGCTCAAGTCCTTCCTCGAGGCCGAGTGCAGGCGGGTAGATGCCCAATTTGGAGAGTCGCCTCACGCGGAGTCTGCGGCCGCTCGCCGCCCGGAACGGCCGGGTGCACAGGCGCGAGACGGTAAGAGTAGGCCACCCAGGCGATACAATGTCGCTAATTTGGAATCGAGGTGTGCCTACTGCAGAGAGGCGGGGCATCAGGTGACTGCGTGTGAGGAGTTCGCTGCACAGCGGGTGCAGAAACGTCGTGGTGTGGTGCAGCAACGGCGTTGGTGCTTTAGGTGTATGGGGCCGCATCAGGTGCGAGATTGCCCATCAAGCACCAACTGCAGGTACTGCCAGGGTGCCCACCATCAGCTCCTATGCATGAACCGCAGCGGAGATTACGGAGGCAGAGCTGACGCGGGTCAGCGGACGGAGTCTGCCCTACCTAGACGGGAGCAACGCTCCCCACCCCCTCCAAGGAGGAGTCCTCTTCCACCAGGGTTTCAGGGACGAGGCCAGGGACATCAGCAGGTGATGCCCCCTTCACCACGCGCGAGACAGTCACCACCTCGGCAGCAGGTGCCGGGACAGGGTAGGTGGTCACAGGTCCAAGGTCAGGGGCACCCATCACAAGTACGTGATGCTACGGGCGGGTGCCAACACCAGGGCCAGTACATGCAGTACTCGGCGGGTCTGAACAACATGGTGAGTTCCCATGACCCACGCATGCCTCTCCCCTTGGCTGAGCACCCGCGGCCACAGGCGCATCCACGGTACGCGCGCCTGTCGCAGGGTTACTATAGGCTGCCAGCCATGGCGTACAGGACCAGAGGTCCCTATCAGCAGGAGTGGGACCCACTCGAAGGTGTACGGAGAGAGGGGACCCCCCCGCAGGACGCGGACACTCCGCGCTTAGATTCCTGCTAGGCAATCGCCGCCTACACGCCAGCTTCGGCCCCCCGGCCAATTACGGTATTGTTGCCTACGGCAATGATTTGGGTATGGGGATACGGTGGCCGCAGCATACAGGTAAGAGCCTTGTTAGATACAGGGGCTCAGGGTTGTATTGTATCTAGTAAGCTGGTGAGTAGGCTACGCTTAAATATAAGGCCCACAACGGATGGGGCTGTAGGTATTGGAGGTGTAGATGTGCCTGACGTTCGGGGTCAGGTGAACTTCGAGTTCACATTAGGTAATACAGGTACAGGGGTCAGCTATCATGCCTCAGCAGTGGTGCTGGATGAAGTGGTAGGGAAACTTCCTCAGGTTCGGTTACCGTCAACGGTACGAGGGTTAACCACAGGCTTAGAGTTAGCTGATCCTGAATTTGATACTCCTGGTACGGTGGGCGTTCTCCTCGGGTCAGACGTCCTCGGGAGATTCTGGTGTGGCAGAAAACGGGTACTTCAGCAAACTGGTTTAGTGGCCGTCGATACCACAGGGGGGTATGTTATTTTTGGCCCAGTTTGGAGACCTCAGGACCTACCAGAGGGCGATACGGTTCTCTATGGTAGTGTGTTGTCGGAGGTGCTGCAGAGGTTTTGGGAGTCTGAGGAGCCACCCACAGCGGATAGACGGAAGCCAGAGGATGACGAGTGCGAGCTGTTCTATCAGTACAACACTGCACGAAGTTCGTCAGGTAGGTTTGTTACCAGGCTGCCATTTCTCCCAAACCGCCCCTCCTTAGGTAGTTCGCGACAGATCGCGGAACGGAGACTACTGGCTATGGAGAGAAAGATGAAGCGAGATGCAGCACTTCGGCAGAAGTATATCGAATTCATGAGGGAGTACCTAGAGTTAGGCCACATGTCGGTGTCCAGCATAGATTGGAGGTGTGTCGAGCATTACTATATACCACACCTGGCTGTTTTGAAGTCACCGGAGGCGAAGATACGGGTAGTGTTTGACGGTTCTGCTCCTACATCGAATGGTGTGTCTGTGAATCAGTGTCTGCACGCGGGTCCCAAGTTGAACCGGGACATTGTGGACATCCTCACAGATTTTCGGTTGCACCAAGTAGCGTTCGTCGCAGACGTCAAAATGATGTTTCGCCAAACAATTATACACCCGGATGACCGTCGGTACCAGCTGATTTTGTGGCGTGAGAGCCCTGACGAGCCGATGGTCACTTATGAGCTTAACACGGTAACGTATGGTCTGAAGCCAAGTCCGTTTTTGGCAGTACGCACGCTACGAGAGTTGGCCGCACAGGAAAGGGTAAGATTCCCTCGGGCCGCAGCAGTACTGGATCGCGACGTCTACGTGGATGACATCTGCACGGGTGCAGATAGCGTGCAACAAGCACTGCTACTACGAGACGAGCTGATCGCGATCATGGAATCAGGAGGTTATGAGTTGCGGAAATGGCTGTCCAGCTGTCCAGAGCTCCTGGCCGGGTTGCCAGGTGAGTTCCAGCAGGACCCGCACCTTTTCGAGAACCCGGACAATCCAAATACGTTGAGCATCCTAGGGGTGCAATATAGGCCAACGCATGATGTCTTTACGTATCAGATCGAGCCAGACCTTTTGCAGAAGACTTGGACGAAGCGTTCGGTATTATCGACGATCGCCAGAACTTTCGATCCTAACGGGTGGATCGCACCGGTAACGTTCATGGCGAAGTGCTTCTTGCAAAGGTTGTGGATAGCAAACTTGGGTTGGGACGACCAGCTCTCCGGAGAGCTGTTGAATGATTGGACCAAGTTTGTGACCACCTTACCAGGGATCGTACGCATCGCCATACCTCGCAAATTGCTCCCATCGGTGGGATGTAAGGCTACCCTACATGGGTTTTGTGATGCCTCGGAGCGAGGGTACGCGGCAGCTGTCTATTTGCGGACAGTCAGTTCAACGGGAACTGTAGACGTGCGTCTAGTTATGGCCAAGAGTAAGGTGGCTCCGGTTAGGACAAGATGGACCATTCCAAAGTTGGAATTGGCGGGAGCAGCGCTTCTCACGCGCTTGCTACATCATGTCGCTAGTAATCTACGCGGTACCATCACTTTGGATGAAACGGTGTACGCATGGACCGACAGTAGGATAGTTCTGTGCCTGTTACAGACGTCGGTACATACTCTTGAGGTTTTCGTGGCAAATCGGGTGTCACAGATTAAAGGATCGGAAACTCCGTTGGTATGGAGACACGTACCGGGAGAACAGAACCCAGCGGACTGCGCCTCACGGGGATGTAGGGCCCCTGATTTGGTAGGTCACTCACTGTGGTGGGGACCTCAGTGGCTGACTGAGTCACCTGAGAGATGGCCATACAATGAGTGCGGGTCGCCGCTTGGGCCACCTGATCGAGGTTTGCGAGTGAACGTAGGGCAGATCGTACCTAAGCCTAGTGCGGCTTTCTTGCTGGAACGATACAGCTCCCTCGACAAACTTCTAGGGGTGACAGGTTGGATCAAACGGTTCGTGAACAACTGTAGAAAACCTCAAGCAGAACGGAACTTGGCACCTGTCCTCTCGCCTGCGGAGCGGAATGCGGCTCTAAGTTTATTGGTTAGGGTCGTCCAGGCGGAACATTTTGAGGAAGAGGTCAGGCTGCTCAGGGATGGCTGTGGAAAGCTGAAGGGAGGTCTTGTGCGCCTCAACCCGTTCGTGGACGAGCATGGAATGCTCCGGGTTGGAGGTAGACTTCGGAACGCTAACCTGCCCTTTTCAGCACGGCATCCGCTGTTACTCCCAAAGAAGGGACCTTTGGTAGAACTTATAGTTAGGGATCGTCACCAGAAAAACTCGCATGCGGGCTGCAATGCACTTTTGGCTATTCTGCAGCGCGAGTTTTGGATCTTGTCTGGACGACGTACGGTACGGAGCATTGTGTTTCGGTGCTTGCCTTGCTATCGGTTGAAGGCAGCCACAATGCAACCTCAGATGGGAGACCTCCCACCGGACCGGGTGACGGAAGCCTGGACGTTTGCGGGTGTGGGAACGGACTTTGCGGGGCCTTTTATGGTAAAGGCATCACGCCTTCGCAACGCGAAGTCAATCAAGGCGTATTTGTGCGTGTTTGTGTGCCTAGCAACCAAGGCCGTCCACTTGGAACTCGTGGCCGACCTCACTACGGAGGCTTTCTTAGCAGCTTTAGATAGATTTGTGTCGCGAAGAGGGCGACCAGCGCTGATCAGGTCGGACTGTGGTACCAACTTTAAGGGCGCTGATCGATGTATGAAAGAAATTATAACGTTTTTATCGGAAAACGAGGAAGCTATCGGCACGAGCCTCTCCCGTCAGGGCATTAACTGGGTGTTCGATCCACCAGGATGCCCCCACTGGGGTGGTATATTTGAAGCGGTTGTAAAGTCCGCTAAGACGCATTTGATGCGCGTTATAGGTTTAACGATATTAACCTTTGAGGAGCTAGCGACCGTGTTTTGTAAAATTGAGGCCGTTCTCAATTCACGTCCTTTGTGTCCGCTTAGCTCAGATCCGAATGATCTGGAGGCCCTGACACCAGGGCATTTCTTAATTGGCCGACCACTTAACGCCTTGCCAGAGTACCCCTACACAGAGGTCAGTAGCAATCGTTTGACGCGTTATGAGTTGCTGCAGCAAATGTCTCAGAATTTTTGGAAGCGATGGTCGCTTGAGTATTTGCACATTCTGCAGCAACGCCTTAAGTGGACGGACAGAACTGAACCCCCTCGCATCGGAGATCTCGTTCTGGTTAAGGATGCCAACCTGCCGCCACTGCGATGGCGCAGAGGGCGCATTCTCAACTTGTTCCCAGGTAGTGATGGCACTCCTCGAGTCGCGACAGTTCAGGTAGGGGATTCAGTTCTTAAGCGAGCAATAGCAACGCTATCTCGTCTCCCCAGTAGTGAATAGGCCTAAGGGATTCGGCCTAGGGCGGGTGAATGTTTAATTTAGCGTTGCTATGCTGGGGTAAGTTAGGTATTAATGACGGTCTATGAATACGCCGCGATGCTCGCCCGCACGCATCGCTCTGGGCATATGTTGTCCCTTTCTCACTCGCGGGGCGAGGGTGGCGGCGTGCGCGCGGGCCGCCTGGTAGGTGCCAAGCGGTGATTTCTGCACCGCACTATCAGTCACTCAAAACCGTTCGGACGAGAACGTATTGTGTTTTGTACGGATTTCCCGCCACGCGTTTTGTGATGCCGCGTGTAATGGACGATTCAATTTGAGATCGCGCGTGTTGATGCATCGTATTATTGCGGTTCTCCTGGGTTATACTAGAATACCAGGCTTAGTGATTGTTGGATGTCTCGACGTCTTCCACGTGAGCGTCGCGTTGAATAGGCATCAAGTGGCCATATCGGCTCGCGTTTTGTACGGCCCTAATTCGTGTTGGGTCACGCGTAATGACTGATATCAAAGTGGAATACGAACAGAAGCTGTGAGTGGTTTGAAGTGAATAACGCGCCAAGGCTGTAGTGGAATGCTGGGTGTCGATATCTTTTCCACCCAGCCCTGTAAGTACCAACGGAATCCCTATTTGATCCATTCCCTGAACTTCCTTTCTCCGTTGGGTATTTATGCATTTGCGCCGGCACGTGACTGTAAGTGTTAAACCTAGTTGTTTTAGTATAAAACTGTTTCCTCGTGTTAATGGTGTGTTCCCTTTAGTCATATTTGTTGTACCATTATCATTGTGACTCCTTAGTACGAATTGCGGAATTCGTGGGGTGATATAATTTGGAGGTACTTACTTATAATCTAGTGCTTATACGTGTGACGTAACGCCAGATCGGCAGACGGTATTTACTACAGAATTGAGTTATGTAAAGGTCAGAACACATCATTTGCCGATTTCACTCAACTTAGTTAATTAAGTTAAATAGATTTAGGTTCACGTTTAATTCATAGTATGCGCTGCTATATTGTGCAGCGTATGCTATTTAGCGCTGCGTAACGCGGCCATTGTCTGCCTTCAGTTGAACTCCTGGTATTTTACAAGAAATTTACCTGTGTAAATCGCTTCCACTGCGGGAGTTTAGCTTGGAATTAGACAGTCTTTGTATTCCTTTACCAGTTCAGCGTAAAAACTGAACTAAACTACATAAATACTTAAAACTGTTAGTGGAATACGAAACAGCCAATCCAATCCAACTGACAGTCTATTGAAACATAACTGAGACGCTTTTTAAAAAGCGGAATACGGCCCGGACGCAATTGGCTCGATTTTAGGGACATTTGTTGTTTTTTTTGTGTAAATATTTGTACTTAATTTATCACTTTGTGAGATTGACATATATATCTAATTAGGTATCCATGAGCGGCAAGACGGCTATATATTGACAAATTGATATAATTATGCATACGTCTATCACGCCTATATCCCTTGCGGGGTAGGCCGAGCGTAAACGGCCGTAGAAACGGACATGTAGGCCTCGTCTGACAAATATTTGAGGGTCATTCAGCAAATTGTGTATCGCCATAGTAACAGGTTGTCAGCCCATTGCCTTATATTGCAATACACGTGTAACCCTTAAGTTCCTCAGTCGACTCTTACAACACCCACAGGAAAGAAATGGGTTGATGCTTTTCTAAGCCGACATCATACGGCGTTAATTGACAAATTGATGCAAATTTTAATAAACATTTTCAATTTTATTCTATTCTTAACTTCAAAAATTGCGTTATTTTCGATTAGGTTTAACACCAATATTTGATAACGTTTCGGGTATTAAACGTTTAAAAAAATCTTTCGCCTGTAGAAAAACTAAATTACCTACCATGTCTAGGGTTCATTGGCTTTATTAGCACCAAAATTTTTTTTATAGTTTTATATCGAGTTTATTTTCATAAAGCATGAAAGTAGAATAAATGCAGTACAAATGAGAGCGTTAAGAAGTATGATTGACGTAAAATTGAGTGACAGGATAAGGAATAGCGTGATACGGGAACGTTGTGGTATAAAAGAAGACATAGTGACTGGTGTAGAAAAGGGTATGCTTAGATGGTTTGGTCATGTAGAGAGGATGAATGAAAGAAGATTAACGAAACAGGTGTATATGGCAAGTGTGGATGGGAACGTCGGAAGGGGAAGACCTCGACGAACGTACCTTGATCAAATCGGGGACGTGCTAAAGAAAGGTCAGGTCAAGAGTACCCTAAACCGACGAGCATGCATGAAGATGAGGCGAAAGAAGTATGCCAGGATCGTAGTAAGTGGAAGGAAGTAGTCTCTGCCTACCCCTCCGGGAAAGAGGCGTGATTTATGTATGTATGTATGTATGTATGTTTATTTTCTCTTGCCAAATGAAACAGAAATCTTGTCATGTAAACGGTTGGTGAAAATCGGTTGAAAATATTTCGTAATTTGTAAGGATACTACATGTTTACTAAATTCTTTACCAAATCTGTAATTGGAGATCGTTTCAAATTTTATTTGTGCGTTAAACAAATAGCAACGGGTAAAAACCAACTATCTTAAATTTGGGAGTCTTTGGCAATGCCCGAACAATCTCTTGTGTTTTAAGTTCTCTTTGGGGTGGTATGGGATCTACCTCCTCATTTTAAGGCAATGACAAAAAAGTATGAACTCGGCATAGAACTATAGAACTAGTTTAGTTTTATAAAAAAACTTATATCATCATGATTACCGTTATTACTTAGATATTAAAATGAAGAAATAAATAAAAACCAAAAATGAGATAGTAGTAACTTAAAAATCGACAACGTTACAAAGTACCTAAGTAGGCAACATACCGCTCTGTTCATAATATACATTTCCCCGCTATTTACTAAAGATTGCAAAAAAATCTTTTGCGAAGTTTTTAACAAAAAAATTTTTACAGATATCTCGTTTTACCGTTAAACCTTTCATACTTATTAATACGGGATCAAGGGATCACAAGTGGCCTTATTAAAATCCATTTGAGCCCTCGATCACTCTACGCACTACGAAATGAAATTGTAATCATAAAACCCTTGACAACAAATTTGGGAGTTAATAGGTTATCAACAGTGCTTGAAATACTGACTTAGGGTTTTCACATGAGCCGCACGATTTTTATTGCCGGTCCAGTAAATATAAGAAATGAATAGTATAAAACCGCGTGATGCCGGCTTAGAATAGCATCACCCCATTTCTTGCTAGCGGTAGTCGTAAGAGGCGACTTAGAGACTCGAGGGTGTGTATTGCAATTGTAGGCGATGGAATGACAACCTTTCACTACGATACACAATTTTCCGGATGACCATGTTTATCAGACGTGGCGTGAATGTCCGTTTTAGGCGGCCGTTTATGCTCTGCCTACCCCGCAAGTGGTTATAGGCGTGATATGTGTATGTATATATTATGTAAAACTGCAATACCGTACCGCCGCCGTTCGTCTGTCATTAGTAATTTTCTGTTGAACGATTGAAATCGATAACTTGAATTGAACTAGGTACGTCTTAGTTCAACAGTAGTCGAATTACATTTTCATCGAGATGTGAATTTTAAAAAATGTGGAAGGCAGCACCTAACCTACATTGAATTGTACTAGGTATGTCTTAGTTCAATTTAATGTACCTGAGGTGCTGCCTTCATTTGTAATTTTACAAAAAACCACAAGCCGAGATTGCAGTGTAGATACTGGAACTTATTCACAGAATATCGTTTTAATATTAAACTTGTCACTTATTGTTACAGCCAGTTTTGCTATCTGTTACTAATCAAATTTATCTGTAGCTATACTTAACCACTTTGTACTAAATACAACATTATGTAAATAACAACTAAATCTAAGGCGATGGGGTTGCCATCGACACGATGATAGAAGAAGAAAAAGTACCTGAACTGCAATCTCGACTCGCGGATTTGCCATAAAATTAAGATGGAGTTGTGGGTGTTCCTACAATCTTCATATTTTGTCTACCCACAGTTGTCTATTATTTTTTTATTAATTTTATTAAGGATGGGTTTGCTCTCGACTCTAGTCTAGGTCATAGGACAGAGACAGAGTCTAAGATGGAGCGGGCTCACCCAGAAGAAGTCTGTTCACTCTTATTTTAAAGAGAATATGGTTGTATGCGTTTGGAAACACAGACGCAGGTAGTGATTAATTTAGCTTGTGGGTATCCTCATTATTATGATAAACAGTACATCCTCAACTGACTATTATATTAAGTTCTCATTTTGTATAAATAGCGGCGAGAACTTGAATGAATTGGCATTCGACTGCCCAAGCCCGAACCAAACCCTTCTCTCATTTCGCCTCCTCACTAGTGGTACGCAACTAGCGTTTCCAATTCCTCAACACCCACTCGTGGTACGCAATTAGCGTCCCACAGAGCGATACGACCCGCTACCCAAACCGCCTTGCAAGCCGCAATACACACAGCACAAAATGGAGAGTTTGGAGGAGGCTGGTGATGAACACAGCACATAGTATAGCATAGCTTGTCGTTGGTATATCTTATTTATTTATGAATGCATGTATTTATTTTATGTAGGTTTATGTATTTTTATTTTATAAAGTTAAATTATTAAGTATAGTATTTTAGTTTATTCGTTTTTATGAACTTTAAGTACTATTATATTTCGTTTTTTTTATATGGGCGGGCACCCCCTTTGACTTTTTCTGTTTATCTTATGGTTGGCCGGTAGAGAATGCCGCGTGGCATTAGGCCCGCCCTTTGTACTTTCTGTGCAATAAAGTTTAATAAATAAATAAATAATGAGGCTGCGACGAAGAAGAAAAAAGATGGCGACTGGCACAATTTAAAAAACAGGTTCTTAAATATTTAGTAGATAAAGCCTATTACAATTTATGCGAATATTTTACAGATTAACTATTTATGCAATGTTTAATTTTTCTTGATCTCATTGCTTAGGCTATTGTTTTCATATCTAAGTACCATCTACCACTAGTACTGTTAAGTGCAAAGTATTTGTATGCTATTCTGTGATGGCAAATTATGGAGTACTGTACCCAAGTAACCTGTTATCTGCATTTTATGCCATACCCATAATTACAAATAAAGTTCTGAGTAGTTTATCTCTTGCAGGGTAGTCAGAACGTTAACGGGCGTAAAATAAAGTCACTATCGCCACGCCTGAAACATTATGAGGGCCATTTCACGAAATCGTGTCACACTAAAAAGACAGGTTATCAGCCTGTCGCCTAAAATTATGTAACACATGTAACCCTCGATTTCCTTATTCGCCTCTTACGACACCCACGGAATAGAAATAAGGTGATGCTATTCTAAGCCGGCATCACACGGCATAAATAATTAAGTAAGTATATCAATAAAATTATATCTCGGGAAATAGGAAGACTTAAAATTACGCGGGCCAAGGGTGGGCTACTTTGTGGCCCGCGGGCCTGGGCTTGGCCCGCCTTGCCCTAACGCTTATCTCGCCATGTCAGTTGCCAACACTAGCCAAATGGACAAACATACATACACACAGTTTATTAGTATACGCATACGTTAGTGGGGTGTCTGTTCTCAGTTGACTTGATTGCAAACGATTTATTTTCCTATTCTGCAACGACAGTGTAGGCATAGCTGTTTTCCCGTGGGAAATTTTGCTAGAGACCGATACTGAAAACAGGGGACGGGCTGGTGATAAGGAATAACTTTCCTAAAAGAACATACCTAGGTCGAAATATGACAACAAAAATTTTAGCTTCCAAAGTAACCCAAATTCGTTTTTTTAAATTTCGACCTATGTTCTTTGAAGAAAGCTGTTCCATATCACCAGCCTGTCTTGAGGTTTCGGTATCGGTCACTAGTTAAATTTCATACGTACACATATCACGCCTATATCCCTTGGGGGGCAGGTAGAGAGTAAATGGCCACAAAAACGAACATTTATTATTTATTTATTTATTTAACTGTTTATTGCACACAAGATAAAACACAGAACAATTACATTAAAGAAAAACAACACAACAGGTACTACTTATTTCTAAAAAGAAATCTCTTCCAGCAGTCCTACGGTAGAGAGATAGCATAAGGTAAGGCTGATAAATCGTGCACAATTTAATTTACGCCACGTCTGACAAAAAATTGAGGGTCATTCGGAAATTGTGTATGGCCGTAGTTGGTTGGTAGGTTGTCAGCCCATCGCCTTAAATTGCAATACATATGTTACCCTCAAGTCCCTTAGTCGCCATTTACGACAACCACGGGAAAGAAATGGGGTAGTGCTATTCTAAGCTGGCATCACACGGCCACAAATATGGTCAATAATTGTGCCATGAAACTGAATAACTTTCCCCAGGGATCAATAAAAAATATATAACTGGAAATCTTGGACTTCACCTAGTGACTCGGCTGACACAGTTTTTCATAATTCAGTCTATATTTCTCACGAAAAAATTGTTCAATGTTATGGCCATAGGTACGTCCATTGTTACCTTCATACATATAAACATACAACAGTTCACTGCTGTTCTGCTGCCTAGGTACGCCATAGGGCTCGATCTCACCATCTGGCTGGAGGTCGTCCAACGCTACGCTTGCTGAGGCGTGGCCCCCACTCGAGAACCCGCTTACTCCACCGTCGGTTCTACGACAGATGTCCCCAGCCTACTGCCACTGTGCTAACACAATCTGGTTATAAGTTGGTTAGTTGGATTAGCCTTTGAAATATTTCAACTACATTTACATAAATAAAAATGATATCCCGTCGTCGGTATTACGAATTGTGATTTTGAAGCACACATAACCATAATTTGTGTGAGCGGGACACAGAGTTGAATGACATTAGGTATTGCAGTAGTGAACCTGCCTTGTAGAAGCCTGCAATGTCCTGACTGGAATCAAAATTCACAAAGAGATTATATCAACTTTGGGAGTACCCCACCAAGAACCCGGAACCATTGCGTCGCAAGCAGTCGCAATACCACTTCGGTCTTAGCACATCGTCAAAATAAAACGTCACTGAACCTATCGGAATAACTGCATGACACAAAGTTGAACGACATTATCATTAGTAGGTATTGCAGGCAGGTAGTTAACCTCAGCGTAGAAGCCTGCAATCTCCTAACTAGGCTGGAAACAAAATTCACTAAGAGATTACATCAACTTTGCGAGTACCCCACCAAGAATCGCACCCGGAATCGTTGCGTCGCAAGCAGTCGCAATACCACTTCGGTCTTAGCACATCGTCAAAATAAAACGTCACTGAACCTATCGGAATAACTTTTTTTTTTTTTTAGTAATGATGGGTTTGCTCTTGACTCTAGTCTAGGTCATAGGACAGAGAAAGAGTCTAAGATGGAGCGAGCTCACCCAGAAGAAGCCTGTTCACTCTTACTTTGAAGAGATTAGGGTTGTATGCTTTTGGAAACACAGACGCAGGTAGTAAATTCCACTCTTTAGCAGTGCGCATTATAAATGATGACTGGAAGCGCTTAGTCCGAATTGGTGGAATGGCTACCAGGTACGAATGGTATCCGGCGGTGCGTCTGGATGTCCGATGGTAGAAGGGAGCTGGACTGCATGCCATTGGCCAGACCTTAAGCACCGAGCTTTGTCCGACTGCCTCTTGACGAGGACAATATTCAAACAAGCTAGCGGCTGTGGGCGAGCGGAGCTAGCAGACCGAATGCACACTTAAAGCTGCCTGATGGGAATAGTGTTGGGACAGGGTCGGTATCGATGAATAAACAAAAAAAAACTAAAAAGAGCAGAGAAATGCACACCTAAAGCTGCCTGATTATTGCCAAGATTAGATTAGATTTATTTATTTCACATTATGAAATTCATAATTACAGCGCTAAAACTAAATAAAAATGTCAGAGGATAATGTGATCGTCCAATGTTGGAACTTGACATGTATCGATAGTTTTCAGTGTTTACGGTTTTGAACTACCTACTAGATAGGTTTAGCATCTGACAGTCATGTTTGCGTGACCGTATCCTGAGATATATATCCCGAAATCAGAAGAAATTACTGGACTGGTGGTGGCTTGCTGGCTCGTGAAATAGTCCAGTTTAACTGATTTCGAAAATATTAAACGGTCACTTTAAATCGATAGAATGAGTGATGGTAACAAAGCCTACTGATGCTTTTAATTAAATGGACCGCCTGACAATACACCTTCTCATTGAACTCTGCGGTGCCAAAAAGCCTTTAGTTTTCTATTTTTTTTTTATGTTGTGTGGGAATGTCTGATTTTTTTACAATCTGAGCAGTCCGGTGACATTTCAGCAGAAATAAGCGGGACAAGCGTGAGTGCGAGCGGGTATTATATCGGTATCGATATTATCTACTCGGCTCATCACTATACCTACCAGAGTGCTTAATCAGGTGAGTTTGGGCTAGAATAACGAACATCTGGATCGACCAGGTATTTACTACATCGATATCGAAACTATCGACAGCCCATCACTATACCTTCCCGAGCGCATGAATATCGAACTCATGGCTTAAGTGAGGCGGGTATGTTATCGATATCGATACTACCGACTCGGCATATCACTATACCTACCAAAGCGCGTAATCAGGTGACTCTGGGCCCGAATAACGAACAAGACCGAGCCGCGCACGCTGCGATGTTGTAGGGCTCTACTGTAAGCGGCTTTCACAATATTTTGAGAGAACAGACTACCAAATTTTCTTTTTATCAGTTCCTTTTTTATTAAACATATAATAGTAGTCTATGCAACTGTCATGTAATGGGGGACATTAGAATGCAAGTGTCTGTTTATCAGTTACACACGTATCAATAGTTTGCCACGAACATTCTAATGCCTAATTATAGCAGTTGCATACACAATTTTATCTACACTCTTCAAAAAATTCAGTTTAACACTTCCAATCGTCCGCTCCGGCGATTGCAAGGCCCAATACAAGATAAAATTCAATACGAGAACGTTATATTGCTTGATATGAATTTTTGTAAATTCTTTTCTTTAGCAGTTGTTAAGATGTGGAGTCGAAACAATAGCTTATTTAATATTATCTTGAGTTTGCACAACTATTACTCATCACAATAAAACCTGAACCCGGAAACCCAAAACCCGTGGAAATCCCGGACGTATAGATGGCGGTAGAACAAAAATAATTTATATTCTAAATGATGACGTCTAACACCTTAATCATCCGTGACCACGGGCTCTGTAAAGAGCTCGAAACGTTGGAATCGTAAAATCCAAAATAAACACAACTTAAATCCGTTTTATTGTGAATAGTTTATTTAAACAATTGAACAACCCCTAAAAACCAACTGAATAACATCTGAACAACAACTGAACAACATCTGAACAACAACTGAACAACATCGGGACAACATCTGAAAAACCCAATAAAACAATTACTATACAACAACAACTGACAGGTGCGGCGGAAGACGGCGATTTGAGTATTATCAAAAAAACTTCGTTTTATTTCTCAACTTTATCGAAGCAAGAACCTTCTCAATAAGGCATTACGCGTCTGTAATTTCTATTCAAATGTAATTTATATAGGCAGAATACATAAATCAGGTCTTAATACAACTGTTTTCGAATTCATAATTCGAACATTATGAGATGAGTGTAGATAAAAGTATTAGTCGGACATAAGCCGCGCAAGGCACAGCTGTTGATTTCTATGGTTGGACATCGCCACAGAAGGACGCGCGCGAGGGGTGACAGCGTATGACGTTTCAGTGTTCTGTGGACGTCGTGAATTAAATACAATCTTTCTTTTCAGATAATTACCACCGACGGATACCATCCATACCTGGTTGCCAATCCACCAATTCAGACTAAGCGCTTCCAGTCATCATTTATAATGCGCACTGCTAAAGAGTGGAACGCACTACCAAACGGTTTCCAAACGCATACAACCCTAATCTCTTCAAAGTAAGAGTGAACAGGCTTCTTCTGGGTGAGCTCGCTCCATCTTAGACTCTGTCTCGGTCCAATGACCTAGACTAGAGTCAAGAGCAAACCCACACTTAATAAAAAAAAGTGTTCTACATTGGCCTCCATTCGGGAAATACAGCTCATAACTTACCCTAAATTATCGTTGTCAGGTTTCGTCAAATAGTTTTAGAAAAGGATAGGAGATAGAAGTCCTGTCATGTTGCTCTTCATTCCCTGGATCCCTAGATGTACATACACACATACATACATATATCACGCCTATAATCCCTTGCGGGGTAGGCAGAGCGTAAACGCCATTCACGCCACGTCTGACAAATATTTGAGGGTCATTCGAAAGTCCCTACATTACCCTTTATTCGCAATCGCTTGAACTGGGGCCTCACTCCAATCCTTTTCCAGTTTCTTTTTCGTCTCCGTTACGCTCCGCCACTCCGCACAGATGGCACCACACGCCTCTGTGGTGTAGTGGTTTGAGCCACAAGCTCTCATGGTTTTCAACCTGAAAATGAAAATAAGGAATAGAAATATTTAAACCTCATAAGCTTTAACCGCATAAGCACTTAAACCTGTGACCGCGAGATCGTTCAAATGCTTTACCAAGTGACTGACGACTTACGTGGCGCAGACGTAGTGCAACTACCTGCAACGCAAAGGTTCCGAGTTCGATTACCGGTGGGGCGCCCACAAAGTTGATTGTATCACTTTATAAATTTGTTCCTGGTCTGGTTAGGACATTGCAGGCTGAACCACCGGATTGTCTGTAAGAAAAATGGTTTCGTGTTTTACAGGGCACGTTAAACCTTCGATCCCTTTTGCTGTCTATGATTATTAAGACGGCGGTCGTTACACAACTATGTCAGATGCCTACTATTAGTAGTAGACGTTTGAAAAACTCTGACACCAGGGTTCAACGGATAATTCGTCGACTCGGTGTCCCACACGAAAAGAAGAACCAAGTGAGTTGCCGCTGTTATTAGCCGACTTCTAAGTTTGTATTTTACTAGATTTCCTAAAACGACAAGCATGTATGAAAAGGTTGATGCATGTTGAATAAGCGAAAGAGGTGTGTCAGGATTGAAGCAAGTGGAAAGATGTAGTCTCTGCCTACCCCTCCGGGAAAGAGACGTGATTATTTGTATGTATGTAGATTTACATGTTGATTATACCCGCAGCTGTTTTTCGGGTTTTCCGTGGAAATGTTTTCTCGCCGTAAAAAGTTACCGAGTATGTGTTAGTCCCGGTTATGTTATAGGTAACTGTGTACCAACTTTTATTTGAATCTGTCAAGCCGTTTAATCGTGAAGATGTAAAAAATATACACACACATGCTTACACATACCTACACATGACACACATTCTCGGTTTCATGATATTTTTGAAAGAAGAACTAGTTAATATGCTTGTGTCCTTCTAGTCAAACGAGCTACTCTTGAAAACTATATTTTGTATGAATATCTGATGTTGTGACGTCGTGTCACTATACAATAATAAGGATGGCGTCAAAATAGAAACTTTTAAATTGTTTCTCAGTTTATGAAATCTTATCTTGCATGTTTTGAAAAACGTTGAATGAGAACTATTCTTCTTTCTCTTTTTCTTTCTTGTAATATATTGATTACCTAGAACACAATCCTATTACTGATTTCACCAAGCGCATTTCTTTCCCCTTTTTCGTGTGGGACACCGAGTCGTCCAACGAACCGATGAACCCTGGAATCAGAGTTTTTCAATCACCAACTACTGGTAGGCCTTTGTTATGAGTGTGTAGCGACCGCCGTCTAAGTAATCATAGACAGCAACCGGGACCGACGGCTTAACGTGCCCTCCGAAGCACGGAACCATATTTTTTTGGTCAATTTAGTGGTTAGTCTGCAATGTCCTAACAAAACCAGGAACAAATTCCCGAAGTGATGAATATAAATTTTTGTGAGTGCCCCGCCGAGAATAGAACCCGGACCCGCACTACCACTGCGCCACATCGGCCGTCACCAAACCGGTGACCAAGCGCAAGACCGCGCTAATTCTACTTGCTCTAAATATTTTTCCTACTTCCACTGCCCAGAAGTGTCCTTAAATCAGCTCCAAAAGTAGTTCTTTTAAAATATGTCTCCTAAGTACCTTTCATGAATGAATGAATGCAACTGATGTTGGAATAAAGCCAATCCGAAGACAAACGGTCTCACGGCTCACCACGGTACTCTCAGCAGTCTGTCTAGTTACATATTTAAGGGACCAACTTATTCTAGTTCTCCATACATCACATGATATCAGCCTATAGCCACAGTATAATTAATAGTACTAGCGTACAGTATGGTCACTCCCTGCCTCCCCCTACAAGCGCCGCCCACCCGCGCTCGGAGGACGCTCAGACACCGGCTAGCAAGGACGCGACGACAAAGGTAATTTCATACTGCCGCACATTGCATTGCCGACTCACGAACGCAAAATGGCGGCAACCCTGACATGTTGTCTCACACACACACAAGCATGGTCCGCGTTCACCTACGCGAGCTTAGACTGTGTGCGTAGCAACGCGTTTGTTTCATACATTTGAGCGGCAGTGTCCGAGGTGTGCTATAGCATTCCACTGCTGGACGTAGGCCTTCCCCAGGGTATGCCATAAGGCAAGATCTCCCGTTTTCGCCATCCTTTTCGTACTAGCCGCCCTTTTGGAGTCAGCGAGCTGTGAAGGCGTCCAACGCTACGCTAGCCGAAGCGTGGCCTCCACTCGAGAACCCGCTTGCTCCACCGTCCATCGGTTCTACGACAGGTTGTGAACAGCCGATTTCTAGTCCAGTTTGCTACAGTTAATTTGGTCAGACTACGTTGTATATTTGGTGTTTTGTCGGATTTATTCATTAACAAGATCCTGAGCATAGATTAGTAAAGCCTGGTATGGCTAGCTAATCATGTTTGAAAAATATAAAAGTCTTATTATTAAACGAACAAGTATCACTCATGATGTGGGTTTACACGACTTAACTCTCTACCAACTATACAACAAGTAAGTCGTGTAAACCCACAATATTAAAGTCGTTCATTATTGGCTTATATTTTCTGGAACATTGTCCGAACCCAATTTATTATTTTGTTGAATACCAAATTTCAAAACACTTCCCGTGTCAGGTATAAAATTTTTGAAAACTTGCAAATTTTTTTTCCTGCCTGCCCGCGCTAGAAAATTTTGCAAGTTTTCAAAAATTTTCATTTTGTGTCATTTTAGGTATATGATAGATAACATACTTTCGTTTTCAGTAGATGAAATCGACTCAAACTGGTTTTTTACACGGACATAGACAAAACTGGAATATTTAAGAATACTAATAAAATTATGTACACTTCAAAAGTTGTATAATAAATTAGCTAGAGTTTGTGCGGGAAGAGAATAATAATGGATATCGAGGGCGCCTCTGTGCATCAGTATGACAATTTTCATAGCAACCTATGAAAATATTATTGATTCATTTTTTGGCTACGCCTATATTCTTTTTCCACACAGTCTCTACCATATATGAAAAATTACGCAAGCGTATAAAGTGAGACAAAGTGTAATATGTGCTCTACATCTATACATTACATAATTGTACAAAAAGTAAGCGACTTCAGTATTTTTGTAAGTTATGCCCTCAAATAAAGTCAGAGTAAAAGAGCATTACCTACCTTTCACTGTCTAGTTAGTTTGTATTAGTCGTATTTATGTATATTTATTGTATATTATATATATATAAAGAACTGCTAAAAAGCGGAACTCACTACCTGTGTCTGTGTTTCCAAACGCATACAACCCTAATCTCTTCAAAGTAAGAGTGAAAAGGCTTCTTCTGGGTGAGCTCGCTCCATCTTACACTCTGTCTCTGCCTTATGACCTAGACTAGAGTCAAGAGCAAACGTAGAGTTCATAAAAAAAATATATATGTCATTGTGTAAGGTATACATATACATATATTAGTTTATTAAGTAAACTTAATTTAATTATATTTATTATATAACATTGTGCACGATTTATCAGCCTCACCTTATGCTATCTCTCTACCGTAGGACTGCTAAAAGAGTTTTTTTTTTTAGAAATAAGTAGTACCTGTTGTGTTGTTTTTCTTAATTGTAAGTGTCCTGTGTTTTATCTTGTGTGCAATAAACAGTTTAATAAATAATAAATAATAAAGTCAACAGTACCGGATTAAATATAGGTTGATCTCTTAAATGGTAGGTTGAGATGCAGCTGATAGTACGCTCATAGATCAGTGCGCCAACCACTGGTATGGAGTTGGACGATTTTGACAGAATAAGATAAATTGCGTGGGAGTTGGCCTGTTTTCCGTTAAACTTAGGAGATGGAACTAGATCAAGTTGAAAATATGACTAGAGTAAGTTATGGAACGCACAAGCTTATATTACTTGCGGAATTGTGGAGATTGTATGGGGCATGACAATAAAAAAAAAATGATGTCATCACATCAAAAATTCCAAAAGTTAAGTTGTGTCGGGCAAGATCTTTGAAAATTATTTAGTAGAACGTTCGGCTGGTGTAAGCATTAACACAACACAAGTTCTCCGTGCTATTCTACACTAATATTATAAAGAGGAAAGATTTGTTTGTATGTTTGTTTGTTTGAATTGAATAGGCTTCGAAACTATTAGACTACTATTACGATTAGAATAGGCTACTATATTAAAATGTCTTATTCCCGCGTGAAAACGGTTAGCAGCGGGTGAAACCAGTGGGCAGGCTTCTAGTCTTAGATCATTTGATTTATGTGCTTTCCGATGTGTTTCCGATTCACATTGCAGTAACACCTCGCATATACATCAGCCTATAGCTGTCCACTGCTGGATGTAGGCCTCCCTCAGGGTACGTATGTGTCTACGAAAGTTTAGACTGTTATAAGCCGACTAATCACGAGTTTTTTATGTCCGAAAATATGTGAAAGATAATTTTACTTAAGTACCTATTTCAACATACTACCTTAAAGAGGCCATCAAAAAGCGATAGCTGTTGCCATGCATTAGCCATCGCTGCTATAGATTTTTTACAATCTGCATTTGGCGTGTCCCATTGATACCATAAAAAAAAGAACATACTACTACGGCTTACCTTTTCCATCTCACCAAAATCACCCTTCACCACTGGTAGGCATTGCCAATCTGCCTAGGTACCCCATAAAACAAAACAGGCGCGGATGTTCAATAATATTGCAAGTATCGCGTCGTTATTTGTATTTTATTTGCAACATGTTTCATTTTCAACTCGGAAGCGCCTGTTCGCAACATAGCAATAAACATTACTCAATGATGTTGTGGCCGTCTTTACAAGTTATGGCATCCCCAAGACTTCAAAATAAAGCAGAGGATACCCTAAAATGTTTTGAAGCATGACCGCTGATATACCGCAAATAGTATTTTGAAACAAAATTTGAGCAGACCAAAAATCATTGTTCGCAAAATAGGTAGTGTACATTTACGCCTATATCCCTTGCAGAGTAGGCAGAGTGTAAGCAGCCGTGAAAACTAACATTTACGCCACTTCTAACAAAATTTGAGGGTCATTCAGACGTAACCCTCGAGTTCCCTAGTCGCCTCTTACGACACCCACGGCAAAGAAATTAGGTGATGCTTTGTAATCGGTCACTAGTAAACTTTCACGCTATAGTTTAGGCTCTGAACTCGTCATTTCATCGTCTCATTCTAATGGCACCATCTATCTATATTATTCACACTTGTCGGTACCTATCGCTATAAAGTCTTGCTTTTATTTTGTGGCAGTATCTTTGAAAGTATCTGGTGCTACGATACTTGGCACAGGAACCCGTGATAAAGATGCAATGAGCGATTTTGTGAAAACTGTTAATTGGTCTATCAGTATGAGTTTCTTTACTCTGTGAGTTTAGGTAATCATTTATTGTAAACTAAATTAAAGCATGTGCTTTATTATCCTTACGTACAGACTTTACCTTGCTATAGCACGGTATTTATAGTTTATGTGTTTTTAACTCCGTGTGATGCCGGCTTAGAATAGCAACACCCCATTTCTTACCCATGGGTGTCGTAAGAGGTGACTAAGGGACTCGAGGGTTAGATGTGAATTGCAATTTTAGGCGATGGTCTGACAACCTGTCACTTTGGCGATACACAATATTCCGAATTACCCTCAAACATTTGTCGGACGTGGTGTAAATAACCGTTTTTGGGGGCTGTTTGCGCTCTGCCTATCCCGCAAGGGATTATAGGCGTGATATATGTATGTATGTATGTAAGTTCAGATAATCATCTCTTTATTAACAAATGAAAGCAGGTTTATTATCCAAATATTATTATTCACACGTACAGACTATACCTACTTGAATCATTCTGTATAGCGAATGATTCAAGTCTGCTGTAGCGAGGATAGCACGGTCACTATAGTTTATGTGTTTTTAACTCGGATAAGAGTTTATCGACCCTTCATACCACAGCTTCATACAAACTAACGCAAATCATAACGTGACAGAGTGACAGGTCAGTTGAATGAAGTTTATTCAGAGTTGAAAACGCACCAACCATATAAATTCGAATACGATATACAAAAATAGTAGACCATGACAGAAAAACCAGACTATAATGAACGATACACATATCACGCCTTTATCCCTTACGGGGAAGGCAGACCGTTTACGGCCGTAAAATACGATCGCTATCGCCACGTTTGACAAGTGTTTGAGGTCCGTTTAAAAAAAATGTGTATTACTATAGTGACAGGTTGTCAGTCTATCGCCTAAAATTGTAATACACATGAAGCTCTCGCGTCCCTTAGTCGTCTCTAACGACCCTCGCGGGAAAGAAATGGGGTAATGCTATTCTAAGCCGACATCACACGGTAATAAACGATTTATACAGATATTTTCGACAACGGAACCCGAAAACGTATATAAACCCAACACACTTTCTTACAAGAGATAAAACATCTGTTAACCCCAAAAATTACCCTTACCGTTGCTCGCTAAATCCCAAATTTTATTACCAACACAACAATATAATATCCGACTAAACATTTGCCAGATAACCGAATATTTACTGACCTCGTCCGCCATATTTATTAGCGCCAACTTCCGTGTCCGCTTCCGTTCGGCGCGTGATTTAAACTCCTACTTCCGGTGGATCACTTCAGCTATATCCGGTTGTGGATGTTGTCTTAATTTAGTGTTGTCTTCTGAGTTTAGATGATTTCAAGCTTTTGAGTATTAGGCACTAATTTCCTTTGTACCTATCTATCTAATTTAATACTTTATAGCAGCAAATTATCGGTCATAGAGTCTATGCCGTGTGATGCCGGCTTAGAATAGCATCGCCTCATTTCTTATCCATGGGTATCGTAAGAGACGACTAAGGGACTCGAGGGTTAGATGTGTGTTACAATTCTTGGCGACAGGCTGACAACCTTTCACTATAGTGACTATAGTGATACACAGTTATCTGATTGACCCTCAAACTTTTGTCAGACGTGGTGTTAATATCCGTTTTACGGCCGTTAACGCTCTGCCTACCCCGTATGGGATACTTATATCCCTTCCTATTCTAATCACGCCTACGTAATTAATGTGTATGTGTGTGTGCGTGTGTGTGTGTGAGAGTATTGGGTACTAATTCACTTTGTATCTATCTAATTTAATACTTGAAAGCAGCAAATTATCAAATCAAATCAAAATCAAAATAGTTTATTTGCAAAATACATTGAAATAGAATTTCACAGATGTCATAGAATATAAGAGTACATGTATTTTGTCTGTCCAGCAGGCGTGCAAATATTATAATAAAATTACTTATCCTAACTTATTATTTTTTAATGTCAAGTACTGTGTGAACTCCTGAAGACTATAAAAACAATGCTCCATTAGCCATCTTGAAAGTTGATTTTTAAATATATTACCATTAAGTTGTTTGAATTCATTAGGTAATTGATTATATATTTCTATACACATATTAAAAGCATTCTTCTTATATACATGTCTATGGCACATGGGCTTAAATAACAAATCGTGATATTGAGGTCGTTTTTTGCGTACATAAATATCCCTATCCATATTAAAGTAGCTAGGATTGTCCTTTACAAAACAACATGCACTTCTGATGTAACAACAAGGCAAAGGCAATATACGTAATTTCTTAAACAAAGGTCTACAGGAGTCCAAGAATTTTGCTCTACAAACTGCACGAACACACTTTTTTTGCATTATAAATACTTTGTCTACTTCAACAGAGTTTCCCCACAGCAAGAGTCCATAATTTATAACAGATGATACATAACCATGGTATGCAGTAGCAGCCGCTTCTTCAGATACCGTTTGCGAAAGTCTTCTCCGAGCGTAAGCAAACCTAGATAATTTGCTACAAACTAACTCTACATGTTTTTTCCAGTTAAGATTACTGTCTAAAGTCAGGCCCATATCGGTTATACAGGGTAATTTTTTATTCACCCCGGAAATTTTATAGGGTGATTCTACTCATGATTCTGAACAACTTATATTATAGGGTCACCTGCGAAATCGCGCAAAAAGAAACAGCTGCTCCATAGAAAAATTCGTACCTACTCGAACAAAATGTATGGAACAGCTAGTTTTTTTTCGCGATTTCGCAGGTGACCCCAAAATAAAAGTTGTTCAGTATCATATGTAGGATCGCCTTGGTAAATTTCCGGGGTAAATAATAAATAACACTGTAGTATAGAGTCTGTGCAGAAAAAGAATAGGCGTGGAAATTGAGGGCGCCTATGTGCCTCAGTATGAGAAATGTCATAGCAATGTATGAAAAAAATATCAGTTCACTTTTTGCCCATGCCTATTCTATTTTCGCACAGACTCTATTAACTGAAACGACTTCAAGGATTTTTATGAAATTTTGTATGTACTGAGTTTTGGAGGCGATAGATTAAATAAGCTACTATTTTTTTTCAGAAACCTTTTTTTCACTGCTTAATGCGTTGCAAAAACAAAGATTCTAACATTAAATATTTCGAAAAACAGTATCATCTTTTGTATGTTATTATTTAATTTGTGAAGTACCCAATTCTTTAGAACTTACAACTAATTTGCCTTTAAATTAGTAGAAACAAAATTCCGTATTTCGGAGGGCACGTAAATTCGTCGATTTTGTGCGGGCGGGATGAAAAAATAAAAATAAAGGCACTGCCGTCATATTACTTACATAGAAAACTGCACAATAACAAACCAATTTAACTTACTAAAGTTACACGTTCACGGCAACCGGACTACAGTATGGACACAATCCAGAACTTTACAAAGTTTATTACTGAATAAACTATTCACTTGAAGTAAAGCCAACTATTTGGAAAGTTCAAGGCGGATGTTGTCCCAGATCTAGCGCCAGTCTACGGAAAAAAAAAACTCGTGCTAACAATACCTCAGAATGTCCTTTGCACAATTTTAGATATAATTGTTCAATGACCCTACAATTCGGTAAAATATTCGCGGTTGTTTGAGTAGTAACAATTAAGTGGCTCTCCGAATTGTCGTCCGCTGCGTATTTTTAACACGCCGTAACGCATGCGTCTGTCAGGCGAAAGGATATTGCGCATTCCAATCTTAGTCCCATACAAATGCGGTTACGGTGCGTTACGGATGTGACTGTAAAGGCGTTTGACATATGCATCACACGTATGCGTACGTCACAAATACGCAGCCACGGAAAACACGTTTGCGAACCGCCTACGGCTTCAACCCATATCTAGCGTTTTCTGGTTTACTTTGGTCTAAGAAAACACCAAAAACTTGTGCAAAGAAAGGACGTTCTGATATTTTGTTGGCACGTAGAGATTATTTTGTCGTTAAACGGCGCTAGTTTTACGAAACCACTCGCCTTAAGCGTTTGGTGGAGTTAGGCCCGGTTAGTGACGATTTTTTTTTCATGTAAGTACCTACAATAACCCCCGGTTCGTTACACGCATACTCATTAAGTCAATAACAGTAACAGATAAAATTTAATTTTCTTATCCTTGTGTGTCACAAACATACACATATTACTACTTTATCCCTTACGGGGTAGGCAGAGCGTACACGGCCGTAAAAAACGGTCGCTATCGCCACGTCTGATAGATATTTGAGGGCCGTGACACTATAGTGACAGAAAGTCAGCCTGTCGCCTAAAATTGTATTAAATATGGAACCCTTGAATCCCTCGGTCGCCTCTTACGACACCCGCACCAAATAAATGGGTAGATGCTATTTTTATGGCATCGCACGGCACGGCACCTGAGTGTTCATGGGCTGGTTTACCCTTCAAAATAAATACATACGCATATCACGCCTATAATCCCATGCGGGGCAGGCAGAGCGTAAACAGTCGCAAAAGACGAACATTGTCCTCCATGTCTGACAAATATTTGAGGGTCACCCTTCAAAATACTTGCAGCTAATATTTTTACATCCTGTATAATTGCTCTATGAAAAAAAATACTCGCTTTTATGTGTGCCGAACGGGGACTGTGGCGAACCGGGACTAACTTGGTAAACTCTGCAAGTTTTGAGTTATCGAGTGAAACTAGACACTGCAAGTTTGTCTTCTATGGGAAAATGACGAACAATTCATCTGCGGAAGATTTATCAACACCGTCATTAACCACAGCTATGTGTTGTCCACTGCTGGACGAAGGCCAACGCCAGGCGGTTTCACTGACCGTCAACATGCGTGGCTGGCAGGCCCTTCATTGATTATCTGTTCCAAGAGAGAATGTGCCCTGTTATCTAACACTTCAGTTTTCTGAGGGTAAAAGAAGTTTTATCGTTTTCAAACAAATAATATTTCCGTGTTGTTCAAGGACGTTCAACGACTTTCGACTACCGAGAATACTCGTCCATACAAAAAGAGAAAACGTTTTCCTACCCCTTAATGTAATCCGATCTCAATGATTTTTTATAATGTTGTTGACACAGTAAAAAACTAGGTTTATAGCTTTTTCTTTTTTCGAATTTTTCAATTGATTGAAAATTATAGGCGTCTAAAAGTCACTTTTTTATTTCAAATACCTTTAAGTAAAACGTTTGTATCTAAAAAACAAAGTTGTTTTAAGAAAAAATAAAACGCTATAAACCTAGAATATAATATGCTGAAACGATGGACACCAAAATCAAAACTATTGGTTGTGATTTAGTATGTGGGAAACGTTTTCTCCCGAGACGCAAATTTCACCTTAAAAATACCTACAATCAGTCGCGAGCGGCAACGCTCTCTATCGCACTACTACGCGGGGACTTGAGCGCGCGAGCGACAGTATGAGTTTTCTTAAATACCAATTTTTTTGAAATGGCGATGGTATTCTTCCCTCTTAAACAATTTATTATATTTTTGTAACCTAAAAAACTAACCATACCTATCCATCAATTCCATATACAATAATCTGCGGCTCTACCGAAGCCCAGAGCTGATTCCACACAGGTACATCTTATAGGTATTCTCTTATCTCTGACAATGCACAGCATACAATTTTCCCTGGATTCATTTTATTTACCGGGTGTTTTCCACCCCATTCGTTCGTTATGCCGTACACTCCATTAATTCTGAAATGCACAGAATGGGAAAAAAAATGGCTGGAGCAATGAAAAACGGATTCGGAAACTCTGTTTTTCATTTATAAAATGGTTTAAACACTGCTGAAAACGAAACGGAAATGCAGATGTGAAAAAATGGAGAAAATCGATTTGATTTCATTATTTTAAGTCGACTTCATAATGAATCTTGTAGGTTTGTTGTCTACAAGTCAAAAGATAGATAATAGGGTGAAACTTTACTTTGCCGTGTGACGCCGGCTTAGAATATCATCACCCCATTTCTTTCCGAGGATCGTGGGGTCGATCCCCGCAAGACGCAAACATTTGTTAAGTAAATTTTCAGATATTTAAGTTCAGTCCGAGTATTTTCTATGAGGAGTAGGTACAGTCAAGCTCACGTCCAGTTAGACACTCGGACCGCCAATGTAAGTCTTATGCGCATGGAATAAGAACGGTCCAAAGTCCAAACTGTCTTATCCAGCCTGATTTTGACTGTACATATGTTTTTATTAAAAAAATGAATATTAATATAATGATATTTATTTATTTATCTTCCTTGAGACTCTGCCTGCCTCTTAAGTATTAAGCGTGATTGTGTAAGATGTTGTGCCAACACACCGGTAATCTCTCTAGCTATCTACCGGAAGTGTTGACATCCGTTTGGCGGGAAACCGGCAATCAGCAGCCCTTCAGGGCTTTGATACTGGCAAATGGGTCACATTTGAAGCTATAGAGTGGTTATACTAAACTGATACAAACTATTACTTACTGAAGGTGTAATAATATTAACTACAAATATTTCAAGGGGTGACGACCATGAAACTAAACAGTTTTCCTTAAGGTGGTCCGTTTTACATACAAATGAAAAACTGATTGCCGTGTGATGCCGGCTTAGAATAGCATCACCCCATATCTTTCCCGTGGGAGTCGTAAGAGGCGACTAAGGGACTCGAGGGAGTGTATTGTAATTTTAGGCGATGGGCTGACAACCTGTCACTATGGCTATACACAATTTTCCGGGTGACCCTCATATGTTTGTCAGACGTGGCGTAAATGTCCGTTTTATGCGGCTGTTTATGCTCTGCCCACCCCGCAAGGGATTATAGGCCTGATATGTGTGTGTGTGTGTGTCAATTATTATTTTTGCTGATATAAAGGTTGGGTTACATCTTTTCTAGGTATCTGGGCTAAAAGAGTGGTTAGTCGAAACTGATACAATATATTATTACTTATACAGGGAGAAATTTTACTAGTGACCGATAGCGAAATCTCAAGACGGACTGGTGATAAGGAACAACTTTCCACAAGGAACTTAGGTTGAAATATGACAAAAAATATTTTCCATAGTAACTGAAATTCAAATCAGCTAGTCAGCCATTTTTTTCTTATTTCGACTGATGTATCTCGGAGAAAATTGTTACATGTCAACAGCCCTTTCTAAGTTTTTGGTATCGGTCATTAGTAGATTTTCACCCTATATAAGGTGTAAAAATATTAACTTGTACAATTAAACAACTTTCCCCAAGGAACATAGTTAGGAAATGGCCATCCTTTAAGAAACTAGTTGCCCGAATAAAATAATTATGATTATGTTATAAAGACAAATGTGGGTAGCAGAACATCTCGTCACCCGCCGCCTAATTACATGACAACTCGCTGGGACGTCAGTCAACCCGCGACCACAATACATGAAACTGTATTGAAACGTGGGGACACAGGTAAATTACTAATATTTACCTCAATACTATCGCGATAGACCCGGTCTAATAGGTACATAAAATGTATGATTATGTTAGTTTGTAAATAGTAATTTTACGTACAAATAAACAGTTTTTATCGGATACATTACATTATAGCGAAACGAACTTCGCGGGTCGTAAGAGGCGACTAGGGGACTTGAGGGTGTGTATTGCTATTCTGGACGGGCTGACAACCTGTCACTATGGCGATACACGGTTTTCCGAATGACCCTCGAATATTTGTCGGACGTGGCGTGTGTGTCCGTTTTATGCGGCCGTTTATGCTCTGCCTACCCCGCAAGGGACTATAGGCGTGATATGTGTATGTATGTATGAATATTGCGGCTACAAACAAGTCTCATATAAAATGAACCCTAGCCGATACACTTGCACATAATATTATGTACTAATGTATAATATTTTTTCAAGTTCAGATTCACTACATTTTGCTGCTGATATAAATCTTGCAGTAGGCGGATTCGAACTTAGAATTCGGAATTCGAAATTCACAGTGACCGAGACCGAACGGAAACGAAACGAAACGAACGGAGAACGAACGAGAATGTTTCCGCGTGTGTTTTAATTAATAGCGGCAGACCGAGTTGAGGTGACCATCGTTTTGGGGATGATTGAGATAAACGTTTGTGAACACGTACCATTGTTTTAGTTTCGGGAAGTCGGGACACACCTGTGCAAATTTCAGTATCAGGATATGGAATTTATTATTAGATATCAATGTTTTGTCATGATTTTTTGCACGTAATTTTTGACTCTAATTGCGTATGCATTCCAGTGTTTATTTCAAGTTACATCCTGTAACCTTATTACAAAATGAACTGTATTTGCATTACATAAATTCACATTGGATTTAAGAAATATTTATTATTACAGCTAATAAAGCAAATTTTGGAAATAATGTAATTATTAATATGTAGTCATAATTTGCCGTGTGATGCCGGCTTAGAATAGCATCATCCCATTTCATTCCCGTCGGAGTCGTAAGAAGCGACTAAGGGACTCGAGTGTGTGTGTGTGTATTGCAATTTTGGGCGATAAGCTGACAATCTGTCACTATGGCGATACACAATTTTCCGAATGACCCTCAACTAAATATCTGACGTGGCGTTCGTGTTCGTATTTGCGGTCGTTTACGCTCTGCCTACCCCACAAGGGATAATAGGCGTGATATGTGTATGTATGTATGTGTGTATATGTAGTCATAATAATAAGTTGTATGCATGTACCCATTCTTGTAAATTTACTTATTTTAGAGTGACAGACAGAAGAATCTTGAAACTAGGGACTTAAAGTTAGTCTAACCAAGAATTAGCCCTAAAATGCGTAATTTCACAGTGAAAAATTCACAGAAATATCCATCTATTTATGTGAATGATGGTCACCCTACCGTATAGGATTCTGGTAGGGACTAGCGTGGAGGCTGCTTGGTTATGTAGGATTAATAACTTTCAGATAGGGTTGTTTATTTTTAATGATTTTACAAATCGGATTGTAGATTCGTTTAGTACGCAAAAAATAAGTAAGTACTTAGTTTTTGAAAACTGTGGTTAAGTACTACATAAATATTCTCTTTTAGATTTAATTTCATTTTACTTTTAATGAGACAAAAGAAAAAACTTTTTAATAATAATGGACATTATCTAAGTACGTATAGAATTTCCATTTCTCGAACATGTCAATTTCCCGTCTCGTCCACATTTATACTTTTTTCATTTCCTATTTCGTCACTTACATATTTCCTATACTTGTACCCACTTGGTTCGTACGTGACACTTTCTAAACAAAATATCTAATACTTCTTTTGACAGAATTACTTACTTATATCATGGCTTATATCATAACTAACATAAAAAAGGTGAATTAAGAACTTGTTGTTTTTTCTAAATTTTAAAACACTTTAAAGTTTTCGGTACATTCTGTTTTTAAGATCTTGAAAATTCGGTAGATACGTCGGTACTGATAAAAAATAGTTTAGTTCTATGTTAAACAATGTACAGTATTTTACCCGACCGCCTCAAAAGAGGGTGCTGTTTTTTGCAACACGCGAAACAATCCAGATGTTTCTATTTTACCACTTTTACTGGATAATTGAATTTCCCTCCATTCCCTCTGACAACTAGAGAGGTTGTAAGAAACCTTAGGGTCAGCGCGCACTGAGTTCAAGCTAAGCGCGATGTATTAAATACTTTCATAACATATTTTTTACTATAAAGGATGGCAAATTAGACTATAAGATCTGCAGAAACAAAAGAAGTAACAGATTGTACCTAATTGCTTGCTTGTCGTATGGTTCGCCGATTTAATTAATACCCAATGAACCTTGGCGTCGCAGTTTTTAAACCAACTACTAAAAGTAAGAAGTTTGACATGTTTGTATTATGACTGCCATGTAATCTAAAACAGAATTCTAAACTGACACCTTGACATGTCCTCCGAAGCACGGAATCATAAGTTTAACAGACATTTATTAGACATAATCGGGAAACAATGTCAAAAGTGTCACAACATCAACTTTGTGTGCCAGTAATCCTACTAGATACATTCAAATTTTAATGCTCCATTGATTATACCACAAAGTTATCCTGAAAAACTTGGCTCGCCGTGTGGTGCTGGCTTAGAAAAGAGCCGACCCAATTCTACCCATGGGGGTCGTAAAAAGCGACTAAGGGATAATCACCTAAAGAATGGGCAGCAGCGTTCTCTGTGAATGGAACAGCTTGCACTGCGCTCACCAATCCGCCTGCCAAGCTTAGTGAGTATGGCAATACTCCCAGATAGGGAAGGCCCATGTCCAGCAGTGGACTGTTGTGGTATTCATGTAATTTTTTTAAACTTAATTAACTAGTGCGCTGACCCTATACGATTTTTGGTGGCGAGGCAACAGGCATTTATAATACAGTTCATCAGCATGTGACTTTTGGATAATCGCGCGGTTTTTCTGCCCTATGTGCGCTGACCTTAAGTGGTGGTAGGTGGCGACGCAACTTGCATTTATCATTGTCAGTGCAGCGTTCTTCGTTGCGCGAAAATTGAGAAAATTCAGCAAAAATTCTGTCAGTACAAGGGTTGCTACATATACTTAATTCTGTAGAAGTCTACAGATTTGTTATAATGAAAATCCCTGTGTCTGGGACGTTGAATTCTCTTTCACGATGCAACTTTTCTTGAATTTTATTTAACCCAGAAAAAAATAAAAAAAATAAGAACATGTTAAAGGATTTTGTGTAGCTGGGCAAATTTTAAGATATTGTGATATGCGTTGTTTGTTTGTTTATCCTTGCAAAACTCCACTTGAATGATGTGAAAGATTTTTTGATTGTATCTTTCACAGGAGTTGCAATAAACTTTATCAAAATCGGGCTGGTTTAAATATATGACTTGCTTTTTGTAAAACTTAGTATGACGTTGATTGTAAAAATACGTACTCATTCATAAAAAAGGCCAAAATCTATAATATTATTTTACGTTACTTTTTTTTTTTTTTACTTTTCTTAAATCAAATCAAATGATCTCAAATCAAATCAAAACAAATTGTTTATTGTTTAGCTGTAAGTATAACAAGATGAAAAGTGTATTTATAAGTACCATTACAGCTTCCTTACTAGGTGTACAATACTAGTACTAGTACTAGTCTTAGTACGAAATAAACAAATACAAATAAGAAAATGAGCCATTGACAACCCTACTTCTGCATAGTTAACAGACGTATGCAGATCGATAGTTTTGGAAGAATTTGTATTATCTCCAGAATCTTGGTACTGTAAAATTACATTTTTCTTTTCATACAAAGCTAGTTGAACTATAGTTTGGTCCTCAAATTACGCCGCATGATGCTGCGATATTTTGCTGATCCTGTTTGAATGACAAGTACTATTATTTTGCATGTAGGAGCCAAAATCTCCCTCGCTTTTTTTATATTTCGACCTATGTTTTTTGGGAAAAATTGTTGTTTCATAGACTGGTTCTTCCTTAAAAATATGCGCAGCAAATTGTTTTTCCTGCATGTATTTGTCTCATTATTAAATAATATGAATAAATTATGTTTAAAAAATTAAGATAAAGAAGTTTGGCTTTTATGTCATTTTATTTTTGACAAGTGGCTAATGTGTATTTATGCGATATATTGTTATAATCGTCTCAAGAAGTCCTTTCATGTGCTATCCCACAAGACAGGTTAAAAAAACGCTAATTTTAATCCCCACTCACTGGAAAACAATACAATTTGGCAACATCTGTGACGTCTGCACGTTATAGGGTAACCCGGCATAGCACAGCATAGAGAAGCACGATGCACAGCACAGTGCAACGTAGCATAGCGTATCAGCGAGTAGCATAGCGTAGCAGCGAGTAGCATAGCGTAGCAGCGAGTAGCATAGCGTAGCAGCGTGAAGCACAGCTTTACACCGTGTAGCACAGTGCAGCATCATGTAGCAAGGAGTAACGTAGCATAGTGTAGCACCCTGTAGCACAAATCAAGTGTAGCACAGCGTAGCGCCTGTAGCACAAAGCACAGCGTAGCAGCCAGTAGCACAAAGCACAGTGTAGCACTGCGTAGCAGCCTGTAGCACAAAGTACAGTGTAGCACTGCGTAGCAGCGGTAATCACAGCGTATCAGCCTGTAGCACACAGTGTAGCAGCATGTAGATAGGCATATTTAAGTGTCTCGTCGCCTCTACCCATTCCCAGCTCTACGCAGCCTTAAATAACATAGGACGGGCGTATCCGGCGCGCGTTTAGCCGCATAAATTCCAGCCACTTCCTGCACACTACTTCTGTGGTGCACCTTAGCGCTAATGAAGAGTAGGTTCGGCGTGTACGCATAATATATGCCAATTTACGTACGTTTAAAGGAGTTAAAGTGATTTATTATGAATTGTATCTACCCAAATTGTAGCTTTTGCCGTGTGATGCCGGCTTAGAATAGCATCACCCCATTTCTTTCCCGTGGGAGTCGTAAGAAGCGTCTAAGGGACTCGAGGGTGTGTATTGCAATTTTAGGCGATGGGCTGACAACCTGTCACTATGGTGATACACAATTCTCCGGATGACCCTCAAATGTTTGTCAGACGTGGTGTAAATGTTTGTTCTGTGCGGTCGTTTACGCTCTGCCTACCCCGCAAGGGATTATAGGCGTGATATGTGTATGTATGTATGTATGTATCTATCTACCCAGTTCCCAGTCTCACTTGAATGAAAAAAGAAATTGAATTAACTTTATTCAATGTAGGATAGTAATATCACTAATTGACGTCATGATCCGCCATTATCATGTATAGAAATTTTTATATCTGGATTCTTCTTTTTATAACAATTTTGTATTGTCTTAATAGAAAACCAGCTCAGGCAGGATAAAATAATAAAATAAAGGCACTGCTTCGGGCTGTAATTATATAACTCAACATCTATTTGTATGGTGATTCATAGTTATCATAGGCTGTTCTCTTACTTGTCATCCATCGCTGCATATTTTAAACGCAACTCAACGCATGCGTCTGTCAGACGAAAGGAAATTGTAAATTCTGATCTTATTCCTACGGTGCGTCAATAATACGCAGCGAAAGACGAAAAGTGGAAGAACCGCCGTAGGAAAAGTTGGTCAGTTACATACATATATACATATATCACGCCTTTATCCCTTGCGGGGTAGGCAGAGCGTAAACGGCCGCAAAAAATGAACATTTACGCCACGTCTGACAAACATTTGAGGGTCATTCGGAAAATTGTGTATCGCCATAGTGACAGGCTGTCAGCCCATCGCCTAAAACTGCAATACACACTCTTGGTCAGTTTCATGGGCTTATCCACCATAGGATATCTTCCTACTATGATGCAATATCATCAATCAGTCAGTAAGACATATTATGGAACTATTGAATAGATATTGTGTCAGTCGCCATCTATTATCCTGTACAACATTATAGCAGTGGTTTCAAACCAAGATATCTAATACTATGTTACCAGACACGTCCGATATGGTATTGGGATACCGCACAATAACACATGCATCTGTCAGACGAAAGGAAATTGCGTATTCTGATCTTATTCCTATACAGATATGGCTACGGTGCGTTACTGATGCGTTTGTCAAACTTAATTCGTAACACACCGTGAACACATTTATACATGCATATAATTACGCCTCTTTCCAAGAGGGGTAGGCAGTGACTACATCTTTCCGCTTGCTACGATCCTGACACACTTCTTTCGCTTTTTCAACATGCATCAACCTTTTCATACATGCTAATCGGTTAACAACGTGTGTCCGTGAACACACTGTAGTTTAATTAAGTATTGCTTAAAAACAGTTAATTTCATGTTTAGCTTTACGTATAATTTGTTTGATTGCACTCTGGATCATAGTCTAAGGTTTAATATTGAAGCATAATTTGTTATGTTCATATTTTAAGTAAAATCACAAATATAATAAAATTTAAAATCAAAAGTTGGTCATTAATTAAACTATTTTTGTCCGAGGAACGTGTGTGAACGTGTTTATGAAGAATAAAAAATATATTTTCCCGATCGAACGTCAGCCAGTTAACTAATACTACACCACTATAACAGTCCACTGTTGGACATGGGCCTCCCCTATTAGAGGGGCATTTGCCGTACTCGTGGTGAGTACTCTCCCATTCCATACTCACTACGTTTGGAAGGCGGATTGGCGAGTGCAGTGCAATGTGTTGTATTCACAGAGACTGCTGCTGCCCAATCGCTGGATTCATACTATAATAGATCGTTTTAAGAGATAAGTAACTAACTATTTGCCTATTGACAACCGAAGTGGCGCAATGTTTGTGCGACTGCCTGTGCGGCGCAAAAGCTCCGGGTCCGATTCCCGGTGGGATACTCACAAAGTTGATTTTATAACTTTGTGAAATTGTTCACAGTTGTTAGGAATTTCAGGCTTAATCACCTGGTTGTCCATAAGATAGATGGTTCCGTGCTTCAAAATACACGTTAAGATATCTTAGACGGCGGCCGTTACACAATCATGTCAAAAGCCTCCTAGTAGTAGTGTGCGGTTATAAACTCTGACACCAGGGTTTATTGGTCGTTCATCCACTTGGTATCCTACACGAATTGAAGAAGATTAGCCAACTTTAGTGCTTCAAACAACGATACGTTATAACGTTTACGTTATACGTTAAATGTTAGAATATGTTTAAGAATAGTGGTATTTTTAGGTTAAAGAATTTTAATTGTAAAGTCGTATACTTACTATTTTTATATTTTATCATTATGAAAAATAATGTGGGTAAGCTGTTTACTTAAGACAGGAATTACTATTCTTTGTTTAAGAAATAATTTAGCCTCATAATATAGTTTTGTATAGTTTTACCTATTAGTAATTATGTTTATCATTAAATAAAGAATTAGTACTCGTATTATGTAGTATCGGTATAAAAATACATCTATTGATAACTTTTACACGAGACAAGAGTTCATTGAACCATAATATAGTTTGTATAGTTTTACCTATTAGTAATTATGTTTATCATTAAATAAAGAATTAGTACTCGTATTATGTAGTATCGGTATAAAAATACATCTATTGATAACTTTTACACGAGACAAGAGTTCATTGAACCCAAATTAAATTTAATGTACCCTTCAGATAGACCGCCCCAATTAATCAGTCCAGAAGGGGAAATTAATGGTTACAATGGTTTTCATTATAGGAAAACTGATATAAATACTTGATTCATAAATAATGCCAGGGCAATATAACTTTTTAAGCACTCGCGATCACTTTCACTCATTTTAAGTATTAGACCGGGTCTATCGCGATAGTATTTAGGTAAATATTAGTAATTTACCTATGTCCCGACGTTTCAACACAGTTTCATGTAACGTCGGGACACAGGTAAATTACTAATATTTACCTAAATACTATCGCGATAGACCCGGTCTAATACTTGAAATGAATGCCAGGGCAGTTTTCGCTCTCTTCTCGTGTTAGACCCAGAGTTGACTAACGACCCACTAAGCCAGTTCTGAGATTTAGGGTCGTTTGTCGACTTAGTGTACCACTTGACAACTAGGACTGTCAGCTTGCCTGTACCCTCAAAGCGCGGAATTGTCTTACTAACAAATGGTTAACTTTGAAGTTTTAGACGTTTTCTTTTCAATTTATATACATACTGATAGATGCCGGCTAGCCAGAGTGCAAGCGGACCCTAAAACGGACATTTACGTTACGTCTGACAAAGATTTCAGAGTCATTCTGAAAACAGTGCATCGTTCATTTTATATACCACTTTTTCCTTATTTTAGTTACAAAAGTAGGCCGCAAAAGGTTATTAAATGGGTTATGGTATCGGTAGAAAAAAGGAAAAAGAATAGTGTTACTGCTACCGAAATTATTTCTTTATCAAAAAAAAAAGTATATAAGTAATAGTATCAGCTATCTAGTTCCCATAGTACAAGCTTTGCTTAGTTTGGGGCTAGATGGCGCTGTGTGAAATGTCCAAGATATTTATTTATTATTATTTTTATTTATTATCTAAATATACATTGCACTCTACCAAGCGATGTTGTGGAATTGTGGGAGATGTACAGTCAGTTGTAGCACATAAGGTACCAGAGGCACTCCAGAAGAACTGTTTTTTTTTTATCCTCAGTTAAACCCAATAGAAATTTCAACTTATTCTCATAAATGAAGTCATTTTCCACTAATACATATTCATGTCTAGAAAAAATATTGCTGGGGACAAAAATAATTCAGTTGTTTTGGAGTACCCCTGGTACCTTATGTGCTACAACCGACTGTACTTAGAAAACCGCTTTGATAGTAGTTTAGGTACCGTAAAATAACGGTAACGTAAACGATGTAGTAACAGAAAATTTCGATACCGAAACGTTATGATATCGCAATATTTCTGTATAACGTCATACTCTTTACCGTTTTAACCGAAATAATTTCGCTTATACAATTCCTGTTTCAAACCATCTTAACACCTTTAAAACGCAGCTGAATTTCACTGAAATTATGTCCCAACTTCAGTTCATTTAAATTAAAGCGGACGAACCCTTTTTTACTGTTTATTGTCCAAAATTTCAGTGTTTATGCGCGGAGTTTCAACCCTTATTATTTACACCCCTTGTGACAAAGTTTAAATGAGAAATATCTGCGGGACTGGCTGGATGATATTTTATTATAATACAAGGGAATTATGCTTTCTGTAAAACATACAATGTAAACAGACTGTCACGCTTACGTTGGCAGCTAGAATAATCTCATTTAGGTAAGCAATATTTTTATTGAATGCAAAAAGTACTTATACACACACATACATATATATCATGTCTTTAAAACTTGCATCGTAGGCAGATGTGACGGCCGATGTGGTGCAGTGCTAGTGCGACTGCCTGCTACGGAAAGGTTCCGGGTTCGATTCTCGGTGGGACACTCACAAAGTTGATATTTATCACTTAGTGAATTTATTCCCGGTCTGGTTAAGACATTGCAGGGTGAACCAACTGATTGTCCAAAAAGAAATGGTTCCGTGCTTCGGAGGGCGCGTTAAGCCATCGGTCCCGGTTGCTGTCTATGATTATCATTGACATGTCTATGATTGTCATCTGTCATTGATTTATCATCAGAACAATCGTCGGATACTGTAAGTGTTGAGTGCCGGCAGCCTAGTGCAATGTTTACAAACAATCAATAATATTAAAATTATAAAGACAAATGTGGGTAGCAGAACATCTTGTCACCCGCCGCCTAGATGACAACTCGCTGGGACGTCAGTCAACCCGCGACCACAATACATGAAACTGTATTGAAACGTCGGGAAACAGGTAAATTACTTATATTTACCTAAATACTATCGCGATAGACCCGGTCTACTACTTAAAATGAGTGTCTATGATTACTTAGACGGCGGTCGTAACACAACTATGTCAGAGGCCTACTAGTGGTAGGTAGTAGGTGGTTGAAAAACTGACACCAGGGTTCATCGGGTCTTTGGATGACTCGGTGTCCCACACGAAAAAAGAAAGATCGTAGGCAGAGCGTCAACGGCCGTACAGTACGGTCGCTTTCGCCACGTCTGACAAATATTTGAAGGCCGTTTGAGAAAAATCGTGTATCACGTGGCAGGTGGTCAGATTATATCGTCTAAAATTTTGATATTGTAATACACATTTAACCAATAAAACACTGATTTTAAAGATATTCGTTGCGAAAATAAATCATAGATATCAGTTACAGTCAATCTATACTTACTATTTCGAAAAGGCACACTTTTTTAAAGAACTTATTTTTCAGTCACTCTCTTGTTTTTTATTTCTAACACACACGGCTCAATTAACCTTCTTTTTTAAGTCGGTTAAAGAGGAAGCACTGTTCAACATTAGTTTAATATTATACCTAATTAGGAAAACTTTCTCAGGAAGATCTTGTGCAGTGTTTTACATAAAATTTGCATTCCTTTGGAAACAAGTTTCTTATGAAAATATATTTTGTAATTTATAAAATTGCGCAGAACTTGCAAAATGTAAAATTTACTACTCTTTCTAAATGAGGAGTTTCTCCCACTTGTCAACCGTATTTTTAAACGCACCGCAATCATTTGACAGATGAGAATCAAAGGTGGTTTTATAATAGATAATAGTAGTTTATGCAACTGTCATATAATGCCTAATTATATGCAGTTACATACACTATTTTATCTACACTCTAAAAAATTTACTCAGTTGAACAGTTTTCCAAACGTCCGCACCGGCGGCGATTGTAAGACCCGATACATGATCAAATTCAATACGAGAACGTAATATGGCTTGATATGAATTTTTGAAGATTCTTTACTAAAAGTTGTTTAGATGTCGAGTCTCAACATCAAATAACTAAACAACTGAACAACACTGAACAACAACTGAACAACACTGAACAACAACTGAACAACAACTGAACAACACTGAACAACATCGGAATAAAATCTGAACAACAATTAATCAACAACTGAACAACATCTCAACAACAACAGAACAAAAACCTATTAAAACAACTGAACACCATCCGAAAAATTACCGTACAACAACAACTGTCAGGTGCGGCGGAAGATAGCGATTTGAGTTCGAAGTGAACTTCGTTTCATTTCTCAACTTTATCGTATTTAGAGTTTTCTCATTAAGTCATTACGCTTCTGTAATTTATAGTAAACCCTAGTTTTTATAGGCAGAATGCATAAAGTAGGTCATTATGCATCTGTTTTTGAATTCATAATTCGAACATTATGAGACGAGTGTAGATAAACGAACTTATCTTGTACGTATGTATATTTTGATTTACCCTTTATGTTACAATAAATGTAAAAGGGTACTAAAAGAAGCCTTACAGTTGTTGTCGTATGAGGAAACAGAGAAATTATTGACGGTCTTTTCTTAGACCCTGTAACAGCAGCTATTACAAAAAAATTCACACACCTAGTTGATAAGTATTAATATTTTAACTGTATTCATCTAGATAATGTAAATATTTTAGGTATTTTATATAATTTATAAAAAAGACGTATTATGTAAGTAATAAATATGACCTTGTTTGCCTGAGATACAGGGTAATCCTAGTTCAGGCTAAATTATAATATTTAAGTACTTCTAAGTATATTTACTTTATTTGTAAATGTGACTGACATTAAGCTTATAAATAAATTATTCTATTCTATTCTATTCTACTCTATTTTCTCGTCTACTTGCTCATACAATATTATCACGTACAAACCATCAAAATGACAAAGCCTCTTACCTACCTACTGACATCGCCAATATTTTCTTCCTAGTTTAAAGGAAATTGGTCGCGGTCGTTAATCACCGGAAGTGACGCGAGCGTTCGACTTCCGGTCCCACCCGGACAAGATTACGCCATGAAAGGCTCAGCTTTTCAAACTTTCGTTTGGGCCCGAATTAATGTGTTCAGGCAGTTTGGATAGATAGTATAAAAAGTTTGCACGGCGGCGGCCGTGAGGGTGCGATTATTTTTTGTAATATACATGTTATGTTATAGCTACTTGGGATCTTGGCTTACATACAAATAAGACACTACATTAATTTTAAGCAATTACTACAACAGCCGCTGGACATGGGCCTATTGCGTACCCTAAGAGCGGCCTACTTCCAGCATACTGCAAAATGTAATACACATTCATGTTGACTCTAAGAATTGTCTGGCAAGAGTTAAAAGTCATTGTATGGCAAGCCATCTCAATCGAGATATGGGTTGTTTTTTAAGCATTCAAGGTTTATCGGGTCGTCCGCCACAGACACCACATTGTCAAATAGCAACTAAACTTTTAACATAGTACAGATAGTAAAGAAAGAATATGCTAATTATAGCTAAGTAGCTATTTCTAACAAACAACCTTAGGGTAAATTAAATTATGTTATCTTACCTTAATTAGTGCTGTCAGTTTCCGTCAAATAGGTTTAGAAAAGGATAGAAAATATCTAAACCATGTCATGTCTTATAATTTTACGCATAAAACACGTTATCTGTCAAAACAAGGCGACGATGAAAACAATGGCGACTAAATTTACAAGAAATTGCGAAGATCTCATTGTCATTTTTATACATGACAGGACTTGGATGATCTATTTGGCTGAAAGTGACAGGACTTTTTTAAGATAAGAGAAATTATATCCCGAATTGAGGCTATTGTCAAATAGCAACTGAATTATCTAAAAAAAACATTAACAGTCTTCTAGAAATTATAACTTTGTTCTTTCGTTAGATGTTTCCTCGTTGCCTAAATGACTGAGTCATAAGTAGATAATGCTTCTATCCAACGTTAGGAAGTTGGGCAACCTTTCCATTACTTTATCCTATAAGTTTTGGCGTTAGTAGATACTTTCCGAAGATATTTTGGGTTATTCTGAACATTTTAGCGCTAACACTGCGTCGACAGGTAGCCGCAATTTACGGCCGTTAACGCTCTACCTACCCCGCAAGGGATATAGGCGTGATATGTGTATGTATGTGTGTCTATATTAAATATATAGCTGGAAACTATTCAGAAGGTGAAGGTTTTAATTTATGTCTACCTGGCTTTGTAATATTTTCAGGATTTGGATATACTTTTTACGTAATGTACTCTCGTACCCACCCAGTCTTTGAAACTGAAAAACAATATTTACCAATTTAAAGGAAAAGTAAACCTACACGATTTTGCAATATTTCCCTAACACTTTGTATAAAAGTATCTATAGATACCAAAATCATGTACAAATTAAATGATTCACACATCAATAATATAATCCTTACCACTTGAAATGGCGGCGGATGTAGCGCAGTTGTAGTGCGACTGCTTGCAGCGTACAGGTTCCAGGTTTATAATATTATATTACTTACAAGTTGTTATTATTTTCACTTTGTAAATTGGTTCCCAGACTGGTTAGGACATTGCAGGCTGAACCACCTGATTGTCCGTCAGAAGAATGGTTCCGTTCGGAGGGCACGTTAAGCCGTCGGTCCCGGTTGCTGTTTACGATAACTTAGACGTCAGTCACTCAACTATACGAGCATCAGAGGCCTATTAGTAGTATTAGGCGGTTGAAAAACTGTGACTCCAGGGTTCATCGGGTCGTTCATCAACTCGGAGACCCACACGAAAAGAAAGAAAGAGACCATCACTAACATACTTTATAAATTATATATTTGATACAAAGGACTTTTCCATGAACTTTGGTCTATTTGCAGAATCAACCGCCATCCCTAATGCCTACCATCATAAAACTTTGCAAAAAAGATACTAGCCAATATGTTTGGAGAGTTATAATAATATCCAGCCTATCTTTAATATTATTATTCAAATGAGTTGGTTTTTTTGTTGTAATCGATAGGCACTTAAAAAGAAGTAGACACATATATACATACATATATCACGCCTATATCCCTTGCTGGGTAGGCAGAGCGTAAATGGCCGTTAAAATGAAAATTTACGCCCCGTCTGAGGGTCATTTAGAAATTGAGTATCGCCATAGGGATAGGCTGTCAGCCCATCGTTTAAAATTGCAATACATATGTAACCCTCAAGTCTCTTGTTCACCTCTTACAACTCTGAAATGGGGTGATGCTATTCTAAGCCGGCATCTCACGGCAACAGGAAGTAAAACACAACTCATTTTACCCATTTTAATGCTTTTTTCTGGGTTTAAGCGCGGGCTTATATTGACCTACTAAATATTACTTATTATTATATTTAAATATTATTATTAAAAACATTATAATGTATGTATACGAAGCACGAAAGTCCTAAAGAAATGTAGGCACTGTTAAATTGTGCTTTACTTTCTACACTTAGTGAAGTATCTATAAAGTGGTGCAAGCGTTAATTTTTGTTGATTTCTTGACAGATCGTAGACAAATTTCTCACTTTGAATGGTTAACCAATTTTTTTTTTTACAATTACGGATCATGACGTCAATAAGTTATACTATCATACTTTTATTAATTATATTGGCGAAACCTGTGATCTAATAAAACCAATCTAATCTTGACTACCATGTTCGATACAAAGTTTTCAAAAATTTTATACCTAACACGGGAAGTGTTTTAAAATTTGGTATTCCATATTTCTATTTCTCGCTTATTCAGGCGGCGTGTGTGAATGTGAACCAGTAGTCACACACACACCGCCTTTCTCTATAATTTCCTTCACATAATGTAGATTATGCGACTCTGTATGTCTAAATAAACAACTGACAATTCTAAATACAACCAATTCAATAACTAATTTTCAAAATGAGTACATGGAAAATTCCCATCGGCTTCTAATATCAGCAGTACAAACAAAATAATAATTTGCATTGGTATAGCATTATGAATAACAGTAATTAATTAACATGACTGGTGGTTGATTAGGATTTTAGGTTGCTAGTTTAAAGTATTTTATACTAGATTTCCGCACAGCGGTTTCCACTCATTTTCCCGTGGTAATAATTGTTTACCAGCAGTAAAAAAAAACTATATGTTTTTCCAGGTTATATTCTACCTGTGTTCCAAATTTCATCCAAATCGGTCAAGCCGTTTGAGCGTGAAGAGGTAACAAACATACATACACACACACAAAATCTCAGATTTATAATATTAGTACGGATTTACGATCTATGTTCCTTGCAGAAAGTAATTTCATATCAGTTATCAACAAACCCGTCCTACATTTTTCAAAAGTGTAGCAAATTAAAGTGGCAGTGAGCTGGGCACATCTATCTTAGTACCGATGGACCGCTGGAATAAGCGGGTTCTCGAGTGGAAGCCCCGTCTCGGCAAGTTCAACGTTGGACGCCCTCCGGCCAGATGGACCGATGACTTGAAAATACCACTGATAGTGGCTGGATGACGAAAACGAGACATCGGGCCTAAAGTGCACCCTGGGGGAGGCCTACGTCTAGCAGTGGACTGCAATAGGCTGTTGCATGTATGTAGTATTTAGCTAGTGAGTTCCAAAGCCTTGAAAAATAATCCTAAAGATGCAAGAGCATAAAACTTTTTGACTCGAATACCGCTGCTTATTACTTCATAATATTAGAAAACATGCAAAATTTGTCACCTTACCTTATTTTTTGTGAAAGATACAGCTTCCTAAACTTTAGTCCACAGACCCAAGAAAGTCGGTGACAGCGCATGACGTGTCAATGCTCTGTGCTTTAGTCAAAGGTGCATGCTTATGTGTTTCCACTACCCTTAGGGTATTCATAATAAAGTATCGTTGAAATAAACAATGCCAGTATTCAGTAGGTATTCAAATGTAAATGAACCGGCACCATTTAGGCTGTGTTTACACCGTGGTAATAATGTTCTTGATTCTGGCAGCTCATATCTGCCTCAAAGTTACCGGCGCCCCGACCGAACCTTCCAAATTTTCAACCTCTTGATACTCGTCTTACAGCGACGTTGAAGAATTCCTGTCTCTGTTTAAAAATGTATTCTATAAGTAGCTGCAATGGAAAATTTATTGTTCACAAACCAAAGGTATAGTGCTAAACTAGAAATTTTACGTTAAACCAATCACTAAACTGCAATATGGCTGGCGGCAGCCATAGTTTTGTCACAATTTGATCGTAACTAATTAATTACTGTTTGTTTGATTTGCTACGAAATTAACTTGTCGTCTTTCTATTATCTTATAGAGAGTCATTCATATTAGTAAACCGAAAATTAATAAGTAATTAATTAGCACAATTTAAAAAACAGAAATATGGAACAATTTATATAATAAGGACCGTGAAGATTGGCGCAATAGAGAAGAGGCCATGCCCTGCAGTGGGTGGATGTGGGCTGATGATGATGATAAAACAATTTATAAAGTTTTACTGATTTTCGTGAAAGAAAACATTATTTTTAAAAGCTTAGCACCCGCTTGCTTACTTGAGTATCACACGAAAAATCCCTTTCTTCGTGTAATTAACAACATCATCTTAATTGTTACGAAAGACCATGACCATGACCTTCTTCGGTGTAACAGACAGCCAGACAAACAATAAACTTTACTCGCACAAAAGGTGTATCACTAAACAAAACTATGGAGTTTATTGGGGCCCTGAAGGATCCCAGTAGCCCTGAATAATGGTAGGCTTATAGATGCAAACGGAGTGAAAGCAAATATGCCTTACGAAGACCAGTTATTAAGGGCACGATTGTAATATTGGAAGGTAAAGTCTATTTACAATGCAATGTTGCTTTGTAGCAACAAAGCGTTGTCGACGTAGCAATATACTACGCCGTAGAACAGCCTACGGTGTGGGCATAACAACGTTGTCAATGTAGCAATATTCTACGCTGCAGGTTGTCCTACGGCGTAGAATATCGCTACACTGACAACGCTTCATCGATATATTGGCTCTTTTTCCTTATGATGCCGGCTTAGAATAGCATCATCTATTTTTGCCCTTTTGTAGTAATGGTCATTCCTCACGTCTTATCCTGGGAATGAGCAGCAATGTTCCCACACTTGTCAGCCCGCGTGCTAAGCATGGGGAGTATGGTAAACACCCTCCAATGAGAGAAGGCCCATGTGGCAGCGACTGTTGTTGTTAAAATGAGTGTAGTCGTGACTGGCCTTGACAGTGGCGCCACTTCACAAAATAAATGTTTTCTCTTTGTACAAACAATCTATTTTCGTTGCTCAAGTTTTTATTATTATCCATACGTAAAATTAGTACCTGCAAACTAGATAAAATATTCGCAGTAATTAAAGTTATGCCAATTAATACCAAAAGTGGTCGTTTTAAAGCTTTTTTTGTCAAAATGTTGACATTCTGATAGATTGTTTACATACATACATCAGCCAATTGCAGTCAACTGCTGAACGTAGGCCTCCCCTAAGGTACGTCATAGGGCACGATCTCTAGTTTTCGCAATCCAGTCGCTACCAGCCGCCTTTTATAAGTCATCAGTCCATCTGGCCGGAGGTCGTCCAATGCTATGCTTGCCGAGACGTGGCTTCCACTCGAGAACCCGCTTACTCCATCGTCCATCGGTTCAACGACAGATGTGCCCAGCCCACTGCCACTTCAGTTTGTTACACTTCCAGACTATGTCCTTAACTTTGATCTTTTTGCGGATAGTCTAATTCCTGTTTATTACTATTCTTTTCTAAACCTATTTGACTGAAAGTGACATCACTTATTTTAGGTAAGGTAAAGGGACTTATATTTGAGGGTTATAGGTGCCTACCTTCTACTAATTTTTGAAAAGCTATCATTATTACTGAAATGGACCATCTAATATTTTACTCCATTTACTCTGTTCTTATTGTAACTTTGCACGATTCGAAAGAGGAACAAAGCTTCCTAAGTTGCTTTTAATAAGTTAATTTAGGACCTTATATGTTGCATACGTGTTTGGGAAAATTACTTAGAAGCTTAGCCGGTCTCCGCGTTAAGTTGGCTAAGCACGGATTAGTTCCGTCTCATTAATATGCCATTTGCTTGAGCCTGAGATACGGCCAGGCACGGATCTAGGTCATTTTGTGACCCAGGTATTATGGTACTTATTTCGCGGTTGAAGTCATAGGTAATCTTTTAGGTATTTTAATTAATTTTTATTGCCAAATTGGCCAAATGCGTAGTTAGTTATGAAAGGTTTTATTGTATAATTATGTTTTTGTAAGTTTATCTGTATTGTATAGTATTTTTCTTTTGTTTCTTTTAAATAGATAATTATTTGAGCTATCTGTTTACCTGAGATACAGGAATTTATATTCTTAGTTCAGGAAATAGCTACGCCTCATAATTATTTTGTATATGTGCACCTATTTATAAGTAAGTTTATTGCATAAAGAATTATCTTATCTTATCTTATTATTCGAATACAACAATTAAATGGAAACGGTACTCCTCAGGTACCGGGTTCAATCCCCGGCTGACGTAATAATTATGTGTTATGTTTTTAAGGCTTATTGTGTGTTGGCAACACGATCGTTTAGTCATTAGTAATGGGTGGCTGGTTTAAAATATTCACAAAGCGAATTTTAATTATTCATTGGAAATTGATTGAGATAAAATGTTTATTCTGATCCACAGTCTGATCTGAGTGTGAAAATTAATACTAAGAATTAACAACATTTATACAATGGTTATTATAAATGTACAACTGAATAATTTAGAAGTGTAATTCTTCTACTATTACATTGTAAGTATATTAATATCAATGAAGCATTTGTTTGGTTAATCGTATAGTTATTGCTTTTTTTTTAACGCCCAGGGCCTGTATTTCGCTATTTAAAAAACGTTTGTATCTCTTTAGAGTGTCAGTTGTATGGTCCGGGCCTTACACAAATATACATTCACATATCACGCCTGTATTACTTGCTGGGTAGACGAAAAAAACGCGTATGTGACAGGTTGGCAGCCTGTCGCCCAAAATATTAATACACATAAAAACCAACCTCGAGTCTCTTAATTGTCTCTTATGACCCCTGCGGTAAATAAATAGGGTGATGCATTTCTAAGCCGGCGTCACATGGCACTTTCCGTGTTTCCGGCATTTTCGTATTTCTGCTAAAAGTTTAAATCATAGAGGCAACAAAAAAGTTGCATCTCGCTCGCTGAATTTGTAACGAACGAAAAATATGAATTTGGTGGCCCTGAAATTAATCACCTGATTTGGTCCCTGTATGAGTTACACGAGTTATTTGTCTTAGTGTGGTAAATATAGTAATAATGTAAACTAGCGCCTGCCCGTGACCCAGTTTGCTAATTTGTGAAGTCTGGGGGCCGATAGAGGTAATAACGACTCGACGCGACGGTATTAGACCTATTGCGGCTTGCATCAGTTTGACGCAGAGGCTAGAAGGGAAGGCAAGATAGTAACCACAGATAATCTTTTCTTTTATTATACGTTGAAGGTCAATGTATCAATTGCTTGAAGGTTCTATTTGAAATTCGTATATGCATAAATGTAGACTAGCTGTTACCCGCGGACTAGCCTGCGTGCTCATATTTTATACGAAGGGACCATGGACGTAAAAAAAAGTACGGACAGAATCCGGCTAATAACAAACTGTGTCGCTCAAAGTCGGCCAGTTCTCTGTACGTACAAGTGCACACGCACACATTCACACATTAGTCGGCCATAACGCGCGCAAACGTCAACATAAGCGGAGCGAAAAATACCCACCGAAAATTTCGGAAAAACAATATGTCTTGCGTGGTGAAATGGTGTAAAAACCGTAGTGACCAAAAGAAAAAACATCCAGGAATTACGTTTTACAGGTAAATAGATAATTCAGTTACTTATTTACAGTTTTTCAATTTAAAATAAATTTTCATTTTCAAGAACAAAACTATTTGTCAAACATCCAGTGTTGCTAGTATTCACTTAAACCATTTCCCCAAAATATGGGAAGCTTATCTACAGTTCTACACTTATATTATAAAGAGGAAAGATTTGATTGTTTGTTTGTTTGGTTGTTTGTGTGTTTGTTTGACGCGAATGGGCTCTGAAACTACTAAAACGATTTCAAAAATTATTTTACGATTAGAAAGCTACATTATATTTATCTCTGCTTCTTCTTCTTCTTCTTATCGAGTGGGACACCGAGTCAACATAGGCTATATTTTACCGCGGAACAAACAATAAAAATATTTTTATCTATCAACTTTCTTTTATTGGTAAAAAATTTGCTAACTTGGCAACCCTTAATTCACTTATACATAGACAGCCGCCGCCATTTTGCTTCCTCAGATGTGTCTTAGCTGGGATTCCGTCAGTACTTTTTTTTACGTCCATGGAAGGGACATATTCATTAAGCAAGAATAAAAGGTGCAGACCCACTGGGCTTATGTGATGCCACGTACTTATGTGAGGTGATGCCCGTAAGAAGTCATCACATTAGCTTTCATAGCTTTTTATTTCTCGTTATGAAATCACGGGGCTCGCGTGGGGCATATATAGGCCAAACAAGTATAGGCCGTTTGAGAGAAGTGTGAGATGGGATACACATTAATTACATTATTATTATAATAAATTATGAATATTTTATAAAATATTAATATGTACAATTTGTGCCAATTGTGGACCCAGCTCCACACAACCTTTACTGGTTTTTCTAGTAAACTGTACAAAAGCCAGTTTAAATTGGTGCTTTGTTATAGATATAATTATGCTGCTGAAAGTACTTTTTTAACAAAGGAATATATTGATATTGATCATACAATACCTTTTTACACGACTGCCCAACCAATTTACAGTGTGATGCCGGCTTAGAATAGCATCATCCCGTTTCTTTCCCGTTGGAGTCGTAAGAGGCAACTAAGGGACTCAAGAGTGTGTATTGCAATTTTAGGCGATGGGGTGACAACCTGTCACTATGGCGATACACAAATTTCCGAATGACCATTAAATATTTGTCACAAGTGGCCCAAATTTAAGTTCTTTGCGGCCGTTTACGCTCTGTCTACCCTGCAAGGGATTATAGGTGAGATATATATATGTGTGTGTGTGTCTGTGAGCACAACCAAAAATAAGATTGTAATGTTTGATTCTTCAAAGTGTAGTCTAGGTGCGTAACAAATAAACTTAAGTACTGGCAGAGTTTCTCTTTTTTTAGAATCTTTTTTAATCTGGTGGTTCGGTCCACAATGTTCTAACTAGACTGTAAACAAATTACAAATTACCAAAGTGATAATATCAACTTTATAAGTGTCCCAGTGGTAATCGAACCCGGAAACTTTGCGCCGCAGGCAGTCGTACTACCACTACGCTACAACGGCCGTCCGAACGGGTAGCTGAAATTTATCACTATCATTGAGCAAATCGGCAGAAACTCTACCAGTAATTCAGCTGAAAAGTGATCGTAAAACGTAAGACTATAACTACTGAACAGGACAGGATAAACTGAGGAACTGAGGTATTAGATACAAAGCTAAAAGCTTGAAACTTTTTTAATGCACAACATTCCAGCTTTGCAGTCATGGACACCATAAGAACAGGTAATTACGCGTTTCATTATGTCATCTTATCTTCTTATCTTAATTAGCCTACATCGTCCCACTGCTAGGCAAAGGCCTCCCTCTTCTCTTTTCATCCAGTTCTACTCTAGGCCTCCAAGTGTCAGTCTTTGCTAAAGGCATGTAGCTTGTCTCGCCACCTGCGACGGGGTCTTCTGCGGCGTCGTCTCGGTGTGGGTGGTTTCATTATAAAATTATAAAATAAAATAATAATAATTACACAAAATATTTATACTTTTGGTGCATCGCCACCATTACTTTTTTATTTAGTTTATTTAAAGATTTTTTAATTTACAGATAGACAGCGCGACAACATGATTTTTTTGTTTGTATATAGTTATTTCGCATCGGCGCGCGCGGTCTCTTCCTGTTGATTGGTTGTCATGGAGACTCGTTTGGTTATTTACGTTTTGGTTGTTACTTTTGGTTCCTAATTTTTTCTTGTAAATATTAAATAAACACCGAATTGTATAAGGCGAAGAACTGGTTTTGATTTACAGTATTTTTCCCCACGCGCTGGCGAAATACCTACCCACTCGTTACTAGAAGGTTAGATTTGTTTTTCTTACTATGCTGATGATCACATATAATTTTAGTTCCTACATGGTTCCTACACAATGTTTATGCTAGATATCTTAGCAAACTCGTCGGTTACTCTATAATCGAACCGCTGTAGAAGTTAATCTGCATGGTTTCCTTATATTTCAGTTTTTGCGAATACTGGCAGAGTTCACTTATTAAGTTTGATGGTAGATGGTAACATTCATTAATATACTTTGTTTACATTGTAGCTCAGCTGTCTCCAGGAAACCTTATAATTTGTGTGAAGTATTGCAGTTTTCACACGATTTGCCAGCGCAAATTTTATGACAAATTAAGACCTTGCTTGAGAAAAACTTAGCAGACGAGCAGAAAGAACACTCAGACGCGACAGAACAGAACCTCGAGAAGTCAAAAAAGGATTTTTATGCATTAAATAGTTATGAACTTATGATTGTTCTACTAACATCACCTCAAGATACCCATTTAAGATTTTACTCGAGGTGTTTTAGATGGCATCTTATTAGGGAGAAACGCTATAATGGATCAAAATTAATAAAAACAACCAACTTGAAATTCTTTTTGCTTTTCTTTAACATCCGCATATAAACACATAGCCAGCAAAACAAGCGGTCTCTCGTCTCGTTCCTTACATAAAAGAAGGCCGAGTTGATCGACGTACATAGCAGACTACAGTTTTTGATCGTGCAATTTCCCACTCCAACCCCAGACCATATTGTAGTTAATCTGTGCCCCGGAACACAAGTGGGAGAAATGTAGTTTTAATTAAATTGGATGAAATTTTGGTATGTTACAGTATTCAGTCATCTGAACAAAGTTTTATTCATAACGAGTCATGATAATTCAGATAATTTATTTTAATCATTAGGAGTAAATAGGAATACTGATGCAAGTTCTAATAGTAGAGGAGCCTAAGTGGGGATTGCTGGATCCTTTAGATCGACTTCGTCCATTTCTGAACTCGTCCACTTCCTAAATATATTGTAACAGAAGAAAATGCAAGGTTAATGGTGGGTGCAGTGTAGACAACAGCAAAAGAACGAATCAAGCCTAGGTCTTATATCTTCTTTAGGTCTCTATTTTAAAACCTAAGCTGGTCAGTTCTGCCATGAAATGAGTTGGGCAATTTTTTTTTAACCCGTAGTCCACCTATAGGTTATTTTTTTTTTTTCGCGCAGTTCACCAATAGAGCTGAGCTGGGATTTTTTAAAATAGATCCACCTGGTGGGCCATACCACATTTTTTTCGTTGCTTGGTCCACCAAAAATTTTTACCCGCTATTTACTCAAGTTCTATTGCCTGTAGTCCACCTTCTCAAATTTATGTCGCTGTCTTGTTCAAGTCATGCGCAATAATCAGCGCGCATGCAAAACTAATTTCTTTGTAAAAGTTGTAGGTCTTGAAATTTTAGATGACATCTGTCAAACTTTGAACTAATTTATTTCGTCAACTATGCATGCTTAACTACTAGTTCTTTGAAGAAGTTGTAGGTCTTGCCGAGATGTATATTTTGTAGTCAAACAAAGAACTTATTCATCTCGCTTTGCAATATGTACGAACATATCATGGATAACCCCACCCATTATGTCAGGTTCGATAAGGCAGCAATCCTAGCGAGAGAGAAGAGATTCATTCCTAGGAAAGTACGGGAAGCCTTAGAAATTCAAAAACATCCAAATTTCAACAGAGATACTGGATGGGCACAACAAATTGACAGCTGTCATCTCAAATGTAGATCTTGTCAAGACCTACAACTTTTCCACAGAAACATACATGCATAGTTTCCAAGTTTTAATTAAGACAGCTATCACTAAATTTTGTCATGTATTGCTCTTAATTTTGAATCTTGGCTGATCTTATGTTAAGGTCTCTGACGCTCGAGTAAAACCCCATTGAGCATTGTGGGCTCCTCTACAATAATGAGTCTGACGTGACGAATAACACATTTTATTCTGAGTGACTGACATAAATAAAATTGATCAAGGATTGTTAAGTATGATGTAAAGAGTATTTAATAGTCAGTTAAAATGTATGGAAAATCTGTACCTTAGTATCAAGTAATTTAAAGTGATTATTCCGAAAACTGTAAGACTTAGGATGTTGGTCTATTAGGATGTTGGGCAGCTTTACACGTACGCTGACACCACGCGTGCTCTATGCATGTTATACGCCCGCGCAGCCCACGCGTTGTACACATGTAGAGCACGCGTTGCATACTAGTAAAGCAAGCTTTGTATACAAGTAGAGCTCGCGTAATACACGTGTAGAGAACGCGTTACACACGTATCAAACACGTGTTGTACACTAGTATAATACGCGTCACCAACGTGTAAAGCACGCGTTTCACAAGAATAGAGCGCGCGTAGAAAACGTGTGTGTATCCTATGATAGAACGGACGGACGGTGGAGTAAGCGGGTTCTCGAATGGAAGCCTTGCCGCGGCAAGCGTAGCGTTGGACCACCACCGACCAGATGGACTGATAACTGGATGGAAAAAACGAGAGATCGTGCCCTGTACCTACTCTAGGGGAGGCCTACGTCTAACAGTGGACTGCAATAGGCTAATGAATGTATGTAGAGCACGAGTTATAAACGAATAGTGCACACACCGTACACGAGTACAACCTTCAACTTAGTCGTCTCTTTCAACACCCACGAGAAAAGAATGGGGTGATGCTATTCTATGCCGTCATCACACGGCAATCATCATCACACGCATGTACGCTCGTTGGTGCATACATTTTAGTTAGTAAAAAATAAACCAACTAGCCTGCATGAAAAGATAAATGAATATAGAGAAGGCAAAAGAAGTGTGCAAGGATCGTCGTAAGTGGAAGGAAGTAGACGCTGCCTATCCCTGCGGGAAAGAAGCGTGATTTATGTATGTTACGTAAAATTTATAAAATATCTTCTATAGATAAGTCTGTATTCAATATTTAGCAATCCTACAGTGATGTTTGTTGATACAGTACGAAGCAACTCCAACTATTGACAAGCACAAGAAGTACAAAGTTTGATCACGAGATCAAGCATTTATAACACATTTGTTATTGTAATGATATTCATTATAATATTGAATATCAACTATCATAATGTTATCATCATCACTCAGAAAAGTAATCGAAATAATTATTTATAATGTAAATATATGAGGCTTAAAACTGAACCCCAAAAAAAAACAGTTGCACATATTATAATCGAAAATCAACAGTAGCTGATGGCAAGTGGTAATTTTTATATGTACTTTTAGTGTGTCGGTAAAGTTAGCTTACTACTTTTTTAAACGAGTTTATTCTGCTCATGCGGTCTAAAATATCCTACAGATGCATTACCTACCTTAAAAATCTCATAGTTATGGGTAATTTTTTATAAGTTATCTTAATTAAATGAAACTCGACATCGTCAAGGCACCTATGCTTGAGACTGCTCATGGTCGAGCACAATGACAGAAACTTGGTTGTCATAGCTCGACCGCTTTTCGACACCATAGACAAAATAATCGTAGAAAGGGACAAAAACCCGATGACATTAAGAACTTTGTATGTAAATTACTTGTCATTCTGTTTGACACCTAGATGAAACTCGACCGAATTCCGTCCGAATTCCGACGCCGTAATGCCCACATGTGTCATTCCATACAAAAACTCGACGCCGTTATACAGCTAAATAGGCCTCGTTTTCGATTTAGGTAGCACACACATGTGACTTATATATCTTGTGGGGTAGGCAGAACGTACTGATATTCGTGAAAACGTGCTCGTTATTGCCAAGTGTGAAAATATATGTGCAAATTTTATCAAAATACGCTGAACTATTTTAGTGACTTATATGGTTTTTAATCGAGTCCTAATAGTTGTATTTTATTACACTCGCAGTATACATACATACATACATACATATATCACGCCTTTATCCCTTGCGGGGTAGGCAGAGCGCAAACGAGATATATTTTTAGGGGTGAAACAGCCCATACAACTGAACAACTTTCTCTAATGGACACAGGTCAAAAATATGAAAAATAATTTCGGCCTATTTGTATGGTAGGTGTGTAATTTTTATTTTGTATGTATTTAGAACTATTTTCATTGGGAAAGTGGTACCGGTTGACCCCTTAAAATATTTGCAACTAATATTTTTACATTAATGCCGTGTGATGCCGGCTTAGAATACCATCTGGCCAGCCCCGAGGCAGTGCCTTTATTTTTATTTTTATTTTTTATCCCGCCCGAGCCGGTTTTCTATTAGGACAATACAAAATTGTTATAAAAAAAAGAAAATTGCGTTATGCAAATTTCTTTTTTTTACAATGACCGATCATGACATCAATAAATGATAATGCTATCCTACATTGAATAAAGTTATTTCATTTTCATTTTCATTTTCATCACCCCATTTCTTTACCGTGGGTGTCATATGAGGCGACTAAGGGACTCGAGGGTTACATGTGTTTTGCAATTTTAGGCGATGGGCTGACAACCTATCACTATGATACGTAAATATCTGAATGACCCTCAAATGTTTGTCAGACGTGGCGTAAGTGACCGTTTTTGCGGCCGTTTACGCTCTGCCTACCCCGCAAAGGATATATGTATGTATTTTTACATTATGTACATGTAAATAAGCTCACGTAAATATGAGGAAGACGAATGTTTCGTAATGCGGTTGTGAAAGTGACACGTGACAGTTATTTAGTTAATTACCCGACTGCGGAAATAATTAAAAAGGATAATAATGTATTTCAGTAACGACGGTGATACGATTACAGTAACGGGATACCATGTTTGCGATGTTATGCCAGCTTGAAATAGCATCACCCCATTTCTTTCCCGTTGGTGTCGTAAGAGGCGACTTAGGGACTCGAGGGTGCCTTATGTATTGCAATTTTAGACGATGGGCTGGCACCCTGTCACTGTGATACACAATTTTCTGAATAACCCTCAAATGTTTCTCAGACATGGCGAAAATATTCGTTTTAAGGCGAATTACGCTTTGCATAACTACCCCGTTAGGTAAAAAGGTGTGAAAAGTATTCGTTGTAATTAAAGTTATTGCAAAAAGTGCGTCATAACTGCCAATTTTGGTATTAATTGCCATAACTTTGATTACAGCAAATATTTCATTGAGTTATTAAGTTCAAATTTTTCTTAAAGAAAATACTAAAAACTTGAGCACCGGACACTCCAATAGATTGTTTGTATAAAGAGTATTTTTTTTATGTGGTGATTGTGGTGCCACTGTTGAGGCCATCCACGACTACACTCGCCTTAAAGGATATGGGTGAAATTTTACGAGTGACCGATAGAGAAAACTCAAGACAGACTAGTGAGAATAATAAATAAAATAATTTGGACCTCCCATACAAAATTACCGATTGACTGATTTGGGTTAGTATAGAAGCTCAAAATATTTTTGTAGTATTTCGACTTATGTTCCGACAGGCTGGTGATAAACACAAAGGTCGAATAATAAATAAAAAAATTGGACCTACCATACAAAATTATGGTTACTATGGAACTTCAACATATTTTTGTCATATTTTGAAATATGTTCCTCGGGAAAAGTTGTTCTTTGTCATTAGTAAATTTCACCCGGTATAAATGTGCGGCTGATAGTACCAGAGGTAGAACAGTAGATCACGTAGACAACCAAAGTTGCCAATTTGGATCTAATACGGAACTTTTGTTTTCCTTAACACCTTGTATCTCCTCGTAGGTTTATATGGATTAGCCGCTGTTTTGTTAAGAGCAAAAAGAACGAAATGTGTAGAAGGAGCCCTAGTTACTAGAGCGAAGTGACCAAAAACTCACTAAATACTTACTTTTTGTGGGAAAGCTGGTTGCGTGGGCTCTCTGAGCCAGTTTCAACCACGGGGCTCGATCGGAAAAATCTGAAAGGAAATCAAAATCTTATTCCCAAAACGGAAAGATAACGATAAAATAACCACAAAGCAATCCGAAAAAAACAATGCTAACCTTGGTGAATACACCAAAATAATTTAAAGTAAAAATGACGATCTTCGACTGTCGAGCCATCGGGCTAGCAAAAAAAAAAACAGCTGGTTTAATTTTTTGAACAAGGTGGCCGCGCAGAACGCAAATCGGCCAGTGTCAACTGCACACAATAACGACAAAAATACCAGTGTCCAAACAAAAGAACGCGTTGTAGAAAAAAAAGGTGTTACAATTTCAACGGGTTTTCTAGCCAATTTGCAAGTGTACCTACTTAGATGCCGCTGAGGTAAACTCAAAAAGTTTATTTCCATAGAAAAGTTTGTAAAAAGATGTAATGTGCTTACGCAAATGTTAACTTAGCACAATGTCATCTGGTACGACAACAAAAAAATCTCGATCGCTTAATAAATCACAACTTCTTCATGATTAGAACATGTGGTGTAACGACATTCGTCCGCTCCTACAGCGTAAAATTTTACTAGTCCCGTTAACTCAGTAACGGGCTATAATGAACAAAATTCCCCAAGAAACATAGGTCCTAAAATGTAAAAAAAGAACTGATCCTCCCGTACAAATTGACCCGGTCGGCTGGAACAATTTGTATGTGCGGTCCAATTACTTTTTTCATATTTCGTCCTATGTTTTTGTTCAAGTTCATGGACTGGTTTACCCCTTGAAATATTTGCAGCTAATATTTTCACATCTTGTATAGCCATCTCGTAGACCGCCCAAGGCCCGGCTAATGCGATTTCTATGGAGTTACTTAATGTAGAACTATTAGATAGAAAGTCCTTGTGATATCGGTTTAGAATAGAAAGAAGAAAGAAAGAAAATACATTTATTTTGGTCCATACAGTGTCGTAGGAGGCGTTAAAGAACTTGACAGTTACATGTATTTTGCGATTTGAAATGATGGGTTGATAATCTGTCTTTAAAGCTATATCTTTAGCGATACCTAATTTTCTGAATGACCCTCTAAATGTTTGTCAGACGTGGCGTAAATTTAAGTTTTTATCGATTACGCTCTACCTGCCCTGAAAGGGATAAAGCCGTGATGTTTGTATTAGAGAGAAATCGTGTCAGTCTATCCTAGAGCATAGGGCAGCCTAGTAGGGCTCCCTCTATTTTTTTCTTTACTACATTGAGTTACCAGAGGAGTTACCTCGCTACTTCTAATTCTTAGGGACTTCTAAAGAGCATTCGCGCTTCCTGAATCATGACTCGCATTGGAAGTGGCTCTTAAGCACGTCCAGGGTCCGTATTCCACACACACACACACACACACACACACACACACAAAGACACATTACGCCTATATCCCTTGCGGGGTAGGCTGAGCGTTCACGACCCAAAAAAACACTCGCTATCGCCACGTGTAACAAATTAAATTTCAGATAAATCACTATAGTGACAGATTGTCAGCCTGTCGCCTAAAATTGTTATCAACATAAAACGAATACGTAACTTATATTGGACCCAACCCTATTTTTTTCTCGTGGGTGTTGTAAGAGGCGCCTAAAGGACTTGAGGGTTACATGTGTGTTGCAATTTTAGGCGATGGGCTGACAACGCAATTTTCTGAACGACCCTCAAATGTTTATTAAGCATACATACATACATAAACATAAGTTTGAGGGTCAATTAGATAACTGTGTATCACTAATAGTGACAGGTTGTCTGCACATCGCCTGAAATTGTAATACACATCTAACCCTCAAGTCCCTTAGTCGCCTCTTATGACACTCATGGGTAAGAAATGGGGTGATGCTATTGTAAGCCGGCATCATACGGCCCACTTAAGAATGCAGTCTAGAATTGTTGTGTGAAATATGGTGCAATTTCACATTATATTATCATACGTTTAATTGTCTCATATATCCTCAACGTACATAGCTACTTGAATACCAAATTTTTAAACACTTCCCGTGTTAGGTATACAACTTTTGAAAACTTGCATAATTTTCAAGCGCAGGCAGGATTTGAACCTGCGACTTTCGCATTACTAGTGGCGACGCCTCTACCATCTGGGCTACCGCAGCTCATTCCTTGCCCGCCAATTTTGCAAGTATCCGATGTTGAACGAACGGAGCATACTCTGTCTTAGAAATAGGGTGAGAGTTTACACTACCTGCGTCAGACCTATTATGACCTACGCCAGCGTAACCTTTGCTCATACGTTCGTTTCATGGCTACCAGGGAATTTACGGAATCCAAGTGCGCGATTGGGCTGGATGTTTTCACACAAACTTCTCCAGGTGAGCCCATGCTTTCCACCGAATAGTCAGGTGTAGATTTTAAAGCCCAGGGGCTAAAATTGTAGAGCACAGTCTTAAATTAATGTAAAATACTAGATTTTCGCCTAGCGGTATCACCCGCTGCCACTCATTTTCCCGTGCTAGTTGTGGTTTTCTTGCGGTAAAAAGTAGATTATGTGTTATTTCAGGTTATACTCTACCTGTGTTCCAAATTTCATTCAAATCGGTCAAGCCGTTTGAGCGTGAAGAGGTAACAAACATACATACACACACAAACTCTCAGATTTATAATATTAGTCCGGATCTTATATTATGTCCGATTAAAATGTTATCTCTTCACGTTATGACTTCACTTAGATCAGCGCCACTAAAGTTTAAACTTACTGTCCCTCTTGATAGAACTTAAAGTTGCAACTCTGAAAGTATCCAGACCAGTGGTTTCTAAACTTTAAGTTGTTCCTTGAGCAAAGAAAAACACAATTATAGTAAATCCACCTTAAAAAGTCCGATTTGAAAGTTATCATTTTTGAGCTAATGCTGTTGCAGAAGGATCAATTACACATCATGACAGTAGCAGCTGTGAAGCGACTGCCTACAACTTATTCATAGCTTTTGGTCCAAAAAATACTACTGAATAAGAGTACTAGCCTCGTGGGTGTTATAGTCTGACCGTTGCCCTCACCAAATAATCGAAGAATTAATGCATAGATCATTACCTAAGACTTGAGACTACGGTTTCATCCGCTGCTACCCATACTTCCAAAAGAATTCTCCCCTAATACAGTAGCCTATCATTCAAATTAATGCAGCCATTGATTCCCAATAAATTTACAAATAGTGTTGAAATATTACAGTTCATTAAATTAAAGTCAATAAATAAGTTTTTATATATCTCTTAAAACTTGTATAAATTACTTAACAAATTTTATTTTTATTAAATTGTTAGTACTCTAGTACCCCATTTCTTACCCATGGGTGTTGTAAGACCCGACTAAGGGACTCGAGGGATGTGTATTGTAATTTTAGGCGATGGGCTGACAACCTGTCACTATAGTGATACACAGTTATCTGATTGACCCTCAAGCTTTTGTTAGACGTGGTGTTAATATCCGTTTTACGGCCGTTAACGCTCTGCCTACCCCGTAAGGGATATAGGCGTGATTTATGTATGTATGTATGTAGTACTCTAGCACAAATATTAGTATTAAATATTATTTTTACGTTTCATAAATATATTAACTTATTGCCTATTGATTAATAACTTATAAATTATGATGAAATTAGACACCCATTTCTAGGTGAAGGCCTCCTCTATCAGCCCGCCACCCTATGATACTTAAGAATAATGTAGCTTTCTAACTCCTAATAAAATTATCGATTGGATATGCCTTAACAAATAAAATAATCCTTTATTATATTAAGTATGATTTGGGAATTCACGCATACTTTTCGGGTGGTCACTGAAAGTACCTTTTGAGAACTACTTCTTGAAAAACCCAAGACTGAACCAATTTAAATGGAAATTGTTTAATCGAAGTGGCTCACAAGAGTCTGGTCACTGAAACTCCTTGTGGCTCTTTGGATTTTATAATTGTTTTTTGCTAATACCATGTTGATTTAAATTCTGACAAATGTTGTCTTGGTTGCCGTGTGACGCCGGCCTAGAATAGCATCACCCCATTTCTTACCCATGGGTGTCGTGAGAGATGACTACGGGACTCGAGGGTTATTTGTGTATTGCAATTTTAGGCGATGGGCTGACAACCTGTCACTATAGTGATACACAGTTATCTGATTGACCCTCAAACTTTTGTCAGACGTGGTGTGAATATCCGTTTTACGGCCGTTAACGCTCTGCCTACCCCGTAAAGGATATAGACGTGATTTTTTTTTTTTTTTTTTTTTTTTTTAAATGTTTATTTCTCAAAAAAAGTACACAACTTTGTAAACAAAATGATTGCATACATTATAAGGTTCGAAGGGTTGTGAACCCTGTCTAACTAAACTAGGTTATTCACCTGTATCTCAGTGAGACAGTGTTCGTCCGAGGATCAGACGTTACCATAGATATACAATCGCTTTATTATAATAACAATGAAAGAATAAGTAAGAAGAGTGTGTGTGTTAGTGTGTGTGTGTGTGTGTGTGTGTGTGTGTGTGTGTGTGAGTGTATGTGTGTGTGTGTGTGAGTGTATGTGTGTGTGTATAAATAATTATATAGTAGATATCAAAATTAAGGATTCTGTTTCGTCGTAGTTTAATGTAAGTAAGTAGTCATGAAGTTTTTTCCTTAGCTCATAGTAACTCAGCGCGTGTATATTTAAGAAATAGTTTATTTTGTTGTATAAGGTGGCACTTAAGCAGAAGAAATGTCTGGACGCAAATGTGGTTCTATGGGGTGTTGAGGGACAAATTTTGACTATTCTGTTTTTGCGAGTTTTTTTGGAAGTGTCATGTACAGGCACCTCTCTGTGTTTCCGAATAATGCATCTCAGGATAAATAGTTGTCTGACTGTAAGCATTCTAGCATCTCTGTACAGCTCTGTGGTGGGGTATCTGTAGGGTTTCAGCAGCATAACTTTCAGGATCGCTCTATTTGCCCTTTCTAGTTTGATTAGTGCAGACTTACAGGCACCCCCCCACACAGGGATACAGTAACCTATCAGAGACTGGCAGAGTGCTTGATATACCATAGAAATTGTTTCATGATCTGCGGTATGTCTTAAAAGCTTGAAAATATAGATTAATTTTCTCACCCGCGCTGTCATGTAGTCTATATGACTTTCCCAGTTTAGGTTTTTGTCTACTAGGACACCAAGATATTTTATGCTTGTGGTTTGCAAGAGCGGACAGCACGAGCAGTTTGTTGCCGAAGGAGTACAAGTGTGGGCTTTGACAACAAGGTCTGTCAAAGATGATTGACTGTTGTTGTATATTGAGAAGGGGATATATTTTGTTTTTTCTATGTTTAATGTTAGCAGATTCTTTGATAGCCAACTCATCACAGCACGCAGAGATACCTCGGTGGTGTTCCTAACATCGATCCAGTTTGTCCCACTTATAAGTAGCGCGGTGTCGTCTGCGTATGTAAAGATAGAACAGTTGGGAAGGGTCATTCTACACAGTTCATCTATATATATTAAAAACAACGTTGGGCCTAAGATCGAGCCTTGAGGGACGCCATACGTAATGTGTTTTTCTTGACTAAATAAATTACCAATTTTTACTTGTTGTCTACGATTATTTAAGTAATCGCTTAATAGTTTCTGGGCTTGACCTCTAACACCAATGTTTTCTAATTTAGATATTAAGGTTGGGATATGAACCGTGTCAAACGCCTTCGAGAGATCTAGGAACACACCAAGTTTTTTTACACAATTTATGTATGTATGTATGTCTTGGTATTTGATACATCATCTAAACTAATTTGAAACAAAACAAACAAACGGTTGAAAAACTCTGACATCAGGGTTCGTTGGGTCGTACGGACAACTCGGAGACCCACAAGAAGAAGAACTAATTGGAGACATCGATTTAGGGATCAAATTAGGTTAAGAACGATGTTATGTGAAGAACGAGATTGACTTTAGTATGTCCAGACCATGAAACTTAACAACTTTCCTAAATGATGACAAGTATGAGTGCACGCTTGGCTTAGTGTTTTTCATGTCAATACCGTGACTAACATATAACTACAGGCCTACAGTATAGGGAGTACCAAAAACATAATTATACCATATTTTTCAATGGATACCATGTTGGTCAACGAGAAAAAAACGACCTCCCATGCAAAATTCCTGATCAGCCGTCTGAATATCTATGTAAATTCGAAAAAGAAACGTTTTTCAACGTAAGCTCTATAGTCAAAGTTGTTCAGTTTTATGTCCTTATCATGCCTGCTAAGTTTTTGTTACACCGTCCCTAACACTCTGTATAGGTTTCATAGCAACAAAAAAAACAGTGAACAGCAGAAAATGGCAGAACTGTGCTCTAACAAGTCTACAGGTGAAATTCTTAGTACATTGCGTAGCCGGTTATCATTTCTGGTATAATAATAGCTTACCGACTACGCAATGAACATCGAATTTCCCCTGTAAAATGTAACCTGTAGTTTGATAATATCGGGTACTGGTCGCCCGTATTACGTTCCGTTCCAACAAACAACTGCTAGCCCGCAGCTGTACTCAAGCAAGACTGTAACTAAATAGAAACTTTGTCTATAGTTGACAAAGGTGGTTCTCACACTTACCGCATGTTTTCTCGGTGTTTTGCCAGATCCGGTTGTCAAACTGAGGGATTGTGGTTTAATTTACTTATTTACTTTATTCATCATTGGCCTCAAACGTCTGTGAGAAACGATTTAAACAGTGTCTGAGGCACACTCTGCGTTGCCTGGGACGCAATTATGGAAAACGCAGGGCTGCCCAGGACCTGCGCCACCCTCTCGGCCTTCCTGGTTGGAACCGCAGGAACTACTAGTCGATACGTGCGGAGCCAGGTCGGCTGCAGGAGTCTGCCTCGCGGTAGATCTATGTCACACGCGCCTGACGGAGACCCCGTTCCGGGTGTAATTGTGGAGTTGGCCTCTCCAGGACCGTTGTGCTTGGGTCGGATTTATCCCTCGGTCGCTTCTTACGACCCCCACGGGAAGAGATGGGGTGGTGCTATTCTACTCTGCCGGCACCACACGGCTATTTATTAATACCATAATATACATACCAAAAGTGGCCGTTTGAGGCACTTTTTGCCATAACTTTAATTGCAGCAATTATTTCATTGAGTTTGCAGGTTCTAATTTTACTTAAGGTTTATACTAAAAACTTGGGCAACGAACATTCGGATATTTTGTTTGTAGAAAGAGATTTATTTTTTTGTAAAGTGGCCCCATTGTCTCGGTTGTTCACGAATACACTCGCCTTAAACGGCGTACAATGGCCACTATGACGCACGACGTCGCATCAACGATTTTGCATCAGCAATTCGCCAATCTATGTACTAAATGTATTCTATTCATGTTTAACAAACAACTAGCTATCAGTAGTACACAAGCAAGACTGAACAGGAACTTTATCTACAGTTGACTACAGCAAATATAAAATTGATAGGCTTGTGTCCTAATAGTTAAACGAACTACTTTTTAGGAAATCTTATCGTGCTTGTTTTGAAAAACGATTTATGAGGACCGCACTACTTTTGAATACTAGTTTTCAACATCCAAGTCTCGTATTTTTTAAAATAATTCAGGACACAATACTATTCCATTTTTATTGATATTTGATTATGTAACCGTTTGATGCCGGCTTAGAATAGCATCACCCAAATTCTAGCCATGGGGTCGTAAAATGCGGCAAAGGGAAGAATTCACTCAGGAAATGGGCAGCAACGTCACCTGTGAATACATACAAATATCACGCTTTTATCCCTATTGGAGTAGGCAGAGCGTTAACGGCCGTAAAATACGGTCGCTATGGTCACGTCTGACACTCACGGGAAAGAAATGGGGTGATGCTGTTCTAAGCCGGCATCACACAGTCTAAATGAAAATGAGAATCTCTGTGAAAACGAGGTGAAAATGCAACATGTTGTGCTGCGCTCGCCAATCGGCCTACCAAGCTCCCCCTATTGGAGGGAGGCCTTTGTCCAGCAGTGGACAGTTATGGCTGTTAATGTAATAAAGGTACATATTACTACTTGCTCAAATATGAACATTGTACCGAGTCCACGAACGACCAGATAACGGCCGATGTGGCGCAGTGGTAGTGCGACTGCAAAGGTTCCGGGTTCGATTCTCGGTGGGACACTCACAAAGTTGATATTTCATCATCATTATTGACCTCACACGTCTGTGACAGACGATTAAATCAGTGTCTGAGGCAAGACCTTTCATGGCTGTATAAGCCGATACGGGAGCGGCATAGTTTTCCGCACGCTCTACAAGTGAAGGTGGAATTTGAGACTGGCACATGCATGTTTAGATGACGTTTTTGCCTTTTGTTAGCGAGACCAAAAAACCAGGCATTATCGTGTGTTTTACGCCCATCAACCACACGCTTACGCCATTCGTCTCTATCCTCAGCAAGCTTCTCCCAGCTTTGATGGTCGATGTTAAACGCAGCCATGTCCCGATAATTATCACTTTGTTAATTTGTTCCCAGTCTGGTAAGGAAATTGCAGGGTGAACCACCTTATCCGAAAAGAAATGGTTCTGTTCTTCGGAGGGCACGTTAAGCCGTCGGTCCCGATTGCTGTCTATGTTTACTTAGACGGCGGTCGTTACACAGCCATGTCAGAGGCCTACTACTGTAGTAGGTGGTTGAAAAATTCTGATACTAGAGTTCATTGTGTCGTTGGACGACTCGGTGTCCCACACGAAAAGAAAAGAGAGAGACGAACGACCCGACAAAATATTAAATTATTTTCAAAGCAATTAAATAAGTATAACGAGTGCAACTCAAGAAGATGCAAAGTACTCTAGACATTATGAATTCATAAGGTGCTAATTATCTAGGTAGAACTTTACAAAGCAACACTTTTAATGGAGCCACTTTTGCCGCTAAATATCCTTTTAGTTTTCCGACAGTATTTGGGAATGCTTAAGGTACTTAATGAAGCCACTCTGGCACTACTTGGTTACTTTTTCAGGCATCAAATTATATGTACTGGAGCCGGATTCTCTTATTTTTTACACGACGACCCAACGAAAAAAGGAGTGTAATGTTTTTAGAGTTCATGTAAGTATGTATGTATATATTATGTGCGATTCTTTAAAGGGCTGAAACTCGTTACTTACTGAACAGATTCGAATGGGAATTGCATCGAAATAAGTCAGCGGGCGCTGACATTTTTTCAATTTCTTATTTTCATTTATGAAAGTAATATAGCACTGTGAGTGCAAAATAAAACCATAGTACAATACTTACAGTATTCCTAGTACCATAGGCTTTATCTCGGAAAGCAGTCGTGTTTTTAAATTTTTCAATTTATATAGCTTGTTATCTATTAAAATGCCATCGCTACTTAACTGTATTTCAATTGCTACTGTTGTATTCTATAATTCAAACTGCAACTGGAATACGATACGGCCAAATCCGTCCAACTGACACTCTATTGAAACACAATTGAGACGGTATTCAAATAGCAAAATACGGCCCCTGCTTGTTCATAAAAGTGCTAGGCAAACCTAGCACCTAGAAGCTAACCTGATATTGTATGGGAGGTAAATTTTTTGTCGTATTCAGTTGTATGATCTAGCATGCACCCTTTCTGAGTTCAAAGGGCTGTCCCTTGCCTACACATTTATTTATTTATTTTTTTATTTAACCATTTATTGTACACAAAAACATACACAATTATTAGGTAGGTAGAGCGTAAACGGCGGTAAAAACGAACATTCACGGCACGTCTGACAACCATTTGTGAGTCATGCAGAAAATTGTGTTTCGCTTTATCGATAGGTTGTCGCCTTAAATTGCAATACACATGTAACGCTCGAGTTCTTAAGTCACCTCTTACGACGAGAAAAAAATAGGGTTAACGTTATGTTATATTCTAAGCCGGCATCACACAGCCAATTATTGACTTATCAAAAATTTTCCTCAATACTCAAATGTTTATTGCATTCCATGAGGCACAGGTGTTACAGTAAATGTTATATATAAAGTTATCATTGTTAATTAATATAACTACCACATGGACCCTGTTGGGCACAGCAATTTAGGAGAGAGGAGTCATAATTTTTATTTCTTCAAATGTATGTTTACTCGGGGGTGGGGGGGATTTCAGTGAATGTATAGTTTATTTAATTATTGATTTGTTTAGCTTAGAGTATAATATATTAGATTATATTATTAAATTAATTTAATTTATATTATATTAAGTATATCATAGAATGTCAATTTGAAAAACTGGACAATGTCAACAAACCCTAAAACTTTTTGATATATGCTATATGCTAATTTTAATTATATTATTATTATATGCTAATTTTAATTGTCCTATCAGTTAAGAATTCTTCTATCGTATAATAGCATTTGTCAAGTAGTAATGATTTCAATTTTTGGAGAAAAATATGTTCTTTATTTTCGCTCTTTAACGTATCAGGTATTTTATTATATATTTTTATGGCCATTACGTACGGACTTGTCGAGTGCAGATTAAGACGAGATCTTGGTAACATTAGTCTATTTTTATGTCGTAAGGAATAGTTTGTGGGGATATCACTGCGTTTTGTAAAAAATGAATTATGTTTTCTCACAAATTTACATACCTCCAGGATATAGATACAGGGCAACGTTAGAATTCTAAACTCGCGAAAATATGGTTTACAAGATTCTGTTTGTTTTATTTGTGCTAGAATCCTTATAAGTTTTTTTTGGCGTGTTAGCAGATCTGGTGCGTATGTACTATCACCCCATAAAATAATGCCATAACACAACCAAGCGTACGCATATGCATAATAGAGAGACAGAGCTGTTTGTAGGTCTGTGGAGATTTTTATCTCTCTGAGTGCATATGAGAATCGTGATAGTTTTGATTTTATTTTTTCTATATGCGGCCTCCAAGTTAAATGGGTATCTATATCTAAGCCTAGTAGTGTGAATTCTGGCACACATTCTAAATTATTACCTTTATAGGCAAGCTCTATCTCTAATTTCTGTTTCTGCCAAGGATGGAACTGCATGATTTTTGTTTTTTTTAAATTAATGTCGAGATTGTGGTCGTTTAGCCATTTTTCTGTGTCACGTATTACATTATTAAGATTTGAATTTAAGTGAGTATCATTTTTACAAGTCATTAATATAGAGATGTCATCTGCGAATAGTACGCATGACTGTTCCATGTTTTTGGGAAGGTCGTTGATGTACGCTAAGAACAAGAGACATCCGATTACACTTCCTTGTGGAATTGAAGCACTAATTTGTTGTGGGTCGCTTTGAATATTCATGATTTCACCTGTTTTTTCATTAAAATATTCGATATCCACAAAAAGGTTTTCGGTCACTTAGGTAGGACTGGAACTATTTGTTTGCTTTACCACGAATTCCTATCCCGTATAGTTTGTCCAGCAGAATGTCATATTGTACCCTGTCATACGCTTTCGTCATATCTAGGAAGATACCTACAGCGTACTTTTTATCATTAAGGGTGTTTAAAACCTCTTGTACGTATTTGTAAACCGCTAAGGTGGTAGAGCGATTCTTCCGGAAACCGTTTTGGCTATCATCAAATATTTTGAACTTTTCGCAAAACTTGTATACGCGGTCGCACATTGCTTTTTCCAAAACTTTTGAAGCTGTTGGTAACAAGGCTATTGGACGATAATTATTTGGATCTGTTTTAGCATTCTTTTTATGTATCGGCTTGATGACACTTGTTTTTAAGATGTCTGGGAAAACACCTTCATTAAATGACTGATTCACTAACATGTAAAGTGGTAGAGTCAGTTCATCCGCACACTTTTTGAAAAGCGAAGGTGGTAGCTCGTCAATACCATGACTATTTTTATTCGTAAGGTTCTTTAGTATTGTATTAATTTCTTTAGGTTCGACTGGCGTTAGAAACATTGAATTTTCTGGTGGTTTTACTACTGGTCGGCCCCGAGGCTTGCTAGAGCTCGACTCGTGAGCCGACTTTATACCAGATTCTCCAATGGATGCAAAGAAATAATTGAAGGTGTCTGCTACACTCTTAGGGTTTGTAATGGCGCTTTTATTTATTTGTAATATTATGTTTTGTTATTCTTTCTTTGGTTTTTTATTTGTTCGTTCGTCAATCACGCTCCACATAGTTTTGATTTTGTTTTTTGAGGTTTTAATCTTTTTCCTATAAACAATTCTTTTAGATATTATAACTGACATTTTCAGAATATTTTCATACATTTTATAATATTTCTTAAGAGTTTTATCACCTGATTGAATAGTTAATGCCTTTAGTAGTCTTTTGTTTCGACAAGCTTTTTTTATTCCTCGAGTAAGCCATACTTTTTTATATTTTTTAATTTTATATTTGACTTTTGGTATATGTTTGTTAAGGATTGTTATAAGTGTTTCTTGGAATATTTGAAAATTTTCATTTACAGTTTTGTTGACAATTAATATTTCGCTCCATTGAATATTTTTTAATTCAGATCTAAAATTTTCTATATTTCTATCGTTAAATAATCGTTTCATCTTATACCAGTTTTTTAACTTTTTTGACGTTTTGGTTCTTATACCTATAGAAGTACCTTTGTGGTCACTGAACCCATATTCATTTACCTTTGTGTATAATATCTCGCTTTGGAAATTCGTGAAAATTAAATCTAGGCACGAAGCTATAGTTTTAGATACGCGAGTGGGCTCATGAATATGTTGAGTAAAGTTTCTTTCTGACATTGTATTCAAGAATTTTTCAATTTTTTTATTCTGCTTTCGTTTAAGTACATTCAAATTGAAATCTCCCCCGATTATAACTTTGTATGATTTGTATTTATTTTCTAAGTGATTCAACAATAAAATAACTGCTCATAAAATACTTTCTCCTCTCTTCTATTCCAATAAATTGATATTACAATAAGATTTTGCTCTGGAATCTCTACACCACAAATTTCAATCACGAATTCTATAGAAAAACCATTTATATCTTTTATCTCCATGCATTCAATATTTTCTCGAACTAACATGCAAACACCTCCGTGAATATGGATTTGACGGCAAAAAGTAGAGGCAATTTTATAATTTTCAAAATATATCAAGTCAAGTTTATTTTGGGAGACCCAGGTTTCCGTAATGCAAATTACCTGGAAATTATTTTCTGACATGAAAGACTCTAAAATTTGTTGTTTATTATTTAAACTTTGGATGTTCTGGAAAACAATGTGGAACTGATCATTTTTATTGTCAGTACTATCGAAATTTGCGAAATGAACGAAAGGAATCATGCAAATTTGATTCAGTTTCCGTTTGGTTTTGGTATGGTGTATTTATATCGTTCCCTTGAGTTCTTGTAGCGTATCGAGCCAGTTCGTAGTCTTGAGATAGTGTAGAGCAGTATGTCAGAAGATAATCTGTACCCATTATTAGGTAGGTAATTGCCCTAGAAGTGCTTAGTTTATTAATTTTTCCGTTGTTATAAAAATGTACGTCAGCAGGAAGAACAAACTTAAATTTTGAACAAATTCTATTTTGTTGTTCGTATAGCTTTTGTAGTGAAAGACAGCCAGCTGGTTTAACACTGATTTTATTAGGTACCCACATTTATATTAATAGATACAAACAAGCATCTACCTACAACTATACTACATCATCCTCCTTTCAAAAAAAACAAGAATACTAATAAATTTGTATTGTAGACCTATAAGTTAAACTTATACCAATTACTTAATTCATCGTTCAACAAACATACATATACGTACCTATTTCTTATTTAGCTAATTTAACATCATTGAAACCACTTTTCCTTTTTATCAAGCTTATACATTACACAACACTAAATGATAAACTAATGAAAATCTTCCTACATCTAATTAAAGTAGTAAAAAAACCTAAGAGAAAATTACTTATGAAAACAGCAAGCCTAGTTCATAGATACTTATTATTTATTATTAATTATTATACACTACAACACATTTTGTTAAACATATGTTATTTTTACTTAGCTGCAAATTTATTTTATTAATTTATAAGTTTTAAACCAATCACTTATAAATGTATATATAAGGTATACTGAACTTAATTCATATAAATATAATCAAGGGTTAGGTAGAAATTATTTAACCGCTTAAGCGAGGTACCTACGTGTTTTCTTTTAATCAAATTCCGGAATTATCTGAAGCATTTTACGTGACCTACTTCTAGTAATAGGCCCTGTGTACGCTGGTGGTTCGGTATGGTTAGATTTTACCTTTGCGTTGCCACTTGGTTGAGTCATGCCCGTGTTATTGTTTCCTCTCGTACTAGCCTCCGAACTATTTACCTGTGACTGCGAGGTACTGGTGCCGGCGCCATCAGCTGATTGTGTGACGTCACCGCTACTAACTGGTTTGCTAATAGCGGGAGTCTCTGTATTAAGCTGCCTACAAATAATATGCCGCCGATTGCGTCTATACCTACGTCCAGCTGCATCCTGTAACAAGTAAGACCTCGGCTCCTTCGAACTCCCTACCACCTCCATAAATTGACGCCTGCTACCATCTATTAAAACGACTTTTTCTTTATTTTTTAATTCTGGAAGATTACGTACCGTTTTGTCATATGTCATTTTTTGTTTTTGTTTTTGTTCTTTTAACGCCAGATAATTCTTTTTAATATCAATTTTCTCTTCCAATTTATTTCTATGCATAGGTAACCGTGTACCTATTTTTCTTCCCATTAAAATCTCAGCCGGAGAATTCATGCCGTCCCTCGGCGTGCTTCTAAAATTTAAAAGCGCTAAGTGATAATCATCCCCAGACAAGATGCACTTTTTTAAAATTTCCTTTACAGTGCGAACTGTGCGTTCACTTTTACCGTTAGCCTGTGGGTACATTGGAGATGAAGTAATATGGGTTATTTCCCAGTCCGCCATGAACTTTTTAAACTCCCTCGAACTATAGGCTGGCCCGTTGTCCGAAACAAATTCTTTTGGTATGCCATGTCTACAAAACTGCTCTTTAAGTGCCGATATAACTGTCCTACTATTAATTGACCCCAATTCATTTACTTCTACAAAATTTGAAAAGTAGTCAACTAATACCAAGAAATATTTCTTTTTGTACTCGAAAATATCTGAGCCAAGTTTATACCATGGTACATCAGGCACCGCATGCGACAGCATCGGTTGCGCGGGCGGGCGCGCCGCGAGCAGTGCGCACGTGCTGCACTCGCGCACCGTGTTTTCTATATCACACGTCATGTTTGGCCAAAACATGACGTCACGCGCTCGTCTTTTACATCTATCAATACCCAAGTGCCCCTCGTGAATGCGCTTTAACATTTCCGCCCGTAATTTTAGTGGTATATACACTCGGTCATTTTTAAGTATTATCCCGTCAATATACTGCAAAGTTTCACGATATGGCCAGAACGTTTTAAGATTATTTTCGACATCATACCTGTTCCTCGGCCAACCTTCCTGTATATATTTAACTAAGGAGTTGCATTCCGAGTCCCAAGCAGTAAATTCTTTTACTAGCTTAATTTTTTCATCACTAAATTGTACATTCTCCAACAAAAAACATGTCTGAGCCTCAACCTCCTCATTCACCCGCTCATGCAGCAGTTCCGGTAGTGCGGCACGTGATAACGTGTCCGCGATATACATGTATTTACCTGGAGTGTATACAACTTTAAAACTAAACCCTTGCAACCTTAACCTCATACGCTGCAGACGAGCTGGTACTGCTGCTAATGATTTTTTGAAAATAGCCTCAAGTGGCTTATGGTCGGTGTGTATAATCACATCTTGACGACCATACACATATTGTCTAAATCTTTCACAAGCAAACACAATGGCCAACATTTCTTTTTCGATTTGCGCGTAACGACGTTGTGTTTCTGTTAGTGTCAGCGAAGCAAATTCAACCGGTTGCCCGCCTTGCAGCAGTACTGCTCCCAAAGCCTCCGAACTCGAATCAACGGAAAGCACTATAGGTATATTATAAGAGTACAACGCTAACACAGGTGCTGTTGATATTTTTTGCTTTAATATACGAACTGCATCGGAATGATGCTGATCCCATACCCACTCTACGTCCTTCTTTAAGAGAGCCCTTAATGTTGCTACACACTCTGAATAATTAGGTATGAATTTTGACAGGTAATTAACCATACCTAAAAATCTTTCAAGAGAACGCCTGTCTGTCGGATCCGGCATATTTATGATGGCTTCGATTTTCTGTTCATCCGGTCGCATTCCACGCTGATCAAACACATGACCCAAATATTTTATCTCTGTTACTCCAAACTTACACTTTTCCTTGTTGAAGCGAATACCTATTTCGCTCGCCCTTTGCAGCAGCCGTTGCAGTCGAAGATCATGTTCCTGTTTAGTTGAGCCCCAGACTATAATATCGTCAATAAACGAATCAGTACCCTCTAAGTCCTCGAGATACTGCCTCACCTTAGCATGAAACATTTCCGGAGCACAGTTGATGCCATATGGTAACCTTAAAAATTGATACCTACCGAACGGTGTATTAAAAGTGCAGAGATCCGCACTAGCATCATCCAGCTTCAGCATCCAGAAGCCGCACCTCGCATCGAGCACGCTGAAGTAGCGCGCCCCGCGCAGCTGCGCCGCCAGCTCACTCACGGTTGGAAATGCAAAGTGTGCGCGTTGCACTGCGCGGTTCAAGAAAAGAGGATCCAAGCATACACGAATATCACCATTCTTTTTTGGCGCAATAACAATAGCATTAACCCATGGAGTTGGGTGATTAACTTTTCTAACTACTCCTAGCTGCTCCATCCGCAATAATTCATTACGTAATTTATCTCTCATGCCTAGTGGAATTCGTCTCACTGGACATATCACCGGCTGCACACTGGGGTCCACAACAATTTTATGTTTTCCAGGTAATTCGCCTAGGCCATGGAATAAATCTTTGTAATTATTAATATCAAGCGTATTCACCCTTTGAACTAATCCTAATTTCTCGCAGGCTTCCAAACCCAAAATATTTTGACAGATCATATTTGCTACAACAAATTCGAATTTACAATTTTTATTTTTATAACTGACGTTTAAAAAGCATTTACCTAAAGTTGGGACATTATTTCCGGTATAAGAGCATACTCTCTTCCAATAAGGTAAAAGATCACAAATATTGAACCCCATTTTTTCATATTCTGTTTGTGATAATATATTGCACATAGCTCCTGTATCTAACTTAAAAATCACTGGCTTACCCTCACAGTCCATAATTTCCTTCCATTCTTTTTTATTGTATTGTTCCATAATCTCATTTACGTAAAGTACATCTTCACAGTCCGAATCCGCAACACTGACATTGTGTACACGATTAGCACCAGGTCTTTTTGAACATACCTTCGCGAAATGTCCAAGACCATCACACACAAAGCAAACTACGTTCGCCGCTGGACACCGCTGAGTGTCAGCACAGTAAGTACTCCCACAAGCCGAGCAAGGTTGAGCTCGCCGCGTCTGCCAGCCGGGCCGGCCGCCGCGCCACCCGCCTCGGCCACCGCGCCAACCGCGCCGGTCACCGCCGCCGCCGCCGCCGCGCGGTCCCGAGCTGCCGTGCGCACCCGAGCCGCCGCTCGCGTTTGTCCCATCACGACGACTGCTGTTCCTCCTGAGTGCATCCACCTGCACACTCATGGGTGATGACGTGGACGCCTGCTCAATTTGTCGACTATCTTCCCTAGACACCTCATCAGCCTCACAAAGTTGCACCGCCTTCGTTAGTGTTAAGTCATCTGTGCGTAGCAATCGGTCTCTAACGACGCTGTTGATGACTCCGCAAACGACTCGGTCACGAATAAGACCATCCCTGAGAGTTTCAAACTCACATCCTTGACTAAGCAGTTTTAATGCCGTCACATATTGATTAATAGTCTCTCCAGCATTTTGATTACGCGTAAAAAATTTAAAGCGTAACATAGTAACATTCACTTTGCCTCCAAAATGCTCATCAAATTTTTTCTTGACACATGCAAGTTCATCAGCATTTTCACCCTGGCCATACGTAAATGTCTGATAAATCTCGTAGCCTTCAGGTCCAATGAGGTTAACCAATAAGCTGGCTTGCACACCGTCCTCTTCTTTATTGACACCAGACGCTTTTAAAAATACCGAAAATTGCGTCCACCATTTTTTCCAAGCGTCGGCCCGTGCCACGGGACTGCCTTCGACACTCAATTCAGGTGGAGGTCGCGCGTGCTCCATCTTTACACTTAGTAAACACGAAAACAATACTATTTACGATTCGTATATGCTAATCGTAGCAATTAATGAACGCAATAACTATTTTTTCCGCTATTAACCGCTGCCACCATGTAGTGAAAGACAGCCAGCTGGTTTAACACTGATTTTATTAGGTACCCACATTTATATTAATAGATACAAACAAGCATCTACCTACAACTATACTACAGCTTTCAAAAATAATTATAATACTGTACATATTTAGTAGTATTACATTTGTATGTGATAGTTGTCTGAGATAGTTATTTAGTTCTGCCATAAAAATAATTGAGTTAGAGTTATTGTTTCCTGCCAAAACTACAATATAATCTAGTTTCGTGAAATTCGTCCCCATAGACAAGCTTTCTTTAAGGACTTGGCCTATTTCAGCGTATGGTTTTAATATGGCAGAGACATAAAAGTCATCCCCTAAGAACTTTTGTAGTAAATTTCTTAAACCTCTCCCTTTTTCGTCAGAGAGGAGAAGCACCTTAGGTTTTCGAACATTCCTGTAGATAGAAGATTTTGACCTCAAACATACTTTACCCATATTCCAAACTTTTCCGCAACATAATACATGATTTAGGTGACACCCCCTATACAGCAGTACTCAGTACAATAAATGGTGTGTGAATAGCTGAATAGCGGCATTTGAACTAGTGCTGCAAATACATCGAGCTACCATGGCCTTAACTCAAGGTATAATTTCTCTTAGCTTACCTTAAATTACTGTAATTCAATAAGATTTAGAAAAGCATAATGAGATATTTTTGTCACGTCATGTCTTATAATTTGACGCAAGATACGTGTCATCTGTCAAAATAAGACGACAATTAAAACAATGGTGACTAAATACATTTTAATTTTTTCAAATATGAAAAGATATCATGCTCAGTACAATAAATTGTGTGTGAATAGCTGAACAGCGGCATTTGAACTAGTGCTGCAAATACATGGACAGGACTAACGCTAGTTACTAGTTATTATTCTGTGACAGGACTTAGATATCTCCCATCCTTTTCTAAACCTATTTGACGTAATGTCATATTTCAACTTATGTTCTTTGGGGAAAGTTATTTCATAACACCAGCCCGTCTTGAGATTTTGCTATCGGTCACTAGTAAAATTAAACCCGGGGTGTATATTACAACTTTTCCTACGGAACATAGGTCGAAATATTAAATAGAACATTGGTTTGCATGGCGATTATTACTTGACTCAATCAACCTTGTGTGCGACCCAATTTTTAACAAATCTTATTCCAGGCAAGGATGCATGGAAATTGCTCCACCTACAAAAGCATGATTCTCAAATCGAATGAATAATGAATCAATCTACAACATTCGACGATCATAATTAATCGATGACGGCTGATGTGGCGCAGTAGTAGTGCGACTGCCTGCGACGCAAAGGTTTCGGGTTCGACTCTCGGTTGGGCACTCACCTTTGTGAACTTGTTACCAGTCTAGTTAGGACATTGCAGGCTGAACCATTTTATTGTCCGAAAAAAAGATTGTTCCGTGCTTCGGAGGGAACGTTAAGCAGTCGGTACCGGTTGCTGTCTATGATTACTTAGTCAGCGATCGTTACACAACCATGTCAGAGGCCTAGTATTAGTAGTAGGTGTCCCACAGTAAAAAATCTATTCGTGTGTAGGTTTATTTTATCCTATTATATTCTATTGTGCAGACCTACTCCGTACGTCAAAGTCTCACTTTACGTAGGTCAGCTGGAAGAACTTTCTTAGTAGAAATAAGTTTTCCTGTTGTGTCGTTATTCTTTGTATGTGTTTCTTTTGTAATGTTTTTGTGTGCAATAAACGGTAATTAATAATAATTATATAATTGATAAAAGAAGAACGAATCGATAATATCCAAACGTAGTTAAACAGCACTATTCTAAAATCGGTTCGATTCGGAACTCAATGCACACAGCAAATTCTGTATTGCATGTATGATTGTATGCGATTCGTTTCACGTAAATTTATCTGAATTGGAATTGGCTTCGTTGAACAAAAATCTAAAATAGTTACAAGTTGTGCCTTGGAGGGCTCGTTCAGCCGTCAGTACTGGTTGCTGTCTATGATTATTTTATTTACTAAGACGGCTGTCGTTATACAAGTATTTATAGATCTACTCCGAAAAGTTGGGCGGGTCTCCCACTTGTCTTCCGTCGCTGCGTATTTTTAACGCACCATAACGCATGCGTCTGTCAGACGAAAGGAATGAACTAATTTTGATCTTATCCCCATGCAAATACGGCTACGGTGCGTTTACGGTTGCGTCCGTCAAACGACTTGTCAATTTATGGTTAAAAATACGCAGCGACGGATGACAAGTTGGAAACACGCCTCAGCTTAAAAACTCTGACATCAGTGGCCGATATTATCAAACTACAGGCTACAATTTTACAGGTGCAATTAGATGTTCATTGCGTAGTCGGTTAGCCATTATGATACCAGGTAAATTAACCGGCTACGCAACGTACTAAGAATTTCACCTGTAGACTTGTAGTTTCATAGCATAGGACACAGGGCTCATCGGGTCTTTCGACAACTCGGTGTCCCACATGCAAAGGAAGCGACGTGTCCTACATGAAAAGAAGAAGTTTACGCAAATGATGTTTTTTCCGTGGCGGAATAACAAAAAATATATGTGTAAAAAATTCATGTGGGTGAAATTGCTGAGACGGGCTGGTAATGAAGAACAACTTTCCCCAAGGAACATAGGTCAAAATACAAAAATAAATTGGACCTCCCATGGAAAAGTGTTAATCAGCTTATTTGAATTACTATGGAAACTCAAAATATTTTTGTCATATTTCAGCCTCTGCTCCTTTTAGGAAATATGTCTCTTATCATATATATGTTCCTTATCTTGAGATTTTGCAATCAGTCACTTGTAAAATTTCACCTTAAATGTTTAAATGTGTGAGATGAAATCCAAGTAGAACTATTGCAACACCAGCCGTCTACCTTTTGTACTTACCTACTTAGATAAGCTGTTTCTGCAGCTTTCAGCATATAGCGTGACATGTATGTTTTTAGACTTAGCTGCGTACATACAATCCCTAAGTCTGCACTAAAGTCCAATGGCAATGGAAGGAAAACTTAAAGCTTATTGCTGATGGCAGCATAATTGTATACACACATATTAGCTTATAGAAATCCACTGCTGGACGTAGGCCTCTCACAGGGTACGCAATTCGACACGATTTCTCGTTTTCGCCATCCAGCCGCCTTTTTTAAGTCGTCGGTCCATCTGGCCGGAGGTCGTCCAACGCTACGCTTGCCGAGGCGTGGCCTCCACTCGTGAACCCGTTTACTCCACCGTCCGTCGGTTCTATGACAGATGTGCCCAGCCGACTGCCACTTCAGTTTGTTACACTTCTGGAAGTGTTTCAAGTATATATGTTCTGGGGGAGGCCTTCGTCCAGCAGTGGACTGCAATAGACTGATGTTTGTATGTATGTATGTATCAAAAAAAAAAAGACGGTCGACAGTCGAAAATAGAGCCATTAGTTCCTCAGTTTTCTCCCTCATCCAAAAGATTTCTTTTCAGATCCGAGACGAATAAATTGTTAGTGATTTTTGTGCTAATTTCCAGCGCACTCTGTAGATTTTTCCTTGCCAGTAGTTTTGGCATCTAACATGATTTTTTGTGGTTCTGATATGAACTTACAGCTGTCCTATTCAATTCAAACGACGCCCTCATAAAAAGTAGGTCATATTTATGTGAGTAAATCAACTTTTGGACTTTGCGTCCTGAATAAAAAATTACCCTGTTCAGATACCCCTGAACTTTTCCAATAAGTCTATGGCAAACTGGCTTCCAACTCGAGATACGGGCTTAAGGTTAAACGTCAGACAACTGGCGCCAATAAGCTGAAAAAATAGAAAAAAAAAACCAACACGGCAACTAAAAACCTGAATTACCGGTATAAGTGGGTATGATAATGTTATTGGTGAATTAATTTCAACGTTTCAATGTGCCATCAAAGTTCTATTGTTGTTGTTGAACTGTTTTTGTTGTTTTTGCAAAAACCGGTTTCTATGGCAGGTTTACCAACCACGACTTGAGAGCACATTTTCTAATTATTGAATTGGAATTTTTGGATCCGTCTCAAGCTTATATACATATATCCTTTATTGCATAAAAACAAATGAAAAATGTTCAAACAGTGTGAGCAAAGGCGACCTTATCTCTAAGAAGAGACCTCTTCCTGCCAAGCCATCGGTCTAATCTTTTACGATCTATACAGGGTTTTTGTTGACACATTCTTTAATCAGGCAGTTCTTTTTTATAAATGAAGGCGCCACTGGCGTGACGTTTAACCTTAACTCGGCTTTCTGTAGCCAGTGTAAGTCCAAGAACAAACATGTTGTACGCGATATGCTTGAAATCCAGCTTATCTTAGTATAAAGTCTAGATTTTAGAAAGCTGGTACGAGTATTGCTTAGGTTCTCCTCATATTTTCTTGAGTTTGCACAACTATTCTTACATACATATATACATATATCACGCCTATAATCCCTTACGGGGTAGGCAGGGCGTCAACGGTTTGAAAACGGACATTTACGCCACGTCTGACAATCATTTTAGGGTCATTTGGAATATTGTGTATCACCATAGTGACAGGTTGTCAGCCCATCGCCTAAATTTGCGATACACACCCTCAAGTCCCTCAGTCGCTTCTTACGACACCCACGGGAAAGAAATGGGGTGATGCCATTCTAAACCGGCATCGCACGGTCTAGACAACTATTATTCACATCACAATAAAATAAAACATTTCTAAACGGATTTACACACATAGACATATCGCGCCTATAATTTTCTGCGGGTAGGCAGGGCGTAAATGGCCGAAAAAAATAAACATTTACGCCACGTCTGACAAATATTTGAGGGGCATTCGGAAAATTGTGTACATTGTTCTTTTCATGTGGGACACCCCGGTGTCAGAGTTTTTCAAACGCCTTCTACCACTATTACGCCTCTGACTTGGCTGTGTAACGACCGTCACCTGAGTAACCATAGACAGAAACCGTAACCGATGGCTTAACGTGCCCTCCGAAGCAAGGAACCATCTTTCTAACGGACAGTCAAGTGGTCGGCATTGTCCTTCTGGAGGCAAGTTTAAAAATTTATAAATAAACAACTTTATGAGTGTCCCACTGGGGAATTGAATCCGGACCATTTGCGACGCAGGCAGTCGCACAACCAATACGCCATATTGAACGTTGGATTGTCTTACCACTGATAATCAAAGACAGCAACGCCTTAACATTCCTTTTGTACTATCATCCCACATCAACCTACTCTTATAATAATACATACATACAGATATCACTCTTATAATCCCTTGCAGGGTAGGCAGAGCGTAAACGAGCGCAAAACGGTCATAAGCGCCACGTTTGACAAATATTTGAGGACCATTCGGAAAATTTTGTATCGCCATAGTGACAGGTTGTCAGCCCATCGCCTTAAATTTCAATACACACCCTCGAGTCCCTTAGTCGCGTCTTGCGACTCCCACGGGAAACAAATGGGGTGATGCTATTCTAAGCCGGCTATCAACAAAAACAGTTGTTTTTTTTATATGAATAATTAGTATAAGTTGATCCCGCAAAGGGAGAAATCTAGGCGATGCAGAATGTAGAACAAGTAATTGTATCAGGCGTTACTTTGCGGAAGTCCATCTTGATTGAATTAGATAGAAAGGTATTTAGCTTCTTCCGCACTTATGATGGCTAGTAATGCAGCTAGTTGAATGCACCACGCGTACGACCGCAAGTTAATGCAAATGCACAAGCGATGCACTTTACTCGCACTACTTCCACCGTTTTACACTCTACACGTGTTTCGCCCCTCCACGGAGCATCATCAGGAGATCTTCGACAGTCGAGTTCCGAGCACTGACTGAGTCAGTGTAGAACAGTCACCTGTCATCCAGTTTCATGTGGCACCTTCGTAACACAGTATTTTTTACACTTTATTTTAAGATTTCTGGGCTGCTATCTTCACATAGTTTCTCTCGAAGCCAGATATGGAGTCAAATGTCGTTTTATACATACATTAATCACGCCTATATCCTTAACGGGGTAGGCAGAGCGTTGACGGCCGTAAAACGGATATTAACACCACGTAGGACGAAAGTTTGAGGGTCAATAAGATAACTGTGTATCACTTTAGTAACTCGTTGCCAGCCTATCGCCTTAAATCGCAATAGAGATCTAACCTTCGAGTCCACTAGTCGCCTCTGCCGACACCCATGGGTAAGAAATGGGGTGACACTGATAATGATAACGATAACAATCACGATAACGATAACGTTAATGATAATGATATATATTTCTTTTTTAAATAATGTAAATTTTTTATTTGCAAGAAATATGGTACAAAAAGTTCTTATCCTTATGTGGTGATGCTATTCTAAGCCGGTATAACATGACATCGTTTTTAAACGTTTTGAAAGTACGAGTATCTCATTTGAGCTGTCAGTGAAGTAGCCAATAGCGTGCTTTCCGCAATATCGTGTGTGTGTTTGTGTTTTTTTTTTTTTATTTTATTCTGCTTTATTGCATAAGGGCTTTTGTTCTTAATGTACATGCCAGCCCTATTGTTCCCTGCCAGTATACATTATCTCCTAATATATATATAATAAATAGATAGGTAAATTGGAAAAAAGAAACTATTCTTCTTCTTCTTCTTTTCGTGTGGGACACCGAGTCGTCCAACGACCCGATGAACCCTGGTGTCAGAGTTTTTCAACCGCCTACTACCACTAGTAGGCCTCTGACATGGTTGTGTTACAACCGCCGTCTAAGTAATCAAAGACAGCAACCGGGACCGACGGCTTAACGTGCCCTCCGAAGCACGGAACCATTTCTTTTCGGACAATCAGTTGGTTCACCCTGCAATGTCCTAACCAGACCGGGAACAAATTCACAAAGAGATAAATATCAACTTTTGTGAGTGTCCCACCGAGAATCGAACCCGGAACCTTTGCGTCGCAGGCAGTCGCACTACCACTGCGCCACATCGGTCGTCAAGAAACTATTAATTAGGGTAAAGCAGCCTGCGTCGGGCGGTTTAGTTCGAACGTTCTGTACAACCTGTAAATTTGGAGAATATTTTCTTGATTTGGATTTGAAAGCATTACGTTAAAGGTACCTAAGTCTAAAGGGTTTATTTCTAAAATTTGGTATAAGATTTCACTCCTTGAGTACATGTGTAACATGTGTAACATCATATACATAGTTATTGACCGGATACCTCTATTGTACGTGTGATGTGACGTGTCCTGATCTTAATCCATTCAACGTGTCAAATCCGACGTGCAAGATGATTACTAATTAATGTATATTGTTCTGTGGTGTCAGCTTTGAATAGCATCACTCCATCTCTTGATCGTGGGTGTCGTAAAAAGTGACTAATACCCTGGAGTTATTCAGGAGGTTATGCTCACTCAATTGCATATTCTGTGGCGAGAAGTATATGACCAAAAGTTATTAGTTATAATATAACATACACACATAAATCAGGCCGCAGGCAGAGCGTTAAAAGCCGTAAAACGGTTATCAACACCACGTCTGACAAAAGTTTGAGGGTCAATCAGATAACTGTGTATCACTATAGCGACAGGTTGTCAGCCCATCGCCTAAAATTTCAATACACATAACCCTCGAATCCCTTAGTCGCCTCTTACGACACCCATGAGTAAGAAATAGGGTGATGCTATTCTAAGCCGGCATCACACGGCAAACGGTTAGTTATGACGCGATAATTAATCCAAGGAATGGGCAGCAGCGTTCCCTGTGAATGCAACATCTTGCACTGCCCTCGCCAATACGCCTGCCAAGCGTGGTGAGTATGGGAGTGCCCCCTTAAAAGGGGAAGCCCATGTCCAGCAGTGGACTGTTGTGGCTGTGAGTGAGATTCTTTTTGCACGGGAAAAACAACCGAGGGTAAAGCCGCGGGGCGGAAAACTAGCGTCCACTAAATCAGCATCATACTAATTTTGATCATGTAAATATCAAAATTGGGCTCGATCATGTAGGACCTCCTTTGATCAATAGTGGTCCGAGGGTTTCATAAATTACTGGTATACAGGGTGTTAGAAGCTCTCATTGAAAAATCATCCTTTAATGTAGTAATGTGAAAGTGGTTTAGGAGGAGTGATGATGAAGCCGGTTGGCCGAAAGATGATTTTGAGGAAAAGGGTACCCGCCTGGTTGAGAGTTGTGTCCAGGGGAACGACTGTTCCAACCGGACATGTTTGGAAGTTGTATATATAGCGATCGGCGGAATAACTTCGATACCGCGTTTCAGAACTTATGCGTGGAGCGCATGCGCGCCACACAACGGTTTCACAGCCCGTTTAACCGCATTTTCCGTGAAAATAAGGCGTTTTCTTAGTTATTCAATAATGTAGCTCATAAACGGTGACAGTGCTTTCACGGTATTCCACGGTCCGTGGTTCAATTCCCAGCCGCAGTCTAATTTATTTCGATTTATTTTTTTATGAAAAGCAATAAGGTCTATTAACACCCTGTATAAGTTCGGAAACACATCACGTGCCCCGAAAAGAGCACAAGGTATTGAATTTTGGTCACGTCCGCTGTTTGTGTTTTCCCTCCCTGCCCGTTAGGGTCCTACAGACCTCTAATTTACTACACCCTGTATAGGGGCCAATTTGGCTGCCCTGTTTTGTATGGAGATACATATTTAGGGAACTGGCCCATCAAATATGGAAAGTGATTGGACTGGTCAATGGACATTATATAGGTATTTATATAAATATACACACATCACGCCTATATCCCTTGCGGGGTAGGCAGAGCGCAATCAACCGCAAAACGGACATTTACGCCACGTCTGACAAATATTTGAGGGCCATTCGAAAAATTGTGCATAGCCATAGTGATAGTTTGTCAGCCCATCGCATAAACATACATATGCCTATTTGCAGTCCACTGCTGGACGTAAGCCTCCCCCAGGGTACGCCATAGGGCACGATCTCTTGTTTTCGCCAATTAGTCGCTACCAGCCGCCTTTTTTATGTCATCGGTCCATCTGGCCGGAGGTCGTCCAACGCTACGCTTGCCGAGGCGTGGCCTCCACTCGAGAACCCGTTTACTCCACCGTCCGTCGGTTCTACGACAGATGTGCCCAGCTCACTGCCACTTCAGTTTGACTTCACACTTAGACACTTCCAGACTATGTCAACTCCCACAAAACCAACAAATTTCCACAACAATCTATAAAAAATGAACTGGTATAGGTACTCAATTTCCAAGACGGATTTATCTTTTAGTCGCTTTTTTATGACGAATAATAATAAAAGAGATCGGTAGGAAAATTCTAAGCCCGCAGTACCAGAAATTTGTACAGTTTACTTTATTCTTTATTCTTCGCGTAGGACACCGAGGCGTCCAACGACCCGATGAACCCTACTGTCAACATTTTTAATATTATACGTTGTGTTAGGTTAAATAAGAATGTATTCTATAATGGAATAAACAAAAACAAAAAATTATTATTTTGAAAATAAAAATGAAAAATGAAATTACCTACTTTATTTTATGTAGGATTCTTTCTAATCCGTGAGGATAGTGTTATCTGTCACTTATTGACGTCATGATCCATCATTGTAAAAAAAAGAAATATGTATAACACAATTTTCTTTTTTTATAACATTTGTGTATTGTATTATAGAAAACTCAAACGGAATAAAAAAATAATAATAAAATCACTTGCCACACTAATCTGAACTTGTCAAATTACGTATTATCAATTTACGTTGACTATTATTAATAAAATGACCTTATTTTATTAATAAATATCATCTTCACACCACACAATGTGAAACCAGATAATAAACAATTTATTTTCAAAAATGGAACGTAGTTTTCAACGTTTAATTTCCTGCCGTTATAAATGGCTTTACGGTAAATAACACTTATTTCTAGAGCGATGGCGAGACGTAAGACTAGTTGCGCCTTGAAACATTCAAAACTCCTTAAGGTGAAAAAGGCTTAGAAATTTACCGCGCAAGGTTGGATAGTGTTCCGAATTTTGTATTACATTTCTTGAAATCTCCTAATTATGAGCCGTTATGTTTCCTAATATTAATACTTCAAGATAAATGCTATGGGGGTCAAACCACGTTTCATTGAAATTGCCTCGATATAAAAAAGGCAAAGTAAGCTCTAATTCAGCGTTTTTGGCCAGTTTTTATTCTTTTCCCACTTCTTCCTCATTAAATGATTAACGAATCTATGGACTTAATTTTGGAAATGTATGTTGATACAGCGTGTGAGAGACAGCCCTCTTTTATTTCGGTAATTCTTATTTAGTCTTCAAATAAATAGCGTGTTCTGTCAGTTTAATTATTTTTACGTAGCGGCACCAGTTGCGCTGATGTTGCACCTTAAATGCAGTGTGGTTTCAGGCTTGATTGCGTAAAGGGAAGATCGACAGTGAATTTATAGCATCGACTTGGTAGCTGAGATTTAAAGTAAATAATGGACAACAGCGTTCCTTGTAAACATAACATTGCACTGCGCTCGCCAATCTACCTGCTGAACGTGGTAAGTATGGTAAAACCCCCCAAAATGGGATGGCCCATGTCCAGCAGTGGACTGTTGTGGCTGTTTATATTACATACAAACGGCTGCCGTTTACGCTCTGCCTACCCCGCAAGAGATTATAGGCGTGATTTACGTATTTATGTATGTTTCACTCATGATGTAGATTGATGCGACTTACTTGTTTATGATTTGGTAGAAATCAAATACTTACAAATGATTTTCTACCAAATGTTGTTTTGTGTCCCGAGTCAGGATTCCTGTTAGTTGTGATTGAGTTTCATCCTTATTTTGATTTAGATAAACAAATGCATGTGTCGCAGATTTTTCATCAAAAACCTAGGTATTTGATCAAAATCCTGATTTCATCAAAAACCTAAAATCACGCCCTCTTTTTATATTTTACAATAATTTTTTGTATGACGCATTTTACCTTGGCTGATTAATTAAACATTTAATTCTGGTGGAAGGCACGGTTTACTGCTAACTTTTGAAGCATGATTAGACCATGAAACCGACAATTTTTTTTATGAACGCTATGATGGTTCGCAAAAAAATAAATTGAACTTCCACATAAACTTTGCGATCAGCTGACTAACTTTAAATGAAAACTCTTTATGTTTTCATTTCGCAACATAGCGTCCATAAAAGTTGTTCAGTTTCATGATATAATCATGCCTGCAAAGCTATCAATAAACCGTCTCTTACACTAGAATTAAGATGATCAACCAATGTTCAATGAGCAATACAAAAAATGTACATCCTATCTCCATAAAAAGAGGGCGTAATTTTAGGTTTTTGATGAAATCAGGATTTTGATCGAATACCTAGGTTTTTGATAAAAATCTGCAGTAACATTGTCCCGTTACACCCGATACATAATGGTTATATCAGACACAATGCAGACCCACACATACGTACATAATATACGGCAAAATAAATACTGTTTCTGATCCAAATTAAGCTAAAACATACATAAAGAGAAAAGAATCCTCACCAAAGTAGGTTTTACTGAGAGGAAATGGTAGGCGGTTCTCTCACTTGTCGTCCGTCGCTGCGTATTTTAAACGCACCGCAACGCATGCGTCTGTCAGACGAAATGAAATTGCTTATTTCGATCTTATACATACACATATCACGCTCATAATCCCTTGCGGGGTAGGCAGAGCCCAAACGGCCGCAAAAAACGGACATTTACGCCACGACTAATAAATATTTGAGGGTCATTCCGAAAATTGTGTATTGCCATAGTGACAGGTTATCAGCCCGTCGCCCAAAATAGCAATACACACCTTCGAGTCCCTTAGTCACCTAGAAATGGGGTGATGCTATTCTAAGCCGGCATCACACGGCAAATCTTATCTCATTCTTGTACAAATACGGCTACGAATGCTACGATGCGTTTGCGGTGCGCTACGGTGTGTAACGGTTGCGTCTGCCAAGTTATTTGACGTATCCGTAGGCGTGTTTGTATAGGAATAAGATCGGAAATTGAAATTTTCTTTCGCCTGACAAACGCATGCGTTAAAAATACGTAGCGACGGACGACAAGTGGGAGAACGGCCTACATAGAAAAGTTACGTTCTTTGATCTTTGCTCACGTTACAATATACTGAAACGCACTTTCCTCTCTGTTGTAAGTAGGCGGTTACAGGTGTGGATTTAGAAATAAGTATTGCAAATTATCTATTCATATAATAAACAGTCTTTGAAAAACAGTTTTTTCAATTCTCTGTATTTAATACATAACAACAATATTAAGTAACTTGGCAATTTGAAACAAGAAACTTACTATAATTATAAACAATCAATATCCTCCAATGTGTTTCACGAGACAAAGTACCCAAAATACTGACAGCATTACCTCTTTGAATGGCCAAACAAATTCTCTGGCTGCTAATAAAGTCTCACTTTACATAGGTCAGTTGGAAGATAACGCGTAGTAGAAGTTGTCTGTGTCGTTATTCTTTGTATGTGTGTGTCTCTTGTAATATTTTTGTATGCAAAAAACGGTAAATAAATAAAATAAAACTGTAGCGGGTCGTTGTCTGTAAATAGCAAATTAATGCAAAAAAAACTATCATGGGGGGCTTTGCAAACGTAATAAAACTCAAAACAACTTTTTTTGTCTGTTTGTTTCTCTATATGTTTGTGCACGCTTATATCCGAAATTTAATGACGGATTTTAACAAATTTTTTGTATTATATAGACAGCTACTAAGTTAACTTAACAAAATTATAGACTAGGTACTTTAGACCGTGGAAAAATCGTTCACTCCTGCGGTAAATACGATTATATTCCATTTAAATACTTCAGTTGAAGACCTAACTTCTAAAAAGTATGTACTGAATTTTACTTAAAATTGCCCAAAATACAGTAAGGTAGTATCAAGTTAGTAGGTTTTTATTTGCATTACTTACCATACATAGATCTAAAATTAAGATACAAGTCCAGCATGTTAGCACCTCGTAGAGGTACCGCAAATGATTTAGGTACCAACAATCATATTACGTAACAGTATTTTTCCATAAAAGTTAACCTAAATTAATCACCGAATAATGAAGAAGCCCTCGAACCTTAATCCACCCCTGGCCAGAATAAGCTACAATAAGAGAAATGCCCAGATCAAAGGCAGCACACAAGGGCCCAGGGCCTCAAGGGTCCCAGGGGGCCCTGGCCTGTTGTGTCCACCTTAAAAGGGATGAGAGGTAATTATTACTTAATTAATATCGGGTATAAGGATCAGTTTTAAGAGGTATTTGTTGGGCCGATGTTTTTGTTCAGGAATACGGATTTTTGGAGTGTTTTCGAGTAGTAATGTGGGTATTAGTAAATTTATACCTACTTCCTAATATCAAATTTTGGAAGGAATTTTGTAAAGCACCCTTCAACGTTTTGTTACTTCAAAATCAAAATATTAGTACACCATGAGCAATACTTGTTCGTTTATTAATAAATTATTTACATTCGTATAAAAAACTATTTGTATTGCCGTGTGTTGCCGGCTTAGAATAGCATCAGCTCATATCTTTTCCTTGGGTGTCGTAAGAGGCGACTAAGGGACTCGAGGGTGTGTATTGCAATTTTAGGCGATGGGCTGACAACCTGTCACTATGGCGAAACACAATTTTCCGAATTACCCTCAAATATTTGTCAGACGTGGCGTAAATGTACGTTTTTGCGGCTGTTTACGCTCTGCCTACCCCGCAAGGGATTATAGGCGTGATATGTGTGTGTGTGTATAAAAAACTGTTATCTTAATGCATTACAGCTTCAAGCGCCATTTTTTTTCGAAGTGGAGATGTTGTACTGCAACATAACTATCCGCCAAAAGACCGAAGTAACAGTCATAGTCTGAAAGTGTAGCAAACTGATGTGGCAGTGGGCTGGGCACAACTGTCGTAGAACCGACGGGCGGTGAAGTAAGCCGGTTCTCAAGTGGTGGCCACGCCTCGGCAAGCGTAGCGTTGAACGTCCTCCGGCCAGATGGACCGATGTCTTAAAAAAGGCGGCTGGCATGCGAGAATTGGGGGAGGCCTTCGTCGATATATGTAACATATAAAAAAAATGCTACTAATATTTTAAGGTGTGAACAAATCCATAAAACTAGAAAGCACTTTTTTGAAAACTTGCAAAATTTTCAAGCGCGGGAAGTATTGTAATAAAAGTTTTGCATGTTTTCAAAAATGTTATTCGTAACACGGGAAGTGTTTTAAAATTTGGAATTCACTAAAAAGCCTTTTTTAAATCTTTTGATTGTTCATTTGCGTGGACTAGTTCACTCTTTAACACGACAAAGAAGTTTTTCATACAAAAAGAACGTTAAACACGCGCTCAACGCCTGTCTGTTTGGTAAGGCCCTAAAAGATTTACTCCCATGAAGTCTTTCCATAAAAGTTGAAGGTAAAATAAGTATAGTACTTATAAAGCACCAAGGTAATATTTTACCCACTAGCGAAGTTTTAATTTAGTTTGTGAAGTTCGTTTCATTCTAAGTTAGATTGGCTATATTTCTGAACTTTATTAAATGCCGCTGTACGGCTTGGAATAGCATCACCCATTTTTTTCTAGTGGGTGTAGGAAGAGGCGACTAAGGGACTCAAGTTTATTCATTTATTTTATTTATTAAACTTTATTGCACAGAAAGTACAAAGGGCAGGCCTAATGCCACGCGGCATCTCCAACCGGCCAATAAAAAAAAGGATCTAATTTGTATTACAATTTTAGGCCGTGGCCGTGTGATGCCGGCTTAGAATAGCATCACCCCATTTCTTGCCCGTGGGAGTCGTAAGAGGCGACTAAGGGACTCGAGGGTGTGTATTGCAATTTTACGCGATGGGCTGACAACCTGTCACTATGGCGGTACACAATTTTCCAGATAACCCTCAAATGTTTGTCAGACGTGGCGTAAATGACCGTTTTTTGCGACCGTTTATGCTCTGCCTACCCTGGATAGGATTATAGGCGTGATATGTGTATGTGTATGTACAATTTTAGGCGACAGGCTGTCAACCTGTCACTATAGTGATACACAATTTTCGGATAAGTACCGCTCGGCCGCACTTTAAAAGTCCGGAAGTGTCATCTACAATACAATGTAAATTCTGAACTGAAACTCTCTTAATTTGAACTTAAACAGGACTTATAAGATATTCAGGGATCTCAAGAAATAAGAGAAACGAATTTTGCTTGTTCTAAATAAACTATTTTAACGTATTTAACCACATATATCCTTTATTGCATAAACACAAACGAAAAATGTACAAACAGTGTGAGCAAAGGCGAGCTTATCTCTAAGGAGAGATCTCTTCCAGCCAACCCGTCGGTAGTGCGAGAATCAATATTTTATGGGGACAAAACAATGCAACAATTTAAACAAATTTAAACTATACTACAGTACTTGACATAAATATATTCATTATATATATATTATTTATAATCTAGACACATATACATACACGTTTACATAAATACCTACAAATATATCAAAGTAGTTCAGATATGAAGTGCTCTTCCATAACCATCTACTTTCCGTGGCGTTCAGTCTAAAATTATGATAAGCTAAAGATATAGGATGAAATGTTACTATTTAGTGACGAATACAAAAACTCTGGAGGGCGTGATAAGGAGCAAAAATCAGGGTCAAAATATGGAAAAAACGATTCGACCCTCCATACAAAATTACCAGCTGACCAAGTCAATGTATTTCACATTGTTTTGTTTTATTGCGGTGCACACATTATTTAGGTAAGTGCAAGATTTGTTTTTTTTTTGTTTTAGCTCATTTTGTTGCTGATAGCTTATTACTATACCAACCTAAATTTTTGTTGATTTAAAATTGCTTTGTATAAATGTATGTGTGAAACAAAATTCGATCTAACATTGTTCATTTTTTTCAATACTGCAACACAATATATGTTCCTTGGGGGAAAGGTTTTTCCTTATTATGAATAATAAAAAATATATATATCAGCCTGTCTTGAGTTTTCTTTATATCGGTCACTAGTAAAATCTCGCTATAATTATATTTTGACGATCACATTATCCTCTGACATTTTTATTTAGTTTTAGTGCTGTAATTATGAATTTGATAATGTGAAATAAATAAATCTAATCTAATCTAATCTAATCTATGGTCATTTTGTTTTAGTAGCCGTAGTCCGTAGCCCGGAGATTCACAAGAAGCTGAATGTGCCTTTTAAAGCACCGAATCACCTCGAATAAGTAATCAAACCATAAACCTAGAAATCGTAATCCCAAAGTTTAAACCACTATACCATGGAAGCAGTCAGATGGCAACAGCTCAGTCCATTAGCCGACCGTAGCAATAATCGTAGCTGCGTAGCTGCAGCTACGGCGCTAGAATGCTACGACGGCGTAGCAAATGTAGTTACAATGTTCAATGAATAAATCAGCGATAGACAGCAGCGCGAGTGTCTACTAAACGGTGAATTGCGCTCGCATCGTACAATACTGCGGTTAGTGACAGCCGCTATGCAAACGACAATCTGTGACAGCCGTAATGGGAAATTTTATAGGCAATATTCAAGTCTACATAGAGGACTGAAAAAAGTATATTTCCTAGGAAAAGTAGGAAAATTGATAAAATGTATTTTTGACTTATATTTCAAAATTAAGATAATACAACGCCATCTAGATCGAAATTTTGAAAAAGGTCGAGAACTGTCAGATAGTAAAGTCCTCATTTGCTACAGCAACGTGTACATTCGGTTTTTGTTAACTATTTTCGACAAAAATCGGATTATTATGTGGTGCGTGTAAAAACCACCTAACATGGCCCAACTCTAGCACCAAATCTGAAACCGAAACAGAAATGCTATTGACCGCTTTTGCATCAGCCGAAAATCGGCCAATACTCTTATCATTTCGACGTGATCAACCCCTGTATGTAATTTACTCAGAATTTTGTTATTTGAAGCTTTGTTACCGTATAGCATTACCCCACATACGAAGTGTAAGGGACAATGTACCGAAAACTTTGCAGGCATGACTAGACCACGAAAGTTAACAACTTTTTGTTTGGAGGCTATGTTGGTTAACGAGAAATAAAATTTTTGTTTCGCAACATAGGCTCCATGAGAAAAAAAAAACAGTTTCATGGTCTGATGGTGCAACATCCTGTATACTCGTGTATACTAATTTATTTATTTATTGCACATCGTACAAAAGGCGGGCCCAATGTCAGACGGCATTCTCTACCTGCCAACCAAAAGGTAAATAGAGAGAAATAATAATAGTGCACCCGACACTAGAAAGTTAGAATGAAAAGAACACTAAAGGAAAACAACATGTCTCTATTAAAATAAGTACCTACCAATACATAATTATTATTCATAAAAATAGACTTACACAAATACTTATACCAATAAATAATACATTTACTTACATACATACGCAAATTTAAACAGAAATAAAATTATACTATAAAAAACATAAAATAAACAATACAAATAGAACCACTTTTTTGCTCGCATTACACAGTGAAACACAAACAGTACAACAGAACACAAGCAAAGACGGCATTGTTGCTCTAAGTGATCTCTTCCATACAACCCTGCATTCTAGAAGAAAGAAAGCAGCAAATGCCAAAATGACATGTACACGTAGGTTTTGTGCCTAAATAATATCAAAAGTTATTGATTTAAAATATTTAAAAATAATATATATAGAGATTAGTATCATTATGTGTAGTGAATACCAAATTTTACAACACTTCCCATGTTAGGTGTACAATTTTTGAAAACTTGCAAAATTTTCAAGCGCGGGCAGGATTTGAAGCCGTGCCAAGCGTTACTGGTATTAAAATACACTTGCAAAATTGGTGGGCAAGGAATGAGCTGCGGTAGCCCAGATGGAAGAGGCGTCTCCACTAGTAATGCGAAAGTCGCAAGTTCAAATCCTGCCCGCGCTTGAAAATTTTGCAAGTTTTCAAAAATTATGTGTAGTGTTTATTTAATTTTTTTGTACGGTCGGATTCATAAGTGTAGTCATAGTTAGACCACTTGACAGATTGCAATACGGGTTATTATCCTCTGTACTTACTTTACTAACTTACGCACACACGTAAGATTATCGACTGTAAGTAGAAAAGTCCACCTTAAGGCGTAGCATTAAAACTTAAACAGATTACCACCTATAAGCGACATCTATGTAATCTTTGAAATAATTACTCGGTGATAGCATATTCGCCACCACATCACCACAAAGTATACATCACACTGGTTTGTCTAAAACTGTATTATAGTTATCCTTATTCGTTCACTTGTAGTAAAGCAATAGATTCCATATCTTTATTTCGTCGTATTGATCACAAGCTACCGTAGCTTAACGGTTATAGTTCTTACCTTCTAATCAGAACGGAACCGGGTTCCCATCCGATCTCTGTATGTTGAATAATGTTTTTTTTAATATGTTTTTACCATATTTTCTCCAGTAATAATTATTTTATATAATATTTTTCTATATATTCATCTATGTATTATATCTATAAATGTTTATTGTAAATTATGTATCAAAATATTATATCTAAAAACATAAACCTATAATATTGTAATAAAACAAAAAGTAAGGTAAGAAATTATTTTATTGGTAGGTATGGTATTACTTTATGTAAATAACATAATGACATGAATGAGAACTTTTGGTAACCATAAAATACGAGTATGTAAAACTACATAAAATACTTGCTGTCGTAATACTTAGTTTATAGTTTTGTTTGAATGATAGAACACAATATTATGTAAAATGATATTAAGTGTTCATTAGCTGAAACATCGATAGGTAATTATTTATAAGATCATAGGAATGATCCAAATCTTGGATTGAATCTTTCAATAAAGTTATTTAAGTAATAATTTCGTTAGTAATTATTTTATTGTTCTATGTTTAACGACGATGCACTTTCCTCGGAAGTAAAAGTAATTGTAATAATAATAAATCAGTTATTTGCCTACATCTCAAGGTTTAAGCTTAAGTACTCGTTTTCGTAATGAAAAGATATTGAAGCAAGGCCTTAAGATAACTGACTAATAATGATCAATCTTATATAAATATATATCGATGTTTTAGCATAATTTAGTTTCTAATGTAATGCTTCACAAATACCTACTGCAATAGTAGGCGGGTAAGCAGGTAAACAGAGGTTGAGTGACTATAGCAACGATTTATCGGGCCCGCTTCGGCATACATTTCTGATTATTTTGTGTATATTCATATATTGTAATGAAATACACAAGATAATCAGCAATTTATGCTAGATCGGATCTGATTGAAATCTCAAGTAAAAATCGCCGCTTACATAATTAGTATTTGGTGTTACCTCCACTGTTTTCAATAACACTTAATAAACGTCGCGGCATAGACTCGACCAAATTTGAGCATATATCTGTTCCTCTGGTACTCTCCCACACTTCCATGCAGTGAGCCTCTAAAGCCTCTGTCGTCCTTTCATTGCGCATGTCCCACCTTTGCACCATTAAACCCCATAAATTCTCTATGGGATTTAAGTCCGGAGATTTTGCTGGCCAACGAACAACTTGGATATCTGGGTGTTGGCTAAACCAATTATTCACCACAGCAGCTCGATGCACTGGACAATTATCCTGGACAAATGCGAAACGAGGAACTTCACTGGCAGGATAAACAGTTCGCACCGTCGGTAGCATGCTTTCCTGTAGCATATCAATATAATTAGCGGCAGTTGCACGCCCTGTTTCTTGTGCTACTAATTCACCTGGACCAGCGGCAGACATCCAGCCCCATAGATTTGTTGATATGCGACCGGATTCTGTGTTCGGTAGAACATTTTTTTCAACATACCTGGTACGATTTCGGCGCCATAAATGAACCCTACCGTGTTGCGACGATAAAAAGGTCTTTTCATCAGAAAATATCACATTTTCCCAATTAAAGTCTAAAAAGTCTCTGGCAAACGATAATCTGTTACGTTTATGCTCCGCAGTTAGACTAGGCTTCTTGGCTGGCTTTCTATGGTGTACTCCTGCACCATGTAGGGCTCGACGAACGGTTAGTGCCGATGTTTCAAACATGTTCGCATAGTGAGACGTCCGTATGAAACCATTTTCTTCATATTGCTGGACCATCATCCTCCGCTGTGTATCATTAATTAGACATGGGCGGCCGCTGCGCGGTCGAGTTTTTACGCTACCTTCCTCTTCAAAACGTGTAACCCAACGTTTAACAGTCTTCCACTAAAACAAAAAAGCATTATTAATATAAAAAGTTTATAATAATCGGTTTCCAGCTACCAACATACTATGAGTCACAGTTTTTAATATTTAAAATACAATTATAATGAAATAAAACTATACTTACGGCCAGACCAGTCTGATTAGCAATTTGAGCTAAATTAAATCCAATATCATGCAGCGCAACAATACGCTGCCTATCCTGCAAACTGATATTAGAATGCATTTCAAAGAAATAAACACTCAAGTTTAATAAATAAGCTTAGGTTAAAAAAAAACACTTAGCACACGCACTATTTCGCAAACGATCTAGCAACGACTAAGATCAAGTTCAAAATTTACTAAATTTTACTTCATTTGATAAAATAAAAATGAAAACGATGAAGTCGGGATTCGAACCATTGTCTACACAATTACGGCCAAGAATATGCTTGTCCGCGCTACCGACCAAGCTACCGAAGCTTATGATTCATGCAGTGAAATAGTCAATACTACTCAGCCTATTATGCAATGGTAGTTCATCAACAATAGTATGTTATACGTCATTTGTATCATTGTGTGAGTGTCGCCGGCGGGTGCGAGCGACTTGTTTTCTGAGGTTTGTGTTAACTATGACTCCACTTTTGAATGCGACCGTACATAATACTAAATTATACATTTTCAATCTTTTCTTTTAAAACATATTTTTATTACTTTAATTTTTCACATGACTTAAGGTAGACTGGGAGATAAAACTTATGGCGTAAAGTTCGCCCGTGTATATTTTTGGGCATAAAATTAAATAAATATAAATAAATTATTTAAAAAGCCATTATTTTCAGGATTACCAGACTGGTTTACGGATTGAATGTAATGTACCCACCTACTCAATTTAAGAATTATGCTAGCAACCCTAACTTCAGGTAGTCATTTACGAAAACAGAAAGAGTGATCCTTCTGCAAACCTCTTTATTTTATGTCCATGTGATGGAGTTACGGCGAAGTTTCTATATACAAAGTTTGAGTACGTTACGAACCAGCATGCAGTGTTTCAAAATTGAATGCAGCGAGGACTTAATTGCACAAGCTTTCCCTTTGACTACATGTCTTGTGATGCAAGCGAAAATGAACCTTAATAATATCATGGGAAATTTTCTTAACCACCCTTTTGAGTCTTATGACGTCAAAGAAAATTGTTAGGTTTTCTGACGAAATGGTAGTTAACCATTATACAAGGAGTACTAAAAATGGTTTTATAATACTGGACAACCTTCCCCAGGGAACATAGGTCGAAATATACAAAAATTTAACACCCATAGTAAATTGACCGGCTGATCAGCAATTTGTATGGGGTGTCAAATTATATTATTTATATTTCGACCTATGTTTCATGGGGAAATTTGTTCATTTTAATGAGTATCTCAACCTCCTTCTTGCTTACCCTTTTTGGTACTCCTTGTATAATGCTTAACTACAATTTGTTGTGTCAAAAACCATAATTGTCCAAGACGATTCACGAGAAAATTTCGAATGACATTGGGGTTCATTTTCACTAGTATCGCATGGTTTTCCGGTGTTTTTCCGGGTTTAGGATTTTGACGACAGTTTACAAAAACCTAAACTTAAACCGAATACCATGATCATGCATCAAATTGCGGCTGTACCATATTGTAATTTTTATGGTCGCCAACTCAATCCCCGATAACGTTTGGTGCGTTTACGATTCACCAAGGTAAATCTGTTTTTATTTACATACATTCCACAGCAGCCCACTGCTGGACATGGGACTCCCCACTATTGCCATACCACGCTTGGCAACCGCAATGCAAGATATTTCTTTCACAGGGAACGCTGCTGTTTTACCCATTCCGTGGATGAATTTATCCCTCGATCGCTTTTTACGACACTCACGAGTAGAATTATTGCGGTGATGCTATTCTAAGCCGACATCACATGATCACACAACTGTTTTTAGTTACTTTGGAGTTATTTACTCATTTATTTATTGATTTATTTATTTAAGTATTTGCTGCTATGCAGTTTGTTGGCGATATAATGCACTCTTACTTACTACTGCTATATACCTACTTTACTTTAAATACTTACATAGAATTAATACAGACACTTCTTAGTAACTTTCAATTATGAAGACTTATCTAATAGAACATTTTTAACTTATTCTTCAAAATATATCTGCTAACTTTAATCTCGCTTCTTAACCAGTCTATATCATTGAAAATCCCAGGAACTAAATGATTGATTAGCTGATTTAACTCTTTAATTCAAGCGTGATGTTTTAATTACAGGTAAAATGTGGCCTGAAATGTTGACTTCGTTCTTTTTGTGTGGGAAACTGAGTTGACGAACAACTCGATGCATCCTGGTGTCAAAGTTTTTCAACCGCCTTCTACCATAAATAGGCTTCTGACATGGTTGTGTAACGTCCGCCGTCTAAGTAATCATAGACAGCAAAGTTTTTCAACCGCCTTCTACCATAAATAGGCTTCTGACATGGTTGTGTAACGTCCGCCGCTTAACGTACCCTCTGTCTTCCGGACAATCAGGTGGTTCAGCCTCCAAAATCCTAACCAGACTGGAAACAAATTCACAAAGTTATACTATCAACTTTGTGAGTGCCCCACCGGGATGCGAATCCCGGAACTTTTGAGCCACAGACAGTTGCACTACCGCTACGCCACATCGGCCGTCTTAACTGATCTGTAAAATACGCTTAAATTTTCAGTTCAAAAAACAATGAAAGAAATTAAACATTATCTACAATCTTCAACCCAATAAGCGCTGACAAAGAGAATTCAAAATGTAAATCCTAATTATGATTTGAAATAAAGCGAAGTGATCTGGCGCATTCGAGTCTACTTCATTTGATTTGGAAATACAGGGTGTTAAAAAGCTTCACGGTTGTTTACGTTGATTTAAGTTCATGTTTTCCTTAGAACAATATTGAAAATAAAAAAGTTTTTAAGGCCAATTTTAATCATTGCCAAGGAGAGAGAGAATAGAGTGCCTGTAAACTTTGAATAGTTACCGAGAAATCTATAACAACTTTGAAATTCAGACAGCCTTGCCACAAAAAAAATATCGAATCAATTGGGTACCTTCTTCTTTGATGAAATCGGTTCAAATACTTCTTTAATATTTTCTTCTTTAGATTGTCTTTAAAGCTGAATCGACGTTTCATTGGTTGCAATCGCCCGTTTGTAATTTTTGAAAACCATAATCGGATGACAGATTCGATAATGTACTAGCCTAAATACCAAATTTTTAAAACACTTTCCGTGTTGGCATTATACAATTTTCCAAAAAAACTTGCAAAACTTTCTACCGCGGGCAGAAATTGAACCTGAGGCTTTTGCCATCACTAGTAGCGATGCCTCTTCCACCTGGAATACTACGAGTCGTCCCTTGCCCGCGAGTTTATCAAGTATATCCCTAATACATGGATCCGTGTCACGCGTTTTCTAAAATAGCCCTCTAAGATTTTCCGTTACAAAAACCACTCAATCAAAATGATATGGTTCAAAAATATTAAACATTTTCGTTTTTGATCTGTAGGTACTTTTCTTGGCACTCTGTATAATGTGCACAATCTGCACAAATTTGGGCAATCGTGCAAGCGCCATTTTGTTAAATTTGCACGAAAATCTGATGATTTGTGTTTTAAAGTTCTGAATGGGAATTCAAACGGGCTTCATTGAATTATCAGAATTGGATATTAAATTACATTTGGGTTGACCAGTCAAATAACTGGGTTTCGTTGAATGTAATTTTTTATGAATCCTTAGTAAAAAAGGCTTGAGGGTTTTTTTAGTCGAGTTTCCCAACTGTCATCTAACGCTGCGTATTTTTAAGGTGCGTTTACGTATGCGTCTGTCAAATCGCACCGCAAACGCACCTTAGCCATATTTGTATCGAATTAAGATCAGAATCCGCAATTTCCTTTCATCTGACAGACGCATGCGTTACGGTACGCAGCAACGGACGACAAGTGAGAAAACCTCTAGCTGGACTGATGAGTACAGAAGAACCAAAGAATAATGTATAGGTGTTGTTTTCAATAATAATAATAATAATTGAATATTTTTTTATTGGACCACCAACAGTTAACACAGTTTGGGAACTTAAACACAAGATAATAAACCATTTGTTCACTAGAAAAATAATTTTACATGTTAATTCTGGGCAATCCAAATGGTTATTAATATTTTTTTTGCCTTCCTTTTGGCTCATCTCACGTTTCCATACGACAAACTTTTATAATACCTAGCGTCCTGAGGCGGTTTTCCCAATACGATGGATTATAGGAAGTATTTTTGACGCATTCGTCAGACAGACGAAATACATTTTCCAATTTACTTACAAAAAACGAATAACGTGGCACACTGTCATAATTATATTTAATTTGTGACTGTAACGCATGTGATTTCACCAAGGTTATTGACAGGCACATCCCTCAGTCCGTCATTGATTCACCTCCAATCGTTGTTTGATTTGAGTATTGGGATAAAATACTTTTTTAAACTAGCTACCAGCCCAACAATTTGACTCTTACTAGGAATCAAGTAATTTCCCGTGGTCAAAGGTGCATATCAACCTGCAAGTTAGATCACTGTCTATAACAAACAGCATCAAAATACGTTGCCGTGTGATGCCGGCTTAGAATAGCATCACCCCATTTCTTTCCCATGGTTGTCGTAAAAAGCGACGAAGGGCCTCGAGCGAGGCTCGAATTTTAGCCGATGGGCTGACAACCTGTCACTATGGCGATACACAATTTCCGAATGACTGTGAAATGTTTGTCACAAACGTTTTTTGAGGCCGTTTACGCTCTGCCTACCCCGAAAGGGATAAAGGCGTGATATATGTATGTATGTATCAAAATACGTTGCGTAGCTTTAAAGATACAACGGGACACCGCTCACGGCAAGCGACTTTATTAAATACTATGCAGTGGTATACTATGGAGTAACTGCGTTGCTGGCATTAAAATACACTTACAAAATTCGCGGGCCAGGAAAGAGCTGCGGTAGCCCAGATGGTAGAGGCGTCGCCACTAGTAACGGCGAAAGTCACAGGTTCAAATCCTGCCCGCACTTGAAAAATTTGCAAGTTTAAAAAAAAAACGCAGTTACTGATTATTTGTGTTTTAAAGTTCAGAAGGAGAATTCAAGCGGGCTTCATTGAATCATCAGAATTGGATAAAAAATTACACATGGGTTGACCAGTCAAATAACTGGGTTTCGTTGGATGTTAAAACGCAGTAACTATTAATTAATCTGTGGCAGTACTCTCGTTTTTTCATTCCTCCATTATTTCCGTCGAAAAATTTGAATCAATTTATCAGCAACACCAACTTTTTAAGTAACAATAAGAAACTTTTAACTTACTTCATCTTTCTACTTTTGCCAAGTTATTCAAAGTCCGGGCAAAAAGTGGTAAAAGTGCATAAAAAAAATTGCATTATAGTTAAACGAAACTATAACCACTTTTCACAACGACCGATGTGGTGTAGATGTAGTGCGATTGCCTGCGGTGCAAAGGTTCCGGGTTCGATTCTTGGTAAGGGAACTCATTTGAAAGTAGAAAGCTGATATCATCTTGTGCATTCGTTTCCAGTCTGGTAAGGACAATACAGGTTCAACCACCTGATAGTCCGTAATAAAGATGGTTCCGCGCTTCGGAATGCACGCTATGCCGTTTGTATTGGTTGCTGTCTAAGATTACTAAGACGACAGTCATAACACAACCATGTCAGACACCTACTAGTTGTAGTGGATGGTTGAAAAACTCTGACGCATATTTCCACGGTTCGTTCGTCGACTCAGTGCCCCACATGATGGAGACGTGAGAAAAGAGAATTCGGTTCGTTTACTTTTTAATTTAGTTTGCAGCTTTTTAGCATAAACTGGTGGAGCTTAAACGGGCTCACAGCTGATTTGAAACTTAGACCAATAAGGTTTTGGAGATGGGTTTCCTGAGTAGAGAAGCCTGATCCATCTTATATATTTTTTTATATGGTTTTTAAGGGGGCCGAAGAACGAAATTTCGAAAATGAGACTAGTACAAGTGGGGTATCATATGAAATGGCTTATTGTGCATGTTGCGGTGGCCTCGGTAGACGAGTCCCACTCGCACTTGGCCTTTTTTTATATTTTGTCCTATGTTCCTTGGGAAAAGTAATTCTATTTTACGGGTTCATATCGATAAGTAATAGAATTATCCAACACTAGATTTCCGCCCAGCGATTTACCCGCTGCCACTTATTTTACCGCAGTAAATAGTTGCCTATGTGTTATTCCAGGTTATACTCTACCAGTGTTTAAAATTTCATCCAAATCGGTCAAGCCGTTTGAGCGTAAAGAGGTAACAAACATTCATACATACACAAACTCTCAGATTTATAATATTAGTACGGATTAAATAAAGTTAATTTCATTTCATTTTATTGAGATTAGTGTCTTCAGGAAAGTTGGTCGTTTAATAGCACCCTGTACAACTATTTTAGTCTAAGAGCAGCAGCCAGTAACCAGATGTCATTGCCCCTAATCCTAGTTTGCTGCATACTTTATCTGAGAACCACCGTTAGACCATACAGTTCATGGTTGCTAGGGATGGGACGAGTATCGATACGAAGAGGGATACCTTGAAATTGAATTTTTTTATTCAATAAATTAGTAGTATTATCATTTATTGACGTCACGAACCGTCATTGTAAAAAAAAATTGTATCACACAATTTTCTTTTTTTTATATAACAATTTTATAATGTCCTAATAGAAAACCGGCTCGGGCTTCTTCTTCTTCGGCTTGACTATAATTTTAACTATTTTGAAAGACGTAAGTAAGTAAAATCAGTTTATTGCACATTCAAAACACAAACAAAACACATAACAGGAAAACTTCAACAAGCTGAAAGCGATCTCTACCAGACAAACTTCCGGTGAAAGAGAAATCAAAGAGAAGAAGACGTCAAAGATGCGATATTTTTTTGCAGCTATATTGATATAAATTCGTTTGTAACAGAATAATAAAATTATGTAAAAAAAAACTTTTAAAACAAGCTTTTATTTAAGTGCTCTGAAAAGATGAAAATAAAATTTTGAATGACATTAACCACATTCATTTATGACTTTACAGAAATGAAAATATAATAAAAGCTTGTCGCGATGCCTAGAAGAAACTACCTAATTACAGTTAGGTGCGTACCTAATTACAAAATTTCAATCACAAATTGAAAGTTTCGCGACAAGCTTTTATTATATTTTCATTTCTGTAAAGTCATAAATGAATGTGGTTAATGTCATTCAAAATTTTATTTTCATCTTTTCAGAGCACTTAAATAAAAGCTTGTTTTAAAAGTTTTTTTTTACATAATTTTATTTTATATTTTTTAGTTTATGTTACGATAGTTATTGATCAATACGAAAGTCTTTCTATAAAACGGAGAGACCTTCAATAGGAAAACTTAAGGCACGGGGAAAACTAACATTAGGATAAAGTATAATTATCTCTTTTATATTCTATAGAAGAAGGTTGGTACCTACTCCTCCGGCATCCCTTATAGAAGAATTAGCTTGTTATATGTCTTAGTCTTTTCATTTCATTGATGGCGTCATTATTACATGGCCGAGTCCCAGTTAATTTCGAACAGTCTAATTCTTCTATCAGGAGGCCTTCTATTGACGTGACCCTAATTCATTGTGGGCCTACCAACTGCCTATCATGAACGAATTCGTATACAAAATTGCAAGTCCCAGCAGTTGAATATTGAGGAGTTCCATAGTTCGAAGACAACCCTGGATGTAGCGTCTAATTCATGGTAGGCCTACCAACTGCCTATAATAACCGAATTCGTATACAAAATTGCAAGTTCCAGCAGTTGAATATTGAGGAGTTCCATAGTTCGAAGACAACCCTGGATGTAGCGTCTAATTCATGGTGGGCCTACCAACTGCCTATAATAAACGAATTCGTATACAAAATTGCAAGTCCCAGCAGTTGAATATTGAGGAGTTCCATAGTTCGAAGACAACCCTGGATGTAGCGTCTAATTCATGGTGGGCCTACCAACTGCCTATAATAAACGAATTCGTATACAAAATTGCAAGTCCCAGCAGTTGAATATTGAGGAGTTCCATAGTTCGAAGACAACCCTGGATGTAGCGTCTAATTCATGGTGGGCCTACCAACTGCCTATAATAAACGAATTCGTATACACAATTTTGTGTCCCAGCTATAAACCGCTGAGGAGATCTCTCGTACGGAGCCGATCCTGGCAGCAGCATCAGGTCAAATTTATGATTAACATGCATTGTCATCGGTTCTGGACCAACATGCAAAATTTCAACTCAATCGGATACCGAGAAGTGGTTCAAATTAAACTTGCAAGATTTGCACCGAACAAACATTGTTACTTACTTACTTACTTACTTACTTACATACTTACATACACTGCAAGTTAAATAAAAGCTTTTAAAAAGGTATTATTTATAACACTTCATATAATTGAAGATAGGCTAATAAAACTATTCAAGCAACCCATCTTTCATAAAATTTTTAAGTAACAATAAGAAACTTTTACCTCACTTCATCTTTCTACTTTTGCCAAGTTATTCAAAGTCCAGGCAAAAAGTGGTAAAAGTGCATAAAGAAAACTGCATTATAGTTAAACGAAACTATAACCACTTTTCACAACGACCGATGTGGTGTAGAGGTAGTGCGACTGCCTGCGGTGCAAAGGTTCCGGGTTCGAATCTTGGTAAGGGAACTTATTTGAAAGTAGAAAGCTGATATCATCACTTGTGCATTTGTTTCCAGTCTGGTTAGGACAATACAGGTTCAACCACCTGATAGTCCGTAATAAAGATGGTTCCGCGCTTCGGAATGCACGCTATGCCGTTTGTATTGGTTGCTGTCTAGGATTACTTAGACGACAGTCATAACACAACCATGTCAGACACCTACTAGTTGTAGTGGATGGTTGAAAAACTCTGACGCATGTTTCATCGAGTCGTTTGTCGTCTTAGTGCCCCACATGATGGAGACGTGAGAAAAGAGAATTCGGTTCGTTTACTTTTTAATTTAGTTTGCAGCTTTTTAGCAGAAACTGGTGGAGCTTAAACGGGCTCACAGCTGATTTGAAACTTAGACCAATGAGGTTTTGGAGATGGATTTTCTGAGTAGGGAAGCCTGATCCATCGTATTTTTTGTGTTTTTTAAATATGGACAAAATTTCTAAATTTGACTAGTAAAAGTTGCATAAGTGGCAAAGTGGTATCATATAAAATTGCTTAATGTGCATGTAACGGTAACCTCGGTGAGCGAGTCCAACCCGCACTTGGCCTTTTTTATATTTTGTCTTATTAAAAATGTAGTTTAATTTTATGGGTTCATATCGATAAGTGATAGAATTATCCAACACTAGATTTCCGCCCAGCAATTTACCCGCTGCCACTCATTTTACCGCAGTAAATAGTGGCCTATGTGTTATTCCAGGTTATACTCTATTTGTGTTTAAAATTTCATTCAAATTGGTCAAGCCGTTTAAGCGTAAAGAGGTAACAAACATTTATAGACACACACACAAACTCTCAGATTTATAATATTAGTACGGATTAAATAAAGTTTATTTCATTTCATTTAATTTTATTGAGATTAGTGTCTTCAGGAAAGTTGGTCGTTTAATAGCATCCTGTACAACTATTTAAGTCTAAGAGCAGCAGCCAGTAACCAGACGTCATTGCGCCTAATCCTAGTTTGCTGCATACTTTATCTGAGAACCACCGTTAGACCATACAGTTCATGGTTGCTAGGGATGGGACGAGTATCGATACCTTGAAATTGATTTTTTTTATTCAATGAATTAGTAGTATTATCATTTATTGACGTCATGAACCGTCATTGTAAAAAAAAGAAATTTGTATCACACAATTTTCTTTTCTTTATAACAATTTTGTAATGTCCTAATAGAAAACCGGCTCGGGCTTCTTCTTCTTCGGCTTGACTATAATTTTTTTTTTGCAGCTATATTGATATGAATTCTTTTGTAATAGAAGAACAAGGTGTTATTTATAACACTTCATATAATTGAAGATAGGCTAAAACACTATTCAAGCAACCCATTTTTCATAAAATTTAAACATCGTCAACTCAATTACTAATTTTAAATGAAAAATAAATATAAAATGGTATAGATTTTAGATTTAGATTTTTAGATTTGATTTATTCACAATTATAAGCTTACAGTAATTAAACCAAAGTGCTTACATTGCTATTACCCTAAATAATAAAGGCAAACTGAACAATGAGTTGTACTTTTCGTTTTAGTTCCAGTGTGTCCAGATCAACCATTTCAGATACGAAGAGCGAAGGAAAGAGCCATAGATAAAATATCGATATCGTTACTGGCATTAAAATACACTTGCAATATTGGCGGGCAAGGAATGAGCTGCGGTAGCTCAGATGGAAGAGGCGTCGCCACTAGTAATGCAAAAGTCGCAGGTTGAAATCCTGCCCGCGCTTGAAAATTTTGCAAGTTTTCAAAAATTTTACAATTTTTCAAAACAAAAAAAGTATCGATACCTTACGTAATAGACGTCACATCCCTATAGCACATACTCCGAGTATAACCGTTCACTTGAGCATATAATCGGCGGCGGACCGTCTGGGTTGTTCCCGTTACGGATATCGATTGTCATCTATACTAAGTGTACAGTCGGTACATTATTGTCGGGAACTACACTGTTACCAAACTGACAGTAGCTGTGAATAGATATTGGTGATAGTATTAACGATAATGTTAGGTTAGGACATGGTGAAAGATACATACTACTATTCTATACGGTTAAGCGTTATTACTGGCCCGATGGCGTAGTGGATAGTACCCCTGCCTGCTACGCCGAGGGTCGTGGGTGCGATGCCTGCAAGATACAAAAAAAAATTAAGGACATTTTCAATATTTGGTCTAAGTGTTTTTTAATGTATAATTTGTATTTTAAAAGAAAGGTATATAAGTATTAATATCAGCTATCTAGTTCCCATAGTACAAGCTTTGCTTGGTTTTGGGCTAGATGGCGCTGTGTGATTGACCAGGATATTTACTTATTTATAAAAAATAAACTGATCAAAGTTGCTTGCTTGTATAGATAATATTGTATTACATATTTAATCTCATTGCCACTGTCATTATCCTGTGTTTTTAGTATGAATTGTATTAATTAGTATTGTCGTGTGAAGACGATGCCGCAATTACTTTTCTCAGGTGCCATAAAAGGGGACTTGGATACTCAAGGATGTAATGCAATTTAAGGCTATAGAACAGGTTGACAACTAGGGAGATTTTTCCGTGCCTGTCGAATTGTCAATGACTTTCAGACCCATTTGATGCCATCTTGTGATGCCGGCTGAGAAGAGCATCACACTAATTCTACTCGTGGGCGTCGTAAAAAGCGACTGAGGGATAAATTCATCCAGATAATGGGCATTAGCGTTACCTGTGAATATTTCATCTTGCACTGCGCTCGCTAATCCGGCTGCCAAGCGTGGTGAGTATGATAATACCCCCAATATGGATAGACCTATGTCCAGCAATGGACCGTTGTGGCTGTTAATGTATCAGCATACTGCAGTCAAGGGTATTCACCGACGGTCAGCAATCTTTAATCTTTTCATTTTCAAACTTAACCTAAATAACAATAATAAGTGCAGACAGAGCGAGTATCCGCTTGATGTACACATTATATGGTGCAAAAAGGCCTCTGTGCTGTTGGCTTCGGCCCCACTCATGCCTCATAGGATCGGGTCCCTGTGGGCCCGAGATTCGGAAACGTACCAACATAATAATAAAAATAAATTCTTTATTGCACATTAAAAAAAGGGAATAACATCCTTAACATAGAAATATGTGAAGTAGGTACAAAAAGGCGGCCTTCTTGCTATAGTAGCAAGTTCTACCAGGCAATACACTTATGAGAAAAAAAAGATTTTCTAATTCGATTCCTCCGAATAGGTAACCAACCGACTCAACTAAAACTCACTCAAGCGTGAAAGATCTAGCGAAAAATTGTCGCTGGGAATAACTGAAACAAACGGGAATAACCTTTGAATTCGCAAACCATTATAATTGGAAGTAATCGTCAACTTGCTAAGATAGATATCTCCTCTCTCCCAAACGTGATCTTCATGGGAACTCCTATCCCCTACTGTGACGCAGTCAAAAACTTAGGAGTAATATTTGACCGTACGCTCTCCTGGTCGCGCCATATTGGTGAGGTTAGCAGAAAAATATTTGCGTCAATGAGCTCTCTTCGACGTCTTCAAAATTTCCTGCCTATTGCCACCAAAAAAGAGCTTGCTCAGTCGCTGCTACTTCCAATTTTGGATTACGCGGATGTCTGCTTCTGTGATGCAAACGAAGAACTGGTCAATAAACTTGAGAGACTCCAAAACGTGTGCATCCGGTTTATTTTCGGTTTACGAAAATATGACCATGTTTCCGAGTACCGTGCTAAGTTGAAATGGTTACCCATAAGACTGCGTCGCAGCTCCCATCTTCTTACACTTCTCTTCAAAATCTTAAACGATCCCAACGCTCCTCCTTACCTGAAAGATCGTTTCAATTTTCGTACTTCACTCCACGGGCGCCCGCCTCGCTCCGGTACTGTAAATCTACTCGTCTGTCCGGTAGAACCTACTAACTTCTTCTATGACTCATTTACAGTCCGGGCAGTGCGTCAGTGGAATGCCTTACCTGCGTCTATTAGGCAGGCAAAGTCATTAAATATTTTTATATACACTCGTCTCATAATGTTCGAATTATGAATTCGAAAACAGATGCATAATGACCTACTTTATGCATTCTGCCTATAAAAACTAGGGTTTACTATAAATTACAGAAGCGTAATGACTTAATGAGAAAACTCTTAATACGATAAAGTGGAGAAATGAAACGAGGTTCTTTTTTTCCAATACTCAAATCGCTATCTTCCGCCGCACCTGACAGTTGTTGTTGTACGGTAATTTTTCGGATGTTGTTCAGTTGTTTTAATAGGTTTTTGTTCTGTTGTTGTTCAGATGTTGATTAGTTGTGGTTCAGATGTTATTCCGGTGTTGTTCAGTTGTTGTTCAGTTGTTGTTCAGTTGTTGTTCAGTTGTTGTACAGATGTTGTTCAGATGTTGTTCAGTTGTTGTACAGATGTTGTCCAGTTGTTGTTTCGATGTTGTTCAGATGTTGTTCAGTTGTTGTTCAGATGTTGTTCAGTTGTTGTTCAGTTGTTTAGTTAAGTTATTGTTAAGTGTTAAGACTCCACATCTAAACAACTGCTAAAGTATAGATTTTTAAAAATTCATATCAAGCCATATTACGTTCTCGTATTGAATTTGTCCTTGTATCGGGCCTTGCAATGGCCGGTGCGTACGTTTAGAAAAGTGTTTCTGAGTTTTTTTTGGAGAGTGTAGATAAAATAGTGTATGCAACTGCTATAATTAGGCATTAGAATGCTCGTGTCAAACTATTATCACACTCGGCTGCGCCTCGTGTGATAAACAGACACTCGCATTCTAATGACCCCCATTATACGACAGTTGCATAATAGTAGTTTATGCAACTGTCGTATAATGGGGGTTATTAGAATGCGAGTGTCTGTTTATCACACGAGGCGCAGCCGAGTGTGATAATAGTTTGACACGAGCATTCTAATGCCTAATTATAGCAGTTGCATACACTATTTTATCTACACTCTCAAAAAAAAACTCAGAAACACTTTTCTTAACGTACGCACCGGCCATTGCAAGGCTCGATACAAGGTCAAATTCAATACGAGAACGTAATATGGCTAGATATGAATTTTTGAAAATTCTGTAATTTAGCAGTTGTTTAGATGTGGAGTGACTTACCTAAACAACTGAACAACATCTGAACAACAACTGAACAACAACTGAACAACATCGAAACAAAATCGGAACAACAACTGAACAACAGCTGTACAACAACTGAACAACATCTGAACAACAACTGAACAACAACGGTACAACAAATAAACAACATCTGAACAACAACTAAACAACATCTCAACAAAAACCTAATAAAACAAACGCAACATTACCATACATCAACAACTGACAGGTGCGGCGGAAGTTGGCAATAAGAGTATTGGCAAAAAAAAACTTCGTTTCATTTCTCAACTTTATCGTATTAAGAGTTTTCTCATTAAGTCATTACGCTTCTGTAATTTATAGTAAACCCTAGTTTTTATAGGCAGAAAGCATAAAGTAGGTCATTATGCATCTGTTTTCGAATTCATAATTCGAACATTATGAGACGAGTGTAGATAAACTACTATTAAAAACCTACTGAGGAAACACTTTGAGTCTCAATGTCTCAATGTAAAGTCAGTTATATTTATTAATTAAGTATTAGCATGTAGTTTATGTATAGTAATAATACCTAGGTAGGTACATTATATTTTATCTTTGTTATAGTATTTTATAGTATGTAGTTTATTATTATTATGTATTTATATTTCTATAACTCTCCGAAGAGGACATATTATTATTATTTTTTTTTGTTATTCATAGTCAGCTCCCGCTGCTTCTAAAATATTTTCCTTTTCCTAGGTTGCCTGGAAGAGATTGCCTAATGGCAATAAGGCCGCCTAACTGTGCACTAATGTATTTAGTTTTAAGCTATTAATGTTATTTTGTTCTTTTGGTGTACAATAAAAGCATATTGTATATTGTATTGTATTGTATTGAATTTGTAATGAGAAAGATTGTTGCACATAAAAATATGGTTAGGACATTGCAGGGGGAACCAACTGATTGTCCGAAAATAAATGGTTCCGTGCTTCGGAGGGCACGTTAAGCCGTCGGTCCCGGTTAATGTCTAGGATTACGTAGACGGCGGTCGTTTCACAAACATGTCTGAGGCCTACTACTAGTAGTGGGCGGTTGAAAAACTCTGACACCAGGGTTCATCGGGTCGTTGGACGACTCGGTGTCCCACACGAAAAGAAGAAGATAAAAACATGGTTCGTGAAAGTATTGAGACAGTCAGCGTTTCAAAACCGCCATAAACGCCTCCATAATGAGTAGAATACCTTTATCATAGGCAACAATGTATCTATATTGACAGGAATAAACCAGCCCAAAAAACTGAACAACTTTCCCCAAGGAACGGCGGTTCGCTCACTTGTCATCGTGTCGTTGCGTTTTTTTAACGAATAGAGTGAAGCGATACTTTACGCCTGGACAGCTTTTAACTCTTTACAAAGCACAAGTCCGATCCTGCATGGAGTATTGCAGTCACCTTTGGGATGGCTCAGCCAAATACCAACTTGCCGCTCTTGACTCGGTGGAACGCAGGGCCAAGAGGCTCATAGGCGACATAAAACTGGTGGACACCAAGCTACATAGCCTGGCACATCGCCGCAAGGTTGCCTGCTTGTCGGTATTTTATAGATTGTACTTCGGAGAGTGTGCTCAAGAGCTTCACGACCTTGTTCCACCAGCTCCCTTCTACCATCGGACATCCAGACGCACCGCCGGATACCATCCGTACCTGGTAGCCATTCCACCAATTCGGACTAAGCGCTTCCAGTCATCATTTATAATGCGCACTGCTAAAGAGTGGAATTCACTTCCTGCGTCTGTGTTTCCAAAAGCATACAACCCTAATCTCTTCAAAGTAAGAGTGAACAGGCTTGTTCTGGGTGAGCTCGCTCCATCTTAGACTCTGTCTCTGTCCTATGACCTAGACTAGAGTCAAGAGCAAACCCATCATTAATAAAAAAAAAAAAAAAAACGTAACGCATGCGCCTGTCAGATGAAAGGAAATTGCGAATAGTGATCTTATTCTCATACAAATACGCCTACGGTGGGCTTACTGTGTGTAACGGAGGCGTTTGTCAATTGACAGCTGAATAAGATTTCGGGATTCGCAATTTCCTTACATATTTAACGCATGCGGCGTTTAAAAAAACGGAACAACATGACGACAAATGAGCGAACCGCCGCCGAAATATTACCAAAAAAAAATAACCTCCCGTTCCAGGCAACAGGGTCAATTTGTATGGGGCGTTAATTTTTTTACATATATACACGCCTATAATCCCTTGCGGGGTGGGCAGAGCATAAACGGCCGCATAAAACGGACATTTACGCCACGTCTGACAAACATTTGAGGGTCATCCGAAAAATTGTGTAAAGCCATAGTGACAGGTTGTCAGCCCATCGCCTAAAATTACAATACACACCCTCGAGTCCCTTAGTCGCCTTTTTACGACTCCCACGGGCAAGAAAGGGGGTGATGCTATTCTAAGCCGGCATCACACGGCAATTTTTTTCATACTGCTAAAACGAAAGAAAGTTTTTAAGCGCTTCAATACCGGTACAGAGTTTTATTTCAGATGAATTGCACACGTACCGGACGAAATTGCAGTTCATCCACCATACAAATAACAACGTGTAACAGCCGCAATTTGATGCGGCGACGTGTGCCATGATATTTTGATATGCAATTTCGTAAATTACTTCGTTTTTTTTTATTAGAGCTCCATATTGTTTACTTGGCAAACTAAAGTATAGTGATCTTTTATATGTGTACCTTATTCAAGGATTTTCTGATATTACATACATACACATATCACGCCTTTATCCCTTGCGGGGTCGGCAGAGCGTACGGCCCAAAAAACTAGGGTCGCCATCGCCACATCTGACAAATATTTGATGGCCGTTTCAGCAAAATCGTGTATCACTATAGTGACAGGTTGTAAGCCTGTCGCCTTAAATTTTAACACATAATGAAATCCTCGAGTTCTTTAGTCGCCTCTTTCATCACCGCTAGAAAGAAATGGGATGATGCTATTTTAGGTCGGCATCATACAGCAAATTTACATACATACATACATATATCACGCCTATAATCCCTTGCGGAGTAGGCAGAGCGTAAACTGCCGCATAAAACTGCAGCAAATTTGCTGATAGTAATTATTAATTATTATGAAACATCCAATTAGTGCTTGTCTTTATAAAATCTAAAACATCATTCGCTCTCATTTCTGTAACATAAATAACAAACAATTCTATTTTTAAGCAGTTTTATAACTGTAGAGGAAAAATCTACATTGAAGAATTAAATAATTTAATACTTTTCGCTTTTAAATTGTGAGTATTTATTTTAACCGGGAAGCTTGGCGGGCTAAAGTGCTTTCAGGCTTAAAGTTATCTGCGCGACACAATAATATAACCCTACTTTTTTACATACATACATACATACACATATCACGCCTATAATCCCTTGCGGGGTAGGTAGAGCGTAAACGGCCGCATAGAACGGACATTTACGCCACGTCTGACAAACATTTGAGGGTCATCCGGAAAATTTTGTATCGCCATAGTGACAGGTGGTCAGCCCATCGCCTAAAAGTGCAATACACACCCTCGAGTCCCTTAGACGCTTCTTACGACTCCCACGGGCAAGAAATGGGGTGATGCTATTCTATTTTTAGTCGCCTAAAAAAGAGTACATTCATATTAACAGCCACAACAGTCCACTGCTGGACATGGGCCTCACCCAGGTTAAGCCAAAGGGCACGATCCCTCGTTTTGTCCCTCCAGTCGCTACCAGTCGCGTTTTTAGACCATCGGTTTATATGGCCAAAAAGCTTCCAAAGCTACGCTTTCCAAGGCGTGGCTGCCACTCCAGAACCCTACAGCTACATTCTACCTTTAAAATAAGTGGAATGACCTATTTAATTATACTTCTGTACTAGAACGCACATCTTGATTCAAGTGTACAGATGGCGCTGAAAACTGAAAAAAGTTTATTTTCAGAGAAATGTAAACAAAAACCGTGTGATGCCGGTTTAGAATAGCATCACCTCATTTCTTTCCCGTGGGAATCGTACGAGGCGACTTAGGGACTCGAGGGTGTGTATTGCAATTATAGGCGATGGGCTGAAAACCTGCCACTATGGCGATACACAATTTTCCGAATGACCCTCAAAATTTTGTCAGACGTGGTGTAAATGGCCGTTTTTGCTGCCGTTTATGCTCTGCCTACCCTGCAAGGGATTATAGGCGTTATATGTGTATGTATGAGTAAACAAATAGATGAAAGTGTGTGTGTGACTCAAATTTTAAAATGAGTCGCTGGGTTTTAGTTGCAAAATTATCCCGGTAGATGGAGCCGTGCCGCGCGTTATCGGCATAAAAATACAGTTGCAAAAATCGTAGGCATTGGATGAGCCGCGGCGGTAGGCGAGATGGAAAAGGCATCGCCAGTAGTGATGGCGGAAGTCGCAGATTCAAATCCTGCGCGCGGTAGAGAATTTCGCAAGTTTTATATATTTGTATACACTCTGTATAATGTTATGATATTTTTCTCACGTTCGCTGTTTCTGCAGATATTCTGTTTTCTCGCACAAAATTACATTTATTGTGTGCCATGCTGAGGACTGATTCTTATTGAGGATTATTTTCTGTTTGCCGACGAAATGGCCGTTATAGATTTGAGACGCATTGTTTTAGGAGATAACAGTTTTAAAATAAACGTTGTTATATATACAGGGTGTAAGAGACAGCCCTCCGCATACTGATAGCGTGCATTCAGACAATAAAACTGAACAACATACATACATGCACACATCACGCCTATATCCCTTGCGGGGTAGGCAGAGCGCAAACGACCGCAATACGGACATTTACGCCACATCTGACAAATATTTGAGGGTCACTCAAAATAATTGTGCATAGCCATAGTGATAGGTTGTCCGCCCATCGCCTAAAATTGCAATACACACCCTCGAGTCCCTTAGTCGCCTCTTACGACTCCCATGGGTAAGAAATGGGCTGATGCTATTCTAAGCCGGCATCACACGGCATTACATAAAAACATTAAATTGAAAAAAAAAAACAGGAAATATAAAAAAAAATATGAATCAGCTGATCGTAATTTTGTATGGAAAGTCAAATATTTTTTATCGTTCCCTGACATATGTTTCTAGGGGAAAGTTGTTCAGTTTCATGGTCTGAATGTGTCCTTTCAGTATTCGGAGAGCTTTCCCTTACACCCAGTATACTCATATCACATCAGCTTATAACAGTTCACTGCTGGACGTAGGCCTCTCCCAGGGCAAAGGCGAATAAAGAAAGATCAGATAATTTTGACACCTGCCATCTCTACTCTTAAATAAATGTCAACAAAAAAATACCCTCGGCCATAACATTGGCACGAACCTCAAATATGGATTATTGGCCGTACTGTAAAGGAAAAATTTACTAACTACAGCTAACTGCTTCCAAGGTACCTATGCCTTAAGGCACCATCGCCCGTTTTCGCCATCCAGTCGCTACCAGCCGTCTTCTTATAAAAAAATCTTTAAGGCAATTTCCAGCAAGACAATGAAGGCTAATGTGGCGCTGGCGCAGTGATAGTTTTTATTGTAGTAAAAACTGTTATTATCACTTAGAATTTGTTACCAGTCTGGGCATTGCAGGTTGAACCACCTGATACTCCATAAGAAAGACAGTTCTGTGCTTTGGTGGGCACGTTAAGCCGTTGGTCCCTATTGATGTCTATGATTACTTAGACGGCGGTCGTTACGCAACCATGTCAGAGGCCTACTAGTAGTAAGCAGTTGAAAAACTGACTCGTTACATCGGCTGGTTGGTCAGCTTGGTGTCCCACACGAAAAGAAGAAGAAGAAATTTAATCTAGACTCTGAACATGGACACTATGATAGTACCTAAGCTGTTAACTGTGAGTTAACAAGCAGCTAACTATCTGTTACCAGCTTGTGTGCTTGCTTGATTATGCCAGTTAGGCAACGTGGCGGGTAGTTTGAAATAAGGGGATTTACAGACGGATGGCGTTTTTGTACGATATCTGTTCTATGAAATTCAGGCTACAAATCTACAGCTCAAATTATTGGTACATCGATATCTGTGTTATGAAACTACGGGCTAAAAGGAGTCCCAGGTCTGCTAAATGAAAACCATTTCAGTTATATATAGATAGTGTGTCAGTGGCATGGATTTGGGCATTACGTATTCAGCAAACAATTTGAAGTATAGAATTTCACGGTGAGAGTAAAATGACAGTTGAGTGTCACTGGCATTGCAAGGGTAAAATAAATAAGAGAATCCGGACTCTGGTCTTGTGTCATATCCACATCTTTATGTCACAGCGAGAAACGTTTATGTTCTTGGCGTTGATTTATTTAAGAAACATCTTATCTCATCTTAATTAGCCTACATCGTCCCATTGCTGGGCAAAGGCATCCCTCTTGTCTTTCAAAGGCCTCTAAGAAACATATGTGTGATTATTTTGTATACGCTTATGTACCATGCATTCTACAATAAATTAAATAAAATTATAAAACTGGGCCACCCATAACAATTTAAACAGCAAAAAAAAATACAAACCATGTTGCACGGGCAAATTTGTTCAGTTGCATGGGTAGTTTTACCTTATTTGGGCTTTATTCTCTGTATATGGGTAAAATATAGATGACACGACAAATGTTCTCCCCTGTCAACACTGGTTTGCAGTTTACTGCCGTTGTGTTCCGTTTGTGAGAACCCTTAATTGGATATCTGATCGATTACTAAACTTGCAATGGAATAGAACGTGCACTATGTAAAGTAAATAGAGTTAGACACAGACAGATTTAGGTCACAGAATTATATATAGTGTGTAATTTTACTAGTGATCGATTACGGATATTTAAGGGCCTGTCATGAACTTGTAAACGTCCTTTTGCCATTAACGGCAAATCCTGTGTGTGAGAAAAGAGCGGAATTGCCATGTTTAGACGATATTTCACTCTTTTGGAAATTTCTCGCCAAATAAACAAGTAATCATAACACTGTACGATAAGAATCTATTAATATATAAGACAAGTATCGTTTTCGCAAAAAATAGATATACATACATATATCACACCAATATACCTTGCGGGGTAGGCAGAACGTAAACGGCCATAAGAAACAGACATTTACGCCGCACTACCTGCGTCTGTGTTTTCAAACGCATACAACTCTAATCTCTTCAAAGTAAGAGTGAACAGGCTTCTTCTGGGTGAGCTCGCTCCATCTTAGACTCTGTCACTGTCTTATGACCTAGACTAGAGTCAAGAGCAAACCTATCATTAATAAATAAAAAACTGTATCGCCATAGCAACAGGTTGTCAGCCCATCGCCTAAAATTTGCAATACACATATAACCCTCGAGTTACTTACTTGCCTTTTTTGACACACAGGAAATCAATGGGGTGATCCTATTCTAAACCACCATCATAATTATGTCCATATTAATACATTTGAACCATTTTCATTTTGTTTTTGTTTGTCCATATTAATACATTTGAACCATTTTCATTTTATTTTGTTTTTACTTCTTGCACACTTTTCTTCTTAGAATACGCCCTCGGTCTCTTTATTTATTTATTATTTATTTATTTAACTTTATGCACAAAAATGTACACGGGCGGACTAAGCGCCAAAGGCGTTATCTCCTTGTCTACCTTAGGGCATTTAGAAAGGGTCAAAGCAGGTGCATTAAACAAAAAAATATACTAAAGAAAGGCTTGAATATATATAACACAGTAATACATACATACGTATTATAACAACAACAATATACAATAAATACTACACATATACGTTTAGCCTGGAGAGCAAAAATCTCTCCAACTAATACTAAATATTTTATTTTATTTTTTTTTATTTTTTATTTTATTATTCTTAGGAAGACTAACAGCTAAATATAAAAATACAATAATAATTATAAATATACAAATGCTAATAATAAGTCTCCACCTATAGATAACAAGATATCAGCTTAATACCAAACTAACAATATACTTAATTATTAGAACAGAGTAGTAACTATGGAATGGACATTGGTTGTGCGTTTGAGAAATATCTCACAGTAAGTTGGCGCTTGAGCGATGTAGTGCCGGTACAGAATAGATCAAAATCAGAATAAATGTTGTTGAATGCTGCTAGAGTTCGTGGTAAAAACGAGTTTTTCCTATAGTTGGTCCGCGCCCGTGGAACGCTCAGTTCAACCCTACACCGAAGGCGAGCGTGGTTATGCTTAATACCGATTTTAGATAATAGTTCGGTGTTATCCACCGATCCGTTAGCTATACCAGTCAAATAGCAGATGTCACTGATATTACGCCTCACCTCAAGAGGGAGGAAATGAGGGAGAAAATAATCAAGTGTGGCATAATATTGGATTACGCCCCTCTACCCCCTCTTAGCATTCAGGGAGGGGGAGGATCGTATTGGTAACTGAAAACCCGTAAATAGAATTGTCCTACAATTTCAGAATTTTAACGAGAGCATTGGCCAGAATTGCTATTTGATTTGAGCCATAAATATCCGCATGTATCCCTGAGTCGCTTAGCCCTAGCGGCACCCACGGAAAAGAAACGGGGTAATGCTATTCTTAGCCAGCATCACATGGCATATTTAAACATTACACTACATTAAACTGTTTTAAACTTTCGCGGTCAGACATAATAACGTAACAACGGTTGTCCGACATATATGACAATTCGACTAAAAAAAGTATCGCGGTAAGACCCGTTTTCGTATTTTGACAAATTTTATTATGTAAATTTACAGTCATTATAAATCGCATAGACAAATCTGCTAAGTAAAACCACGGGGCAGTAAGCTAGTACGTTTATACAAAACGTTTACACGCTGAAGCAGTTATTGCTGCTCTAGTTGTCAGCAGATAGCCGTATTCATAGTCAGGCCTGGCTTTCGCCATTTCACACTCTCTGTAGCAAAGTGCTACGCAGTAAACCCGTAGTAAACTGCTACGGCGCTACGAGCGGTTGGTATTTTTAGTTGTTTTTAAGGCGGTCACTGGAAGTAAAATGGGTATAAAAGACTTTGTTAGCGAAATGTTTTACAGTAATATAATGAAGAGGAAAGATTTGTTTTTTGTTTGTGTGTTTCGATAAACTCTGGAAATACAGGACCGTTTTCAAAACTTCTTTCGCCATTAGAAAGCTACAAAATTAATTTTTACAAGTAATTTAAAGGTAATTTTTACCACGGGAAAATATGTTTTGCCCACGGAAAAAAGGTAGGTGAAACCGCTGGACTGCTAGCACTAAAGTAAAATTTGTCAAACATTTACTATCTATTAATAACTATGTTGATTTAATAATGATTTTCCCACACTGATTACTATTAGTGTTGTATCCTATTGTATTCTTAGATTCGTTATTCAGTATAATCAGTGTTGTTATATATATAAAAAGTGTTACAGCGGCAATCGCTTTTTTATTGTGTTAGTCGGTTTTTACGACACCAACGGATAGAAGGGTGAAATTTTACTAGTGTCTGATAACAAAATCTCAAGGCGAGCTGGTGATAAGAAACAACTTTCCCCAAGAGACATAGATTGAAATATGACAAAAATATTTTGGGTCTCTATAGTTACTCAAATCAGCTGACCGGCAATTTGGTTTACCAATGTTTCTTAAGAAAAGTTGTTCCTTATCACCAGCCCGACTTGAGTTTCCTCTATCGGTCCCAAGTAAAATTTCACCCTATATACGGGGTATAAGGAACAGTCCTCCGAATACTGATAGAGTGCATTCAGACTATAAAACTGAACAACTTTCCCCTCTAAACATATGTCAGGAAACGACAAATAAAAAGTCTTACACAAAATCAAGATCAGTTGACTGGAATTAATATAGACAGTAAAAAATATTTTTTTTTCATAGTATATTGTCCAGTCTCATGGTCTCGCAAGGGATAAAGGCGTGATGTATGTATCATCATCATCATCATATCAGCCCACATCTACCCACTGCTGAGTATAGGCCTCTTCTTTTTCTCGCCATCTGCGCCGGTCCTGTGCCTCCCGCATCCACTGTTTGCCAGCAATGGTCGCTAGGTCGTCCGTCCATCTAGCGGGTGGTCTGCCTACTGGACGTTAAGTTGTTCTTGTATGGTCTGAATGCACTCTATAAGTATTTGGAGGGCTGTCCCTTACACCCTGTATTCTCGCTATTAATAGGGTTCCGTAGCCACGCTAGGAATGCTTTTAGGGGTAGGACGACACACACGCGTAATGAAAGTTCCGTACTCATTGCGTTGGCGTACTAACACTATTCTCTTAATATGGTGTACAGTCTCTTTTCCTTTTCGTGTGGGACACCGAGTCGTCCAAAGACCCGATGAACCCTGGTGTCAGTTTTTTAACCGCCTACACTTAGTAGTAGGCCTCTGACATGGTTGTGTAAGGACTGCCGTCTAAGTAATCATAAACTACAACCGGTACCAGCGGTTTAAACACGGAACCATCTTTCTTTTGGACAATCAGGTGGTTCAGCCCGTAATGTCCTAACCAGACTAGAAAAAATAATCGCAAAGTGATGAATATCAACTTTGTGAGTGCCTCACCGAGAATCCAACCCGGAACCTTTGCGTCACAGACAGTTGCACTACCACTGCACCACATCGGCCGTCAGACTGAAAGCCACTGTAATTTTGTACCGAAGTCATTACTTTTACATTACATCCATGAGTGTTGGATATTTTAGTATTATATAAGTGTATGATTATGTATGAAAAATTACTTGAGACACACACGCACACACACTTAATCTAAGGCCAAAAATGTTATGTCTCGAGGGCTACAGGTGTATTGCAATTTAAGGTGATGGGCCTGAACCTGTCACTATGGCGATACACCATTTTTCGAATGACCCTCAAATGTTTGTCAGACTGGCGTCTAATGTCCATTTTAACAGCAGTTACCGCTCTGCCTACCCCGCAAGGGATTATATGCATGTCAAAATTATAAACTTTAAATTTGTGGTCAAAGAACTTTAGATAAATTTTATACTAGGTTTACGGCTTACTATTTAATGCTAAACACCAGTGAAACAAATGTTGTACTTTTAAAAACTACGTCGCGTAGTACTACAACATTACAGCTAAAATAAATAATGAACTTGTTATGAATGTAAATAAAACTGAATTCTTGGGGGTACTAAACGGGAAATAAGAGGTAGCGGGAGTTGAAAATGCAGTGAGTTTTGCGTGCTATGCACTTAGTAGTCTGAGCGACGTACTTACTTAGATAATAATAAGTTATTTGTAATGAATGATATATTGTTGTACCTAATATTATTAATTTTATAGACTTGATTATAAGTCCGATTGAAAAGTTGCATTTCGTATTTTTAATTTGACATTTACTAGTTTTACAGAATATTTTTTTATTATTTTTATTCTATTGATGATTATCCTTGGACATCTTTTTCATAATTATAAATAATTGAATTGTAAAATTACACATATCACGCTTATTATTCCTTCCGGGGTAGGCAGAGCGTAAACGGCCGCATAAAACGACCATTTTCACCACGTCTGACAAATATTTGAGGGTAATTCGGAAAAATGTGTATCGCCATAGTGACAGGTTGTCAGCCCATCGCCTTAAATTGCAATACACACCCTCGAGTCCCTTAGTCGCCTCCTATGACTTCCAAGAGAAAGAAATGGGGTGATGCTTTTCTAAGCCGGCATCACACGGCTTCTATATAACTATAAGTACAATATGGATAAAGCCATTGTAATTCAAATGCGAGATATACGCACGATAATGAGAGCTCCTCCTTGGGAGTCCTGTAAGGACTACTTTCTATCATTAGGTATCCTTACCGTTGCAAGTTTGTGGTGTGTTGAGGTCCTCTTGACAGACTTGTTTAATACGGAGGTATATTTTTGAGTCAGATGCTTAACTCAAAGCTAGACTTAAAACTAGACGAAAGGATCCCAAAAACATTAAAGCACCAACCCTAGTTGTAGCAAGTCACAGCGCTCGCTCTCAAGCTATATTTTTTTTATTGTTAACAAGATGCCTAATGAGCTTAAAACTATTCAAAATGTGAATAATTTCAAGCAAAAGCTGAGAGCCTTACTGCTTGAAAAGTATCTTATAGTGTTACTGTTTTTTTATTGGCATATAATCTTATTTAATTTGTTGACATCTTCACCACAATAATTTTACTTCTTTACATTTGTTATTATTATTAGCAACCATTTTACTGATAAAATATTAATTTTATTTTCGATAACGATTTGTAATTGTTCATGAATAAATGAATATGAAATCAAAAAGCGATCGTAAGCGAAGGAAAAAAGTTTCCATTGCCAGGTCTTACAAAATATTTGATAGATCACATCAGAAAATGGCGTATCACTAAAGTGACAGGTTATCAGCCCATCGCCTACAATTTTAATACGCATGAAACCCATTTTAAGAGTCTGCTGCTGAAAATTGAGGTGATCCTGATTTTTTTTGTCTTTTGTGAGACCGAGTCGACCAAAAAACTTATTGGCTTACAGTCAGACGGGCTGACGTGGACGAATTATAAAATAGCAATTTTGATCATTAAAATTACCAATCAGCTAATTTAAGTAAATCTCTTATGAGACCAAGTGGTTTTAGTCTTATTCAATCTATGTACCTTATGGAAAACTAGATCTTAGCGAATCTTTACTTTTCAGTATCAAGCGCTAGTTTTTAGATGATAAAGAGTTCTGTCCCATCTCTACATCGGACACATCCCTTATTCAAAGGTGGTGAGAACCTATCCAGTCATTTGTCTGGGTCAGACTAAAATAACGAACGAGGGAACAAGCTTGATGGGGCAAAGCCAACAGACGAGTAGCCGGAGAGATGACCCCTTGAAAAGCTGTGTAATTTTACGACTAACAAATCCATGAAGCTAAAAATCCAGGGAGCTATGCAATTTTCGTTGAGGGCACCACGTCTAACAACATGGTTTTGCACAGCTAAATACTGAAAAGAAGTTAGAGACGACGACTGTAAAGTACGTAATTTAAGCCTGGTAGTGTCTTCTTTATAATTTACATAAAATTATGACACTAAACTTGGAATTCCAAATGATTCTTGAACGTATAGAATAAATATGAAAAATGCATAGGATTATTTCTGTATAGTGTAACTGTTGCCGTGTGTTGCCGGCTTAGAATAGCATTACTCTATTTATCTTCCGTGGGTGTTGTAAAAGACGACTAAGGGACTCGAAGGTTACATGTGAATTGCAATTTAAGGCGGTTATTACAGCGAACTATAGTGATTCACAATTTTCTAAACAAGTCTCAAATGTTTGTTTTTCTTATGTGGCGTAAATGTCTGTTTTTTACGCTCTGTCTACCACGCAAGGGTTAAAGGCGTGATATATGTTTGTTTGTATCTATGTATGTATGTTACTGTTAATTTCAAAACATAAAAATTCAATTATCTAGAACTATATTACCTTTTAAGCACCTTATATTCCGTAGCAAAATACGCCAGTATTAAACAGCACGTTCTTTGCTAGTAAAATCGTTCGAAATTTCACGTTGCCAGCCTTTCGTCTACAACGTGTCGGCACACACTCTTTGAACCATTATTCTAGCTTTGAACTGTTAAATGCAAAACGTGTGAATTCAGTCAATATTGTCTACTATTTGAAGTTTTAGTGCCGAGCTTAGGCTAATTAAGTACGCTTTAGCACACATTACCGACTTCAAAACGTGGCGTAATTCCATTAAACGACATAAAAAATAAACTAATAAGTTTTTTCTCAAACTTTCAAAAAGAGGACTTTCGTTTGAGCCAACTGTCAGAACCAAGGTTCTCAAAGTTAGTAGCTTAACGACGACCACATAGCTTACTAGACGCCTAATGCCCAAATCTCTCCATACATACATCAGCCTATTAGCAGTCCATTGCTGTACGTAGGCCTCCCCCAGGGTACTCCATAGGGCACGATCTCTCGTTTTCGCCATCCAGTCGCTCCTAGCCGCCGTTTTTAATTCATCGGTCTATCTGGCCGGAGGTCGGCTAACGCTACGCTTGGCCGCCACTCGAGAACCAGCTTACTCCACCATCCGTCGGTTGTACGACCGATGGGCCCAACTTACTGCCACTTGAATTTGCTACACATCCAGACTATCTCCGTTACTTTGATCTATTTGCGGATAGACTCATTCCAACAATTTGTTTCAACAAATCTCTCCAAGCTAAAATGAAAATGAAAAAAAATTAAAATGAAATAACTTTATTCAATGTAGGATAGCATTATCACATAATGACGTCATGATCGGTCATTGTAAAAAAAAGAAATTTGCATAACGCAATTTTCTTCTTTTTATAACAATTTTGTATTGTCCTAATAGAAAACCGGCTCGGGCGGGATAAAAAAATAAAAATAAAGGCACTGCCTCGGGGCTGGCCAGGTTAATTTCACAGCACGTAACTTTACGCCACCACCATTTGTAAACGACATTTGTTTCAAATTGAAGTCAAGATTTCCAAAGCGTGTTATTTACATGCGTATAATTAACCGGACCCCCTGAACAGGAAAAACCCCCCAAAAAACCTGCCCAGAAGTGCTCCTACTCCTGCTAACAATTTCTATCACTAAGCTGAGGTGCGCGGGTCGGGGGCAGGGTAATGCGTGCATGCTGATTAGCCGGTGGTCGCGTCATCTCATAAATCTCCATTGACAGTTCACGCGACCTTACATCAGAAGATTTTGTTTGGGATGCCTATTATTGTCGTTTCCTGGCTTATGTTACTTGAAAAAAGTTTTTCAGTTTCATGGTCTGCATGCACCTGATGCACCTTAGCAGAGAGATCTTTGAGAGCTGTTCCTTGTCTCCATATTATTTTGTTAGGCACTATAGGTAGGTAGTTACTATAATGTAGACCAGATGCCTCGCCAGAAATGCGTCTGTCAAACGTCTTGACAAACGCATCGCACGGCAGCCGTAAATGTGTGTGAATAAGATCAGAATTCACAATTTCCTTTCTTCAGACAGACGCATGCGTAACGGTGCGTTAAAAATACGCAGCGACAGACGACAAGTGGGAGAATCGCCTAAGTTTTAAGTACCTAGATTATTTTACTCAGGTTTTACTGATAGCGAAATTGCAATATTTTGAAAACTTGCAAAATTTTTCTTTATCAAAATTTTGAAAGTTTTCAAAATATTGTTTACCTGAGGGAAGTGTTTTAAAATTTGATATTCAACGTTTTACTCTTCTGTTGTGTGGGACAAAGAGTCGACGAACGTCCCCGATGAACTCTGGAAGTAAGCATGCCGTCTAGTAGGCTGTTTGGTCGTTGCAGCCGAACGACAGAACGCTCCAGTGTTTATAAGAAAGATTAATTTCAGATGATTTATTACAGTAAATTTCGTAGCTTGACACACTGCTATAGAAAATGTTGCTAGTTTTACATTAATTCATTTTAGAATTTCTAGAAAAAAAAATGGAACTATTTTAGTTTGTATCAGGTAGGCAGTTACATAAGTCTGAATTATAACAGGGAAATAAAAATATTATAAGCTAATATCATACAAAAAACTGAATCAGTTCTATTGTTACCTATCTTAAGTACCTAAGTAAGTAAGTAAAAACTCTTTATTACACACAACTACAGGATAATAAGAAAACAAAAAATCTTATTCTAAAGTGCGCAAAGGCGGTCTTATCGCTGAAAGCGATCTCTTCCAGACAACCTTTGGGTAGAGGAAAACTGGTAAGAAAACAGAGCAGTGCATTAATAACTATTTAACAGCAGCAACTATTGAATTATAGAATTAAAATTAAAGCTATACATACATAAAATAAATATAATAATTCTTACATACTATTGTATATTTACATACTTAACTGAATGACATAAAACTAAAAAAGAAACAAGCAGTTTATTTTTTGAAACATTGTATACAGATTTATCTATTTAGACTGCGTTACTCTAAATATTTATATTTATTATTAAAAACAATAAAATACATAAAATATTTAAATATTTCTAAATAGAAAACTATCACTGTACGACACGTCTGATAAGCATTTAAGAGACATTCAGAGAACTTTTTATCGCCTAAAATATCAATACATACGTAACACTCGAGTCCCTCAGTTGCTTCTTACGACACTCGCTGGAAAGATAGGTATGTGACTATGCTATTCTAAGCTGACATTACACGGCAAAATCTGTTCCATTCCTGACTGAAAAAAAATCATGCCATTGAATGAGACGTCCTCCGTGCCCGTGTGTGTACATGGTGTAAATCATTATATTCGAGTGGACAAAAACTCAGTTTTCACGTATAATTTCCGTTCGTCGACCTGCCGACTCATTTGATGAATTGTTCTAAAACTGCGGAAAATTAAGTCGCTTCATCCTAACGAATCGATTCTGGCGATCACATATTTAGATCAACACAATTTCCTTACAATTTCTTATTTTTTGTATACAATTTCATTTTTAAATAAATCCACTAATTTGGTTTTAAATGAAAGTGTTGAATTAAAAGAAAGATTTAGATGGTCGTACTTGATAAGAATTCCTAATGTCCCAAAACTGCTTAGTATTCCTTACTTGACTCCAAGCTCTAAATCAGGGCTTGATTCTTCGAGATCATTACTTCTAATCTCAACTAAGTCCCAGTCTAGTTTAGTATCAGAATTAGGATCTAAGCTGGGAATCCTAATTAGACTATTAGTGGTTCTTAATTATTTTAAGGCTATATGAGTATGCCGTGTGATCCCGGCTGAGAATAGCATCACCCCATTTCTTTCCCGTGGGAGTCGTAAGAGGCGACTAAGGGACTCAAGGGTGTGTATTGAAATTTTAGGCGATGGGCTGACAACCTGTCACTATGGCGATACACAGTTTGCCGAATGACCCTCGAATGTTTGTCAGACGTGGCGTAAATATCCGTTTTTTTGCGGCCGTTTACGCTCTGCCTACCCCGCAAGGGATAAACGCGTGATATATTATGTATGTATGTATATGAGTATACTTTAATATGAAATTCCGTGCAAATATTTTTAGGGTGAGTTCTATTCCAAAATTGAACAACTGACTAAATAATAAATACTTCAAATTTACAACCTCTTGATACTCGTTTTGAAGCGACGTACAAGCGAAATCTAGTGTTAATTATTTAAACTGATACACACTAATCCACAGGTTCTGGGTTCAATCCCCGGCGGTCGCTAACATTTTTTCAATTTCTTATTTATACTCTAAACAATGTATCCAATTTAATGCATTTCCTCCGAAACACTGTGCTATCTCTCTCTCTTTTTACGTGTGGGACACCGAGTCGTCCAATGACCCGATGAATTCTGGTTACTGTGCTATGAAACCTGGTTACATCCGTAAACCAATCGACTCGTTGTCCCGCACCAAAAGAAAAGTTGAAGCTACGTAGATGATATTTTTACAACCAGTCTTATCCTAGTTTCTTTCACATACCTACGCATGTGTGTGTAGAACTCGGTTCTAAGATGGTGGCAAGTGGCTACTGGCTGAGGGGTGTTTTATTACAGACGGGGGTTTTCTGTAAATTGGCCGAGAAGGGAGGGTTGGACCATAAATCATCACGGTGCGTAGATAAGGGGAGCGGCAGAGGATAAGCGGTAAGCGGGCGATGAGACAAAGCTACATAATTAGTTAATACAGTTCTATAACTTGATTTGATAATTTTTTTACTGAAATACAGTGTCGCTTGAATAGTGACGAATTTTGACCAAAGATAACATTTTGGGGTACCCGATCACTCCCATGTATGACCCGCAATTTTTTGTAGTTTACGAGTTTATTCAACTTTAAAGTTGTATGGAAAAAGAATCAACTGGCAGGATTCGGTTGGAAGTTTCCGCTGCGTTCTCTGCTGCCTGGTGTCCACTCCTGAACCTTGCGACCCCATTGGTTATCCTTCGCCTACGGTAAACAGCAGTATCCTATGTTATGAAACTACAGGCTACAAGTCTACAGGTGAAATTCTTAGTACATTGCGTAGCTGGTCAATATTCCTGGTATCATAACGGCTAACCGACTACGCAATGAACACTAAATGTCACATCTAAAATTATAGCCTGTAGTTTGATGGCACAGATAAATTATGTGATTATCGAAAGAGAACAGCTTAACACTTACACCAAACATTACGTACCCTGTATCTTGGTTCTTTTGGGACCACGTTAGACGATACGCGGGGCTTAGATTTCGCGACAGTACCAGATAATTTTCCAAATTACTCCTTCGCTGTTATCTTCGGCTAGTTGCGTAAGACGTAAGATTCGGCACTGGCAAATTACGAAGTTATTTATAGGTGTTCGTTTTTAAGAATGTTTATAAATATTAGAAAAAGCTCTGGAAAAAATCCAGGGAAACGCCAAATTAGGCGGTTCTCCCACTTGTCGTCCGTCGTTGCGTTTTTTTTCATAAATAGTAACACACGGCGAAAGAAAATTGCGAATTTCAATCTAATGCCTATTAAAATACGGCTACGGTGCGTTTTTGGTGCGTTTACGCATCATAGCCGTAATATATGAGAATAAGATCGAAATTCATAATTTCCTTTCGTCTGACAGACGTATGCGTTAAGGTGCTCACGTACGCAGCGACGGATATAAAATAACCCTATATTTTCTTGTTTAAAATACCAGGTCCACAGAAAATATCCCAAATTGCTCACCAAATGTCCTTAAATGCCACCAAAAATTAAGCGATGCCAATCTCAACTGATTTTTAACTACGTTTGCGACGCCATTAAGGATCCCGAATCTCATTTACTTTGTGCTAGTGATGGGCATCGTGAGAGGTAACGGTAACGTCAAGGTAAATATGGGATGAGATTTTACTAGTGACCGATAGCGAAAACTCAAGACGGGCTAGTCATAAGAAGATAAGAAGAAGATGATAAGAAAAATAATACTCACAAGCACAAAAAGAAACATTTAGTTGAGTTTATACATATTTGCCAAACGGAACATCAACATTTTAATACATGAAAGCGTCGCGCAGTGCTAATTTCAGCCTTTCCCAGCCTTTTTAGTTAAGAAAAGTAAAGTAGTAAAAGGAAAGTTGTTCAGTTTCATGGGCTAGTTCATCCTTTAAAAGGAACGCAATTGTTTTCCTTACAGGATGTATACACTTTTATATTGTCTTAATGTTTTTTTTTTTCTTGTTATAAATTATTTCATGTTAGTTGTCGTCTTTTTAATACCGGGTGGAAGGAACAGCCTTCCGAATACAGATGGGGTGCATGCAACATGAAACTGAACAACTTTCCCCTTGTAACGTATGTCCAAAAAAATCGACCTTCCAAAAATCATCAAAATCACAATCACCTGACTGTATTCACTATGGGAAGTCAGTTTTTTTCAAGTTTCCGTTAGACATATGGTATCGCAGACATTGTAATTGATATTGATGTCCTCTATAAAACTGTAGTACATCACTTTGCTGTATTGTCAATCATTTACACAGCGTACGCGATGACAGCCTTTTTTTGGTAAAATTTTCACACATTGGAAGAAATTTCTTTAGAAATAAGCAGTACCTGTTGTATTATTTTTCCATATGTTCTTCTGTTTTTGTACTTTTTTGTGTACAATAAATTGTTAAATAAAATAAATAAATAAATAAATTGGGTTACGTTATAGAAATTTTTACGCTTGTCCCCATTTTTTATCGTATTAAAATATATAGCCTATGTTCATCAGGAATAATGTAGCATTTTAATGGTAAAATATATTTTTTAATTGGTCCAGTAGTTTCGGAGCCTATTCAATTCAAACAAACAATCCAATCATTCCTCTTTATAATATAAGTGTAGACTGTATTTACTTTGATAATAATTTCAATAACAGGCAAGAGAAAGAAATTGATCGCAGGATTGAGAACGCCTGGAAAAGCTTCTGGTCACTGAAACAATTTATGAAGGGTGATCTTCCCCTCTCTCTAAAGCGAAAACTCATCGACATGTGTATCTTGCCTGTCCTAACCTACGCGGTGCCCAAACTTGGTCTCTAACAGAAAGTCAAAAGTCCAAGCTCAAGGTCTGTCAGAGAGCGATGGAGCGCAGCGTTCTTGGTGTCAAACGTACAGACAATGCGGAACGCCACCCTCCGAGCTAAAACAGGTATCGCTGATGCAGGATACAAGACCGCCAAGCTCAAAGTGGGAGTGGGTCGGGCACGTTTGTCGGATGCACCCGGATCGTTGGGCAAAGATCGTCACCGAACAATGGGTTCCTCAAAACGGGTCCCGACGTAGAGGTAGACCCCGAAAACGTTGGCATGACGATCTTGACGCCCATTTACAGGAGTGGATGACGGTGGCATTAGACCGCAAAGAATGGAAGATTGCGGGGGAGGCCTTTGCCCAGCAGTGGAATCAAGCAGGCTAAAAATAAATTTAAAAAAAAACTGGAAATAAGCAAAACATAATGAAAATACGTACGTCGGGCCTATTTTAAAATGTTAAAATAGGTTTTAAAAAAAATACAGCCATAAAAATAAAAATTAAAGTTATTGTCAAGAATCTAACAGATACAACATACATTTCGGTTACACACTCTTACAAACTTTACTTGATAGAAAAAAATAACCTTGCCTTGATTTTTTTATATTCTAAACTTTTCAGATAATAACCATGTTATAGCCATTTTTAATGCTAGAATTTAGGTAAATATTTTTATAGTAAAATGGCTGAATAATAGTAACGGTTTATTGTGATGAATAGTAACGGTATTTCTCTAGTCTTTCTATGTCAAAAAGAAACCGTAAAATCTCAATATAACTTGAGCGCAAACTTTGGCTGTTTCTGGCGCAGCGTGAATGAAAGGGACCAACGTTTCAGAGGAACAGGGCCTTTAGTGTTTTTTTTCAGAAACCGGTCTTATGAAATTGTCCCAGCACTAATCCTCGACTACATTTTTGGCGGCAAAATTGTCATTAGACCAAATTCTACGCAAAGGAATGTTTCTGTTTGAAGTAGGATTTAAAAGGTTAGTTAATTACGGTGGTTTTCTAAATACTTTTTTCCTATTTCTTAAGAGTCTTTTTAGCTTTTAGCGACAGTTAATTAGCCGTCTTAATTAAATAACGCAGTAATCGCTGCGGAAAACTGTTTACCAAGTAACTTGCCCGATAGCGTAGCATATTTGTTTAGTCCGAGTGTTTTCTATGTACACCATAATAATTTATGAACAAATATTAAAAAATGTAAGCATTGATATCGGCTATGTAGATCTCATGGTACAAATTTGCTTAGTTTGGGGCTAGGTGGCGCTGTGTGAAATGTCCAGAATGTTAAATTTAATACTTGTTTTATTTATTTACTTTACTTGTCGTGTATCCGATGTACCCTGGCGTCTAACATTATACGTACCTTTAACATGGTTGTATAACGACCGCCATCTAATTAATAGACAGAATCTGGGGAATACGACTTAGGCAGTTCTCACACAAACATCATGATATTGCGGTGTTATGCCGGACCCAATGTTTGGACAAAATATGTTTACAAAATTATCCCAATAAAACAATTCTAAACGGATTTAAGTTGTGTTAAACATCATTATGACATCCCATTTTTAGCCGAGATACTGGATGGGGAATTTCATCAACTTGGACTACACTGATCACAGATCCAACAGACTGCAAGACCTACTACAAAAGATACAGCCACAGATTAACTATATGTAGACTAGCTAGATACAGCAATCTGCGTAGAACCGGGACGAAATGCTAGGCATTTAAAAATGAGATGGCGGTAGAACAATAATTTAAACTTTACATAATTACACACACACCTCACACCTTAGTCATCCGTAACCACGAGCTCTGTAAAGAACTCGAAACGTAGGATTTGTAAAGTCCAAAACACACATTAAAACCGTTAAAAATTCATGAGTATGCAAACTAAAGAAAAGATTATGATTACGAAATTCTATACCAAATACCATGGCACACGTCGCCGCGTCAAATTACGGTTGTCATAGATTGTATTCTTTTGTGTATCGTAGCTGTCACGAATAACATCATCATCCGACGAGTGTGCAATTCACTAATCTGTTTGCAAGGACCATAGCCCAAGTTTTAGTTTTTATCCTTAATAAAAATTAGAACCTAAAAACTCAAAGAAATATTCGCTGTAATAAAATTAGGGCAATTAATACCAAAAATGACCGTTTAGGCACTTTTTGCCATAACCTTACGATACATTAGATTCATCTTTTAGTTTTATGTCTAAGTAGGTATCTCTTACGCCTGTGTCGATTATATCGACAACCGAAATGTTTGTTCAGTTTTCTTTCCTACGTTACCCTCTTACTTAACTAAATGGAACATTTAAAGCGGCGTACACACAATACAATTCACAATCGACGCGTTTCAAATGCTGTTTAGTCATCAAACAAGGCTTCCGATCAGTGGTGATGTTTGATTCGTGTGTAATCGGCTTAATGGTGAGTTGTGATGGAATCGCGTACATACAGATTATGTAGGAAACACTAACCAAATCGTGTGATGACGGCTTAAAATGCATCACCCATTTTAGAAAACTTATAAATTTTTCTACCGCAGGCACGATTTGAACCTGTGACTTTCGCTATCACTAGAATGAATTATTCGCTGGGTAGCAGTTGCAAAACTAACCCGGTAGATGAGGCCGTGCCATGCGTTATTGGCATCAAGATACATTTGTGAAATTCAGCGGATGAGCCGTGGTAGTACAGATGGAGGAGGCATCAGACTAGTGAAGGCGAAAGTCAGGTTCAAATCCTGCCCGTGGTACAAAATTTTACAAGATTTCTTAAATTGTGCACTTCCACCGGAAGTGTTTAAAGAATTTGGTATGCGATGCATCACCCATTTCAATTTGTGGGTGTTGTAAAAGTTGACTATAGAGTGGAAAGCGGCTATTGCTTCTCCTGTGAAAAATAATGTAAATAGGTACTAGCACTGCGCTCACCATGCCAGGCATGCCAAAATGGGAAAATGCCAAAAGGATGTGACTATTGATGTACCTAAACAGCCACTTAATCATCGAGCATAGGATCAATCGGTTGACTTAGGTATTGTTGTATCCCGAGTAAGGTAGTCATGAAACAAACTGTTCCCATTGAACATGGGTCAAATATAAATAAAATTCGACCCAAAATTGGCGATCAGCTGGTGAATTTACTATGGGAGGTCCATGTTCCTTGGGAAAAGTTGATCAGCTTTATAAGCACCTTGACCTCTTTCGGCTTGTTATACCCTTTTTGTTACTCCCTGTATGTTATCCTTCCTTCCTTTTGTGTAGGATAACGAGTCGACCAACGACCCAATGAAATCTGGTTTCAGAGTATTACAACCGCCTACTACTACTAGTAGGCCTCTAACATGGTTGTGTAACGACCACCGTCTAAGTAATTATAGACAGCAAACGGGGCCGATGGCCTAACGAGCCCTTCGAAGCACGGAACCATCTATCTTACGAACAATCAGGTGGTTCAGCCTGCAATGTCCTAACCAGACAGAAAACAAATTCACAAAGTGATAATATCTCTTCACATTTTCTGTTTATCTTTTGATTGGCCGGTAGAGAATGCCGCGTGGCATTAGGCCCGCCTTTTGTACTCTCTGTGCAATTAAGTTAATAAATAAAATTTCAACTTCGTGATTGCCCCGGGAATCGAACCAGGATTATCCGGCCGCAGGCAGTCGCACTACCACTGCGCCACATAAGCCGTCGTATTGTATGTTATCAATCATTGAAAGTCACCGTGGCCGACGGCGGCGTCCCTGAAAGTGTTTTTCCAATTCATAAGCTCTAAACCCGAGTGCACACGCTCAACGTTGCTTATCAAACAAAGGCTTTCGATCACTGACAGCGATATCTGCTTCGTGTGTAATCGGCTTAATGGCTGTGATTTGATTGAAGCTCAACCATCCATACGGTGCGGGGCGGTGTGTAGAGAAACGCGAAAAAAAATCGTCGTTCCATTCAAAATATATGATTTGCGGATTGATTTTTCTTGCGAAAATAAAATTATGTGGTACAGTTGTATAGTTTTAATGATTAACTACTACTAGTTAATTCTGGTTTTCTGGTCTCGCTAACAAAAGGCAAAAACGTCATCTAAACATGCATGTGCCAGTCTCAAATTCCACCTTCACTTGTAGAGCGTGCGAAAAACTGTGCCGCTCCCGTATCGGCTTATACAGCTATGAAAAGTCTTGCCTCAGACACTGATTAAATCGTCTGTCACAGACGTGTAAAGCCAATGATGATGACTAGTTAATTCAATTCTTTTTTTTCATAGGACAGAGACAGAGTCTAAGATGGAGCGAGCTCACCCAGAAGAAGCCTGTTCACTCTTAGTTTGAAGAGATTAGGGTTGTATGCGGTTTTTAATAAATTGCACTGAGCCGATGTTTGTCTGTTGTCTGTAGTCTGTTTACTAGTTATATGAGTATGTATAGCAGTCGGTTCAAAATCTCTGGTACCAGGGTTCATCGGGTTGTACGTCGACTTGATGAATAGTAAGAATAATTGGGCCTAATTCGGGAAATAAATTCTCTAAAATTACCTTAAATTAGCGCTGTCACTTTTCGTCAAATATGTTTAGTAAATTGTTGGATATATCCATGTCGTGTCTTAAAATATGTGTTATCTGCCATAAAAAGGCGACAAAGAAAACAACTGCAACTAATTAAGTTGAAATGGCGACGATCACATTGACATTTTTAAACATGACAGGACTTAGATAACTCCTATCATGTTCTAAACCTATTTGACAGACATAACAACGCAATGTTAAGGCACGTTGAGACAATTTATTTCTCGAATTGAGTCAAATGTCTCCCAAATTACGTCTTGAAATATATCGCGAACTTTTACCACGTCTCGCTCAATTAGTCTTTTTAACACTTAATGCTTGTCCTATTTACTCTTATGAAATATTATTGTGTACTCAACAGCTATCTCTCTCTGACACAAGCTGAATAAGTTTTACAAAAAACACACGCAACAAAATACTAGGTACAGTCTGATTTGATTGGACTGATTTTGTAATCTAATTTTTGATATCTACCTGTCATACAATTTAGTATTAGAAAATGCGTTTCACTTCTGACGTACTATGTGCCGTGTGGTGCCGGCTTAGAATAGCATCACCTCAATTCTATCCGTAGGTGCCGTAAAAATGAATGTTCGTAGTGACCGATAGCGAAAATGCTTAAAAAAATGATATTAAGGAACAACTTTCCCCAAGGAACATGAGTCAAAATACGAAAAAAAACGCTCTAATACAAAATTACCGATCACCTGATTTAAGTTGCCTACTATAAATATTTCTTTTTTTGTCTAATTTATAAATGTGTTTTCCTTCTTTCCTTATCACCAGCCAGCTACTAGTGGTAGTAGGCGGTTGAAAAACTCTGACGCCAGGGTTCATCGGGTCGTTGGACGACTCGGTGTCCCACACGAAAAGAGAATAGACCAGCCCGAATATGTCGCTGTCGGTGACTAGAAAATTTCACTCTAAATACAGTACAGTGTAATAATTTATGTCAACAATAAAAGGGCAAAACAGATAACAAGCTCAACTTTCCTCAAGGAATTTGAGACAAAATTGGATTTGAACGTAAGCCTACTTATTCCAGTTGCAATGCGAGGCAAAACATTTTTTATAGATATTTTGTCCAATAGGTCAAAGTTGTTCAGCTTGAAAGTACCTCCTGAAACTTTATATTTTAATATATTTTTTTTGTTTTTATATGGCAACTGTCTCATAAGTAAATGTGTAGTTAATCAATAAATACCTAAATATTCTGGACAATTCACACAGCGCAGCGCAATCTAGTCCCAAACTAAGCATAGCTTGTACTATGGAAATAGAATAGCTGATATTAATTCTTATTTTCTCCTTTGTTCTAAATAAAAACACAAATAATAGACTTCACAAATATATCTGTCTTGTGAGGATCGAACCGGCCCTCGGCGCGTAGCAGGCAAGGGTACTATCCGCTACGCCATCCGAACAGTTGAAATAATGATCTCATCAAATCAGATCCTATGTATTGGTGGTAAAAATTATTGCCGTAATATAAAAAACCTCGGCGCGACTGAGCTGTGTTATAAATAAAATGTCAAGTCGGGAACTGAGGGGCGAAATCTGTTGCGAGTGAAAACATACGAGGATGGATACGTATATACAGGTTGTAAGGGACAGCCCTTCGAATACTGATAGTGTGTTATGTAAAGCTTTTTTTTATCGTTATTTTAAGTACCTACCTATCGTTGCTCAATTGAAGTTTTATTGAATTTGAATGCTGTGTTTGTCTGTAACTGTCTTACATGTAAGAATTAGATTTATTTCTTCTTAAGACACTGATGATATATATATATGTAAGATGTAGATAAACCAATAAACAATAAATAAATAAATAGTGTGACCATGAAAATGAACAACTTCCCATTAGAAAATATTTCAGGAAACGTCAAAAATCTTTGGACTTTCCATAGTAAATGCAGTAAGCCGATTTTCATTTTGTATATTACACCTATAATACCTTGCGGGGTAGGCAGAGCGTCAACGGCCGTCAAACGGACATTTACGCCAAGTCTGACAAACATTTGAGGACCATTCAAAAAATTGTGTATCGTCTTAAAGACAGGTTGTCAGCTCATCGCCTAAAGTTGTAATACACATGTAACCCTCGAGTCCCTTAGTCGCCACTTACGACACCCACGAATGAAATGGGGTGATGTTGTTAAGCACATACTGTTGTAGCAAGGACCCATTGGGTCATTTGTCGATTGAATATCCCATTATATAGAATCTCTGCATAAATGATTTCTGTCTGCCTTTCCATAAAATAACTGGGATTATCGGGTCATTCATCGACTCAACAACCCACTACCAGAAGCTGGGCATAAAATAATGTCCCGTGTTTTCCGTTTTAGCCACCTCTGGGCATTAATTTGAGGGCCAATTAAAACTTTTACACCGAGCATCGGACGTTTTAGCCGAAAAATGTTTTAAAGGGCATCGTGCGTGCAGTGGTGCCCTCATCTATTTTTAAATAATTTCTTAAATATCTAGGTCCGCTTTTTGATAAGCCTCTCAGTTGTTACATACATACACATACACATATCACGCATTAATCCCTTGCGGGGTAGGCAGAGCGTACACGGCCGCAAAAACGAACATTTACGCCACGTCTGACAAATATTTGAGGGTCATTCGGAAAATTGTGTATCGCCATAGTGACAGGTTGTCAGCCCATCGCCTAAAATACAATACACACCCTCGAGTCCCTTAGATGACTCCCACGGGAAGAAATGGGGTGATGCTATTCAGTATTCTAAGCCGGCATCACACGGATCAGTTGTTCATAGTTTTAATTTAAACGGGTTCTTACCGATGTTTTTTTTTTATGCGAGTTCCCGATATTTCGACTCTGTTCAGCAGGTTTGGGTTTACCCGTGATCATGACGCTAGCAACAGCGTCGATATATCGCGAACTAGCATTAAAAATTATCTAATATTAAAAATATTAATTAATCGGAAAAATATGCCGCTCCCGTATCGGCTTATACAGCCATGAAAGGTCTTGCCTCAGACACTAATTAAATCGTCTGTCACAGACGTGTGAGGCCGATGATGATGAGCATTAAAAATAATTCGTCGGTAAGAACCCTTTTAAATTATAACAATGAATTGTGTAAACAACCGCGAAAGTATAAAAATTAGTTCCTTTCAGTTGTGTTTAGAAAAAGTGTCTGTTGGTTTGGTTTTGGCTCTTTCGTATTCAGTTTGAAGTGATAGAATGAAATTTTAATATTTGTCTGAGATTCAAAATGTATTCCGAAGGTATGTTGATATCGGCACGGAAGTTTTATTATTTATTCTACGAGTATGGCATACAGTATCGGGTTACTACGTATAACCACAATATACCAAAGAACAGTAGTGTAACTTCATACTAACGCCCGGTTTTCGCACCCACACATACACACGGACCGACCGACCCTATACGTACACGACTACTACATAGAATCTCGTGCCGCTCGTGTCACTGCGAACTATACTGCCACAGTGCGTTTTTGTTTGAGAATCAGGAAATCGAAAAAATTAATACCTAGAAACCTATTAATTAAATAATAATGTTATTCATTGTTTTCTTATTGTAACTTATCATTATGAAACCTAAGTGTGACATCACTTAAATTCGGGTTTGCAAAACCAATTTGTTGACATCCCTGCTAATGTAGATAGATTCAAGCCAAAAGGTGCTCGAGTTAAACTACTGTTCCTTGATATGATTGTGGTATGTACGCTACTCACATACCCAGCGGAATTCGTCCTGATTTGAACCGGCCTTTAAAGAAATAAATTAAAATCAGATGAGGGCGCCACTGGACACACGACGCCCTCTTCAGCGGGAACAGTGAAAATTACCTAATCTGGATACTGAAAATGGTTGTTTCGTTGCTTCTGAAAGTTAGTTATTTTTGTCTATTATTCGGAAGTTCAACTTCGAGTTTGTTGTGTAGGTAGTTGATAAATAATATTTTAGTCTTTATTAAAACAAAATGATTATAATATTACTAATCATTTTCAGAGAAAGTTTAAGCGCATAACTAGACTTTGACTGGCAATTCGGCGTAGCGGATAGTAACCCTGCCTGCTACGCCGAGGGTCGTGGGTTCGATCCCCGCAAGGAACATATAATATAAGGTATATATCTTTAATCTGGGTGTTTTCTATGTATAATAATGTATTCCGTCGTTAGAGGCGACTAAGAGACTCGAGGGTGTATATTGCTATTATAGACGATGGGCTGACAACTATTTCGATACACAACTTTTCCAAATGTCCCTTAAATATTTGTCAGACGTGGCGAAAATGTCGATTTTCTGCGGCCGTTCACGCTCTACCTACCCAGCAAGGGATACTAGCCGTGATATGTTATGTGACATAACACGGCTATTATCCCATGCGGGGTAGGCAGAGCGTAAACGGCCGAAAAAAACGGAACATTTCCCGTTTTAAGTATGTATGTATACATATCCGTTTCCTTATGTATTTATTTTTTACATCTCCTTTATTTAAACTGAGCCACTTTTCCTTTGCCACCAGCTACCACCAAACTTGGCTCTAAGAAGTCTCCACTCAATGCTACTGACATTCAAATGAAGACACGTCCGGTTTTAGTGAGGGGCTCTTATGAAGTACTTAAAAAATACTTTTAGTTACTTTTGTGATTTTGTAAATTTTTCCCACTTGTCGTCCATGGCTGCGTATTTTTAGCGCATAACACATAGCATATGTAGGGAAACCGAATGGCAAACGCCCGGTCGGACGACCTAGATATCGCTGTGCCGACGAAGCAGAAAAAGACCTTCTACAGCTCCAGCAACCTGACTGGCGAACGACAGCTCAAGACCGAGACAGCTGGCGACTTCTGGTGTCGGAGGCCAAGATCCTCTTTGGGTCACTGAGCTACCGCAGTAAGTAAGTAACACATGACTAAAGAAAATTGCGAATTCCTGTCTTATTCCTATACATGGTGTAAAAAAATAAGCTGAGAATATTTTAAGGGGTGAACCAGTACGTGAAACTGAACAACTTTCCCCAAGAAACATAGGTCGAAATATGAAAAAAAAATTGGCCATCCCGTACAAATTATCCCGGCCGGGTAACACACTAAGTATGGGAGGGTCAAATTATTTTTTCATATTTCGACCTATGTTCCTTGGGGAAAGTTGTTCAGTTTCACGTACTGGTTCACCCCTTAAAATATTCTCAGCAATTTTTTTACACCTTATATAAATACAGTTAAGGTGCGTTTACTCGAAGAAAACCGGAATTCGCGAATTTCCTTTCGGCTGACAGACGCATGCGTTATGATGCGTTAAAAATACGCAGCGACAGACGCCAAGTGGGAAAACAGTCTTAACTCAAAGACATTTTTGTGTCATTATTAAGGTAACAAAATCAAAGGCGATTTACGTTTTGATAGATAATGAACAGCTTTCTCCAACAATGTTTATATAAATTTTTATATACACTTTCAACCAAATCGTTTTTTTTTAAACAAATTTCAAAAAAGAGTAGGTGCAGTAGACTAATGTAACTGTTCTTTCATTCTACTTCATTGCACTACAACACTACACCGTCTGTTCCGAAAAGCAGAACTTTAGAGTGGAGAAAAATTCAATTCAAGTTGTTTATGTTTTGGAGTGCCTTTATCGCCGCTGCGGGTGTTCTTTGAAACAAACAAAACAAATAAACAACAAACTAGGTGATTATATGAGATGAAAAATTAGGTCGTTGAAGTCAAAATCTACAGGGGACTTCAAAATAGTTATTTTCCTTATACTAACTCTCTCTTCTCGTGTGGGACACCGAATCGTCCAACGACCCGATGAACCCTGGTGTCAGAGTTTTTCAACCACCGACTACTAGTAGTAGGCCTCTGACATGGTTGTGTAACGACCACCGTCTAAATAATCATAGACAGCAACCGGGACCGACTGCTTCCGAAGCCCGCAACCATCTTTCTTTTCGGACAATGTCTTATTGTCCATGAACATGGACGTGAATGGAGTAAACTGCCAGAAGTTGTAATCTCAGCCCCAAACATCAATATATTCAAAAACAGACTAGACAATTATAAAAAATTAATAAAGATTAAAGAAATGAAAACTTATTATAAGTAACTGGATACCGGCATTATCAGTTGCACATCGACTGCCTGCTTGCTCAAAGATAATAATAATAAAAGTGTGAACAAAACTGACCCACCGACTACATGTCACTCAGAGGGCTATGGAAAGGTCTTTGCAATTATTAATACTATATGTGTCAACCTCACCTATGCATCTGCGGTTCCATGGTAGAAGCTAACGGTCACCACGCGCTAAGTTGCTGTCGGTGTTCGGGAAGGTTCCCACGGCACCACGCCCACGCTCTTAACCATATCATCCGAAGAACCTTCATCTCTGCTAATGTCCTGTGCGTGCTGGAGCCGCCAGGTCTCAGTCGTTCCGACGGCAAAAGACCTGACGGTCTTACATTGGTGCCTTGGCAGAAAGGAAAGTGCCTGCTGTGGGACGCCACTTGCGTTAGCACTTTCGCTGCCTCGGATCTCAGCCGCACGAAAAAGTCTGCAAGCGCTGCTGCCGAGTTTGCAGCCGACAAAAAGAGAGTTAAATACTCCACTCTGGGAGAAAATTATTACTTTATGCCGCTTGTTTTTGAGACACGGGTTGCTGGGGGTCAGAGGCTTTGAAGTTGGTGAACGAAATCCGACGCAGATTTCGAGAGCGAGGGTTTGAGGGCTCCGGATCCTACTTGGCGCAAAGGTTGTCCATCGCCATTCAACGCGGCAACGCAGCGAGTGTCATGGGCACTTTTGCGGCTGGTGTGACCCGGGGTGGTATATTTGATTGAACTTCTTATTTATTTATTTTTACTATAGGTACATTGATCTACAACAACCCAATCAATCAAATCAAATCAAAATCAAACCCAAATGTAGATCAATGTATAGGTATTGTAATTCTGACATTGTTTTATAGATTGAATAAAATTGTCTATATTAATTATTATTATTATTAACCACCATCTGGAAACGACATTTGTTAAATCGAATCGAACCAGAGACCTTAAAACTCTGAGTAGCATACTCTGACCGCTACACCACTTAGGCAGTAGTATTTTATACGGAGTTAGTTCTTGATTGTAGCGCTTGATAGTTTGACCAACGAAAGATGGCCCCGGGCAGCCATTTAAAAAAAATACTTACAGTTGCCGTCTGACAAACAAACAAACATATATCACGCCTCTAATTCCTTGCGGGGCAGGCAGAGTATAAACGGCCGCAAAAACGGTCATTCACGCCACAGCAGACAAAAGTTTGAGGGTCAATTAGATAACTGTGTATCACTAAAGTAACAGGTTGTCAGCCCATCGCCTCAAATTGCAATACACACCCCCGAGTCCCTTAGTCGCTTTTTACGACACCCACGGGCAAGTAATGGGGTGATGCTATTCTAGGCCGGCATCACACGGGCCGTGTGACGCGGGCTTAGAATAGCATCACCTCATTTCTTTCCCGCGGGTGTCGTTAGAGGCCTTTAAAAGACTCGAGGGTTACATGTGTATTACAATTTTAGGCGACGGGCTGACTATGGCGGTTTACAATTTTCGAATGACCCTCAAATGTTTATCAGACGTGGAGTAGATGTTCGGTTTTTACGGCCTTTTGCGCTGTGCCTACCCCGCAAGGGATAAAGGCGTGATAGATGTGTGTATGTGTATTAACGTCCTTCTTTTAATTACCGCTTGGAAATTTAATTAATCAATTTAAGTCAATTGTTAGTAAAAATTTATAATGCTGATACCCGTAACGTTGCCCGCAAAAACTATTCTATGTGTTAATCCATGTTACCTTCTATATGTGTGCCAAATTTCATTACAATCGTTTCAGTAGTTTTTGCATGAAAAAGGAACATACAAACTTTCGCGTTTATAATATTAATATTAGTAGGATTATGAAATTATTATTAATTAAATGTGTAATTATTTTATACTTACTTAATTTGTGAGAGAATGTTCCGTATGAAATTTTAAATTTGCACAACCCTTACAGGGTTCATGTACCTACTACTACTCCTTAGCACCATAAGACCCTATGTAACCAATTGTATCTAAATCATGGTTGGCAATGTTTAAAACATTCGTTTAAAAACACCTAAACAGTGTTTAAAACACCTTAAAAAAACACGTTTGTTTAAAACAGATTAAAACATGTTTTGTTTTAAACACGTTTAAAACATCAGAAAAAAACAAACCCGTTTTAATGGTCTTTTTATTCACAAGTTTTGTAAAAAGTATAGATATTTAACAACCTCGGTACGGCAACCCATAAAATTAGAGCGCGGGTATTCCCCAAACCAACACGCAGGAGTTTCCCTTTGGAATGGTTTTGTTCGGCAGTAGTTAGCAGTAGAGTGGTGTGAATACGTAAATATAAAAAGTCGGAATTTTGAAGAAAATATGTCGTCAAAACAAGCTATGTGAGCTTAGCTTGGTATGGTACCCACCTATGTTATGTTTAGTTGTTGAGTATGATCATGTTTTAAATCTAAGTATAATTTAAATTTCAAAGTTATTGTTTAAACATGTTTAAAACAGTTTTAAACGATTACTTTGAAATTAAAATTAAACTTTGATTTAAAACATGTTTTTTTTACATTTGAAAAAAAAAACACAATGTTTTGATCTTTTAAAAAAAACAAGTTTTTTTTTCAACCCTGATCTGAATGTAATAGCACGTTCACACCTTGCACCTGCTCCTGCCGCTGCCGTGAATATTGCCTGAAAAACTTCCGCGGAAGTATCAACGCGAATGAGTGTTCACAGACTGCCGTCATACTCTTCTCGCACCAATATGAGTCAACGAGATAGCAATACATTCCACACGCGTTCGCGCTGCCGTTCCTTTGACTCGTGCACAAAAAGCCTACATTCGAGGGAGCACGGGAAGTGGCAGCGGCATGACGAGTAGCAGTGTGCGAGTAACCTGTTTACGTATGACACAAAAATAATTTAAATTCTAAATAATGCCGTCTCACACCATAGTCATACGTGACCACGAGGTAGGTATTGTGAAATCCAAAGTAAACACAATTTAAATCCGTTTAAAGTTGTTTTATTGTGAGAAAATAAAGAAATTGAAATTGGAAACCTGGGCCATTTCTCGTTGGTCGCACTGTAGCACAGAATTTCAAGCAATTAACTGAGCCATCCCGGTTTCTTCAGGGAGCACGGTTTGTCTCAAAGCGAGTAATTTGTTTGTTTGCTACTCTATTTGCAGGGAATGTTACTCGGGGAAAAGCATTTTCTTTTGAAGTACCTACAGTATATTTTTTATAATAAGGTACCTACATACATACATACATATATCACAATTCACACCTATAAACCCTTGCGGGGTAGGCAGAGCATAAACGGTAATAAAACGGTCATTTACGCCACGTATGACAAAAGTTGAGGGTCAATCAGATAACTGTGTATCACTATAGTGACAGGTTGTCAGCCCACCGCCTAAAATTGCAATACACACCGTCGAGTCCCTTAGTCGCTTCTTACGACACCCACGGGCAAGTAATGGGGTGATGCTATTCTAACCCGGCATCACACGGTCAAGGTAAGGTACCTAACCTACTTATTTGCTTTGCTTATTTTGCTGTAAAGGTAAATTAAAAACTTTTTACATTATCTAATTTCAGTAATATTTCGGGTGAAATTTAGTAGTGACCGATAATAAATATGACAACAATATTTTGGGCTTCCAACCCAAATCAGTTGATCGGTAATTTTTTATGGGAGGTCCAAATTATTTTCTCATATTTCGACCTATGTTGTATGAAAGTTGTTCTTTTTACCAGCCCGTCTTGGGTTTTCGCTATCGGTCAATAGTAAAATTTCATATTTTGTTAATGTCCACTAATAAGTAGGTAAGTAAGTATATTTAGAGTTGTAGTTTTTGATACACATATTATATTTAAGGAGTTCCATCAAGAATTCAAAACGCAAAGAATATTAATCATTATGCCGTGTCGCCGTGTGGTGCCGGATTAAAATAGCATCACCCCATTTCTACTCTTGAATGTCGTAAAAAGCGACAAAGGGATAATTCGTCTAGGGACGGGTAGCGGCATTCCCTGTGAATGTAATCTCTTGTAGTGAGCTCAACAATCCGCCTGCCAAGTATATAGTGGCTGTTGAAGAAGAAGACTTGACTGATCCGATGGCGTAGTGAATAGTACCTCTGCCTGCTACGCCGAGGATCGTGGGTTCGATCCCCACACAGCACTAGTATTTGTAAGTTAATTTTCAAATATTTGTGTTGAGTTTGGGAGTTTTCAATGTAACATGTATTTTTTTACAAAAAAAAATATTAGATACATCAGCTATCTAGTTTCTATAGTAGGTACAAGTTTTGCTTAGTTTGGGGCTAGTGGCAGTGTGGGAAATGTCCAAGATATTTATATATTTAATTACTTAGAAGTATGTAGGTAGTAAACGGCGGTTTAAAAACTCTGACACCAGGGTTCGTCGGGTTTGTTCGTTGACTGTCGACCCACACGACAGCAGAGGAAGACGTGTCTAATCGTTCACTATCAGTAGAACCTGAGTTAAATAATCTAGGTAGGTACTTCTTCTTTTTCGTGAGGGACACCGAGTCGTTCAACGACCCTATGAACATTGGTGTCAGAGTTTTTCAACCGCTCTCCCGCATTTACGCCACGTCTGCCAAATATTGAGGGCCATTGTGCCTACAGTGGTAGGTTGTAAAATTGCAACATACATGTAATCCTCGAGTCCCTTAGTCGCCTTTAATGACACCCACGGGAAAGAAATGGGGTGATGCTATTCTAAGCCGGCACCACAGTTTCACAGATCTGTAAATTTGTTAATGGAGTTTAGTTTCGTTCGTCCTTTTAACTGTACACCTTATCTAATACGCGACTGTATTTTCTTTGCTCACGTACGCCTTTCAAGCTCGGGGCGTTCAACGCTTCAATGCCCTTTAAACTGCTAAATTTAAAATTCTACTCCATTTGCAGATCAAAGGGCGTTTAACCCTTCGCCTCCCGGCGGCAGGGACAGGCAGGTAAGCGACATAAGTCTCTGGAGGCGTAACCCGCTACCAATCATTCTCGGGGTAGGGTAAAGTTATGAGAACTAGCGGGAAGTAATATAAAATTAGGCTAACGAAACGCATAAAGCATTAAATACTTACCAATTTTCAAAACACTTCCCGTGTTAGGTATAAGTACAATTTTAGACAACTTGCGAAATTTTCGCGGGCAAAGGGACAAGCCGCGGTTGCCCAGATGGAAGAGGCGTCGCCACTGTGATAGCGGAAGTTGCAGGTTCAAATCCTGCGGTAGACATTTTTGCAAGGTTTCTAGAGACAAAGAATTTTAGCAAACTACGTACGAAAATACCTTTTAAATACCATACGACAGATTGTCATTGTAGTGTAGGACACCTGACTCTTATACTTAGTAGCTTAACATTTAGTATATAAGGCTTTGTCAACTTAAATCATTGGCATTACACGTTTATTCGTCACACAGAGCGTATCATTTCCTAAGCCCTCTACAGCTCGCATTACATGGCGACCCGGCCAGGGCTGCCAAACATGGCAGCGTTGAGCCAAGGGAACATGAATGTGGGTTGTAGAGGGACAGTTTCAATATAAAGTGTTTGTGATTGGACTAGTTTTGTGAACTTTTCTTCGGTGTGTTATTAAAAAAAAAAAAAAACATAATAATATAAAGTGATGTTTTGCGCCGTCTTATCGGACTTTGGACAGGCTCATCCACGTGTCACCTACACACACGTGTTATTTCATAAGTTATATAGTGATATTTTTAGTAAGTAAAATGTGCGTTAAATCCAAAGAACAATTTGAAGTTGAATTTGGTGAACTTATTAAAATAAACTTATAATCAATATGTGACTAAAGGACTGAAATAAACGCATAATCTAAAAAAAACAATAAACAAACAGTAATAAAATTGAGGTTCTAAACTAAGTACTTATAAAACAAACTGTGCCCAAAATAATCAAAAAAAAAAAAACATGAAACAAACCAGTGCTTCGGACTTGTGACTTTTAATTTTCAAACAGACCTGTGTTTTGGACTAACACACAAAAAAAAAACTTTAAATGTGTTGGGGCAAACTAAAACTGTTAAAACTGTTTTGGATGCGTTGAGATAAACATACAAAATTATTCAACCATTGATGTCTTGTGATGAATTAAGATGGTTCCTGCTGGGTGCCGGGAGATGCTGTTACCATTGAAGGATGATAATGTAGCAGGGCGCAGGGCGTATATATTCGATTCAGATGTGGATGCCGCCGGGAGAAGGTTAAGATCTCAAAGTTATGATAGATAGAGTGAGTAGAGTGTATCTGAGGCTGCCGACCGATGACAACAAGGCGAAATATATAAAAATTGCGTATCGTGTGAACACCGGAAAAAAGGTACAATAGAGCAAGTAAGTTTTCAACAGCGTTTTATTCAAAATTGTTATGAAAAATATTGAAATGCATGTATTTTGTGAACATTAAAAAAAAATGCATTCGTTTGACCTCTAAAAAAAAAGTGTTGACTGTGTCGACTTAATTTTTATAGTTTTATGTAACTATTGTCATGTCCTTTTATGTTCACTATATACCTATGCAATAGGTATTTATAAGATTTTTATAATTATAATTTCAGCGCATTTTTTTTATCATCTTAAATGGATTAAACATGAAACAAGTCAACTTCGAATTGTTTCTTTCTTTAGAAAATAAAACCTATAGGCATTTAATTATAGAGTTTATTACATAAACATAGCAAAAAAAAAATATACATATAATGTTGATGATCGATCATCTATTATATCATCAACATAATGTTAAAATAAAGTATAAGAAAAAAAAGTGTGTGCATTACCAAGAGCCTTTATTTTATAATAATTAATTTTATAACTATTCGTGTATTTTAGTAAATGGTTTCCGAAATAATTTATATACTTATTCATTCATACTAAATAAGTTTTATTTTACTTTACAATTTCAGTACAATTTGAGGATAGCTCAGCTAGCTAGCTACCTATGTCCCAGATATTTGATACGTCTACCTAATGATGTCAAGCGAGTCATTGGATTGTTGCTATGTAACCATGACTAAATTATGTAAGTACCGAACTAAGATTTTTATTATAACATAAGGTACACCATTTACTGTATCAACTGTTTTAACTTAACTGTAAGTTGATAGCTAAAGATAGTTTCAAAAGTAAAAGAACAAAGTAAAGAATGTAGTACAGCGTAATAATTACCAAACAAAAACTAATAAATATTGTTAAAATGATATTATACAACAATAATTTTGAATGTTTATTAATTATAAATTGAATTTTCATTATTCCCATAACATATGAATGAAAAATGCTTTGCTCTTACTCATGTCATGATTAAATAACAATTTCAGTTGCTACGCAGTCATAACTTTATACGTAGATAATGTTTATCACGATGCTATTTTTAGAACAAGCGCTAATCCTGTCAGTAAATTAAACATCAATTAAGTACTGACTACTTTCTGTAGCTAAATTAATTAATTATAAATAAAATTCAACTCTGACATTTTGATAAGGATCAATTGTAAAAAAAAATCTTGTTTTTAAGAAAATTATGTTCAGGTTTTACTTGCAAAATGCCCTTTTTCACAGTTTCATTTCTTTATGTTCTATCAATAACAAATACGTACTATTTGTGACTGTTGTCACAAACCAAAATTAAAAATTTAAGTGCCTACTTTACATTTGTTTTTATATTTCTCAGAAGATTTCATTATTTAATTATGCTTATTACAAGCAGTTCTCTACATTGATAACTTAATATGTGCTTCGTAAAATTTAAAAAGGATTATTTTTCTTTTAACTAATTAATACAGTTGATTCTCAATCTGTCAACGACTATTTCAATATTTCAATTCTTCACTTAATATTAAAATTATTTTCAATTATTATTTGGTTAGATCCGTTGCGTATTACTTTTTCAAAGGGTAACAACTAATACGTTTTTTTTTGTTATTGTATTGTTTTTAAGACGAATACCTAGCAAGTCAGAAACAAATATAATGTTTTCTATAATGCTTTCAGAAATGTAAATGAAGGTATGTAAATAAAGTATGTGAAATACAAACTAACAATTTCATAATATATTGTTATTTATATGTCAGTTTTTATTTGTGTGATGTTTGTGTTATGACGATAAAATTATGTAAATTCATTTATACGAGTTTATTTAAATAAAAGTAAGTCACACATTCATTTTTGAATCTAATTGTGTACCTTCAGATCTTACTGATTTAATAGTGTAAAAAAAAAATCTGTATTATTTAATTAACCAAGTTGTTTTTTTTCTACATACTTACAACTATTTGTTTTTGTTTTCGAAGATACCTACCATATTTAATATGTTTTGATTTTATTAACAAGTTAGTTTTAGATTCTCACAAAAATGTATCTGTAAATCATTCCGAACAAACAAACATATCTTGTTACATTACTTGCAATGCTGAGTCGATGTTAACGCAAGTACAAATCAAGTGCAGGGTGATGCAAATTTACATTACTTGGCTGCAATGCTGACTTTGTTGAAATTGTTGAAGTACTTATAGGTATAAAGATTGACAGAATATTTAATTTTTTTTTTGTATACAATTGATGCTAGAACTTGTTACTTTTCACTCCCAATGTAAGTTTATTAAATATTCATACCTAGATGTGTAAATTTAATCAGATTTTTAGAAAGAAAATGTGCAATGAATGATTGTTTGAAATTATCTTTATGAATTAATTTAAAAAAAAATATTACTTAGAAAAATAGGCAAACGTTTGTAATGGTTAAAGTAGGTATAGGGTTTGATAGTGAATCGTATTAAATCATTTTGGCTAATTTCAAATTAAGCACAATTTGTTACGAATTCACTTATACAAGTGTAAAGTTGAGTTAAGGTATGTGGAACGGTTATAGCACATATGTTGCTACTGTGAGTATGGTTTAAAGATGTTGTTGTTTTTTTTGAAGGTTTATGTAAAGTTGGCATAGTTTTATTTTTAAAGGATATGGGACTATTTTGGTTGTTATAATATTATTTCACAATAGGCCTTACGTGATTGTATTTAATGATCAAAATATTCATATGTTTGTAATATTTATCGAATGGTATGGTCAGTTATGGATACGCACGAGATGCGATAGTACACAGTCAACAATTTAAGGCACAAAGGCACTACAAGGTACAGGTCCTTCTTTCGATCATGGCCGGAACGAGCTTCCCCCGTGAGAAACGTTGGAGACATTATATTAAGTCTTAAATCATGACCTTGGTTAATGAATGCATAGCATTTCATTAATATTATTATGTTGTTGAAGTATATTATTAAAAAGTCGCGACTAGTCGGTTAAAGTGCCTAAATAAAGTTATGAAAAAAAGTTGTAATAAATAAGAAACCGACATTGTTTTACTAGGCTGGCCAGCCCATGTTGTTCAATAAGTGTGCCTAGTCCATGTAAGGACTTAAGTAGCAAAGCTACCATTAAATAAATAATTATATTATAGTTGACTGTTGTTTTAAGAAAAGCGACTGAGTGAGATGTAAACAGTAATTAATTGAAAATTATTAAATGAATTATGTAGAACGAAATTGATGTAAAGAAAAGAAGGAGATGCCATGAATGATATAATTGTCCTTGTATGTGAACTAGTAATGAAGGGAGTTAAGTTTTGCAATAAAATAGCAATTTAGTATCTACCGACGCAAGTTAGAAACATGTCCACGGGATGCATTAATCAAAAATTAATATTTCAATGTTTCTTTTCGACTGTACTAGTGTATTGCACTATCGTGTCATGTAAAATTCATTATTGTACCAGCATTTACAGAAATAAATGTTGAAATATTAGCACTAAAATCATCATTAAATAAAGGCCCTTAGTAGAGTTTACACTTGATTAAGTAGATAAAGTATAGGTTAAGAGAAAAGTTTATAGTAGTATATCTTTCTTTTTGTACGTCTCAAAACGTTTTCTTGAATTCAGATGTATAGATTTCAGAGCACTAACACTTATTATGAATTGATGTACTTAACTAAAGATAAATAAAAATAAAATCTATACAAGTAAGACATTAAATATGAAAATGTTTTAAGACTTTCTTGTACTTAATGTACTAAGCGGATTAAATTACTTGTCGGATGATTGTTTAGCTAAAAATAGTACTTTCGTTTACAGACTTTTTCTTATTTTTCTTTAAATTTGTTACTTAAAATATATCGGTACCTACATACCTACCTAGCTGGTATTATATAAGTTTAGAAATATGTTTTTAAAATAGAATAATTTAAATAAGCAGTTTCAATATCATTCGATATGTTTGAACAAATGATTTTTTAATTATTGTTTTATTTTCAAATTTAATTTACTTCCGTATTTTTAATAATTATTGGATTTTAGACAACAATCATAATAAAACTTTAGGAAATTTAGTTTATATCAATTGAGTTCCAAATTGAAGATTGTAGTACTGTACAACAAAAATTAAAAACAATTCTAATTTTTAATTTTTTAATTGCAGGGGGAAGGTGTAGTGTAGGACACCTGACTCTTATACTTAGTAGCTTAACATTTAGTATATAAGGCTTTGTCAACTTAAATCATTGGCATTACACGTTTATTCGTCACACAGAGCGTATCATTTCCTAAGCCCTCTACAGCTCGCATTACATCATACCGTCAAAGTAAGATTGTTTGCATTCTTTATCCCGTTTCGTAGGTTTGCGTTTTGTAGTCCACGCCATGACAGAGCGCTGTCATCATCATTAATAGACCTGAGACGTCTACTGCTGTTGTTCTAGTCGCATCCATAGTCAACGGCTGCCCCCAACCCTTACAAAGACGTGGGTCCATCTCGTAGGAGGCCGTACCACGCTGCGCTTCCTAGTCTAAGACGACCCCTTCAGGACCTTCCAAGCCCATTGATTGTAAGATCGACAGTAGCGTTGTCATGCAAAGAGAATATCGTTGTTTATAATAACTGACTACAAAGATTATTTAGAATCAATAAAACCTTGTAAAAACATATGCGCTTTAGTTATCTATTTTAATTTATTCTTAGGTTTAGGTTTTATTGATTCTAAATTATCATTGTAGTACCTAAGTATATAGCCGCGAATTGACACATTGGTTTCCGGATGACTATCCAGCCAGGGATATTATTCTGTTGGTGGGGGGGCGCCAATGGGCTCTCGAACCACCTTAATTTTCTTTTCGCTTGGACCACACCAAAAAGTAGGAAAAAGGTACTACAGACGTCTCAAGGTAAAATTATTTAAGGCCCCTTTACGGGAGCACATTTTTTGATCCCACCGGCGGTAGACGTGATAAGTTAGACGTCAGAGGTCCCAGATTGCGATCCTAAGATCTCGGGAGGACATTTTTGTATTGACGGCGTGTTCCCGTCAGCTCCTAACGAAACGAGATAAAAAATGTAACAAACCACTTGGACAGAAACACATACATACACATATCACGGATTTATTCCTTGCGGGGTAGGTAGAGCGTTCAAAGCCGTGAAAACACGGTCGCTATTGGCCCGTCCGACAAATATTTGAGGGATGTTTCAGAAAAATCTTGAAACACTATAGTGACAGGTTATCAGCCTGTTGCCTAAAATTATAATACACATGAAACACTCGAAGTCCCTTCGCCTCTTACGACACTTGCGGGAAAGAAATGACACAACTGACATAATATCATCATATGACATATGATAATACCTTAGTTTCGACTTTTGACTATAGCCACGAATTCATTTCAATTACAATACAGGTTATTTTCAACTTGCCAATGGAAAACTTACGCCGAATCGCGATAGTAATGTGGCGCCCTCTGCAGTTTATCTGGTGTTCCTGAATTTTTCCTATCCTTATCTGATACTACTAAGGTACAACCCTGTTAGACAAATATAGGGTGAAGTTTTACTAGTGACCGATAGCGAAAACTCAAGTCGGGCTGGTGATAAGGAACAATTTCTGAAAACTTTTGAAGTTTTCAAGCGCGGGCGATATTTGCACCTGCGACTTTCGCCATTACTAGTGGCGAAGCCTCTTCCATCTAGACTACCGCGGCTCGTCTAATGCCCGCCAATGTTGCAAGTGTATCTTAATGCCAAAATTGTATACCTAACACGGGGAGCGTTTTAAAATTTGGTATTCGATAAGGTACAACTTTTCCCAGAAACATATGTCTAATTAAAAATAAATTGACCTCCCAAACAAAATTGCCGATCAGCTGATTTGAGTTACATTGGACAACCAAAATATTTTTCAACTTATGTTCCTTCGGGAAAGTTGTTCTTTATCACCAGCCCGATGTGGCGCAGTGGTAGTGCGACTGCCTGCGACGCAAAGGTTCCGGGTTCGATTCTCGGTGGGACACTCACAAAAGTTGATATTTATCTCTTTGTGAATTTGTTCCCGGTCTGGTTAGGACATTGCAGGGTGAACCAACTGATTGTCCGAAAAGAAATGGTTCCGTGCTTCGGAGGGCACGTTAAGCCGTCGGTCCCGGTTGCTGTCTATGATTATTTAGAAGGCGGTCGTAACACAACCATGTCAGAGGCCTACTAGTGTTAGTAGGTGGTTGAAAAACTCTGACACCAGGGTTCATCGGGTCGTTGGATGACTCTGTGTCCCACACGAAAAGAGAGATCACCAGCCCACCATTTGTTTTCAGCATCAATCATAAGTAAAATTTATACCTACACATTCATTTGGGAATCCACAACATTTCATTTTACGTTAGATACAAAAGATATATGTATCGTTTAGAGTGTTTGGGATGCTTATTAAGATACACATATTTTCATAATTTTTAATGCAATTGTGTCTGAAATATTTTAAAAGTTGTAAAAACTTCCAAAGTTAGGATTACCATGAAAAAATCCTGTGCTTATAGTTGAAAAAAAAATAGTGGAGAAAACTTCATTCATTCATCTGTCAATGTCAATCAGTTTTTTTTTTTTAAATAAAGGTAGGCAAACGAATTTTGTTTTCAGCAGCCTAGTTGTTGGAACTAAACTATCACTTTTTAAAATTTAAAATCTCTGATTATGAAACAAAATAAAATAAAAAGAACTTGCCCTTTATTTAATGATGCGATAAACTATCTATTAAAAATATAATAGAGTCTTGTTAGAAATTTGAAATGTTGTGGATTACAAAACTAACAGTGGTTAAGTGAGAACAACCCTTTTCTGGAAATTGGTAGTTTTCCTTCGGGCCCAAAAAGATACTAACTTTGATTTAACTTGGATTGAACATGTGTTTTTCTGTGTTTTCCCGTTGCCACTTTGTATGATTTAGTAGGTTGTGTTGAGATGGTATTATTTACCTGGGGAAATATGGAGTTATAAAAGATATGAAATGTGGTGATGCTTTTTAATTTCAAAGTAACATGGGATCATTTTAGTAATCTTTATAAATGTGAATACTTAAGTTCTATGGTTCAGTGCTTTAAGTTGAATATAAAGCAATAAAATTCAACAAATCTTACAGAATAAAGGTTGATTTTTTTTATTACATACCTTTTTTACTTAACAGTAGGTATTCTTCTTAAAATATATTTAAATATTTGTCTTATTTCATTTTGCATTTAAAATACATTATGATAATACTTCTTTTTTCTCCTGAGATAAAGGCTGTAAATATCTTTACTCTGTTACTATAGTTAGTCAGCTTTTTTCAGATTTGCCAGCAGCATGCCACATATTTGATGTTTTTACTGAAAATAATCAAAAAGTTAGTTTAAAATAACCAATTCTATCATAGGTATAAACATCAACTTTAACAGCCACAAAAGTCCACTGCTGGACACGGCAATTGGGGTATTATCCACATGCACCACATTTGGCAGGCACACTGGTAAGCGCAGTGTATGGTGTTGTATTCTGGATTCACTACCCTAGGTCTGCTGGAAGAGATTTCTTTTTAGAAATAAGCTGACCTGTTGTGTATTGATCTATATGTTATGTCCTTTGTGTTATATTGTGTACAATAAACGGTTAAATAAATAAATAAATAAATAAATACCCCTGAGTTGATATCTGTATGTCTTCATATCTGTATGTCTGTCTGAAATTAAAAACTCTAATAAATAAATACCTTTATAAAGAACTTTATCTATCTATCCAACCTTTTTTTGCCTTTTATAAATGACGATAGAACTACTTCGTGACCATTAAAGTAGCGTGAGAAGTCACAAAATTAGAGATAGGCTCCTTCAATCAAATATTATAAATTCTACTTCTTTATTAAGGGTGAAACTTTACTAGGGACTGATAGCGAAAAATCTAAACAGGCCTGTGATAAGCAACAACTGTCCCCAAGACATATAGGTCAAAAAAAATAAAATAAATTGACTTTCCATACAAAATTGCAGAACAGATTTAAGTTAATATGAAAACTCAAAATATTTTTGTAATATTTCAATGATCTTGGGAAAAGTTGTTCCTTATCACCATCTCGTTTCGAGTTTTGGCTATTGGTCAAATTCCTCCCTATAGGTATAATATATACCTATATATATAATATTAATTGATGTAATAAAAATATATGATGAGTTGGTACCTAATATTAGTTCCAGGTATCCAGGATTTGATAGAAAGACTGATATCAGAGTTTTTTTTTTATTGCTGACACCAAAACAATTAAAGTTAAAACTTACCAATATTAATTCGTTTTATTTTTCCTTGCTCTTCCCTCGCAATACCATGTTTGTCAATCATGTGCCTTCGTACCGTCCCAGTTTTAGCATAAGTAGTATCACAATAGTTGCACGCATAGATATACATCCGTTGATGGACACCATTCACATGCGCTATCAATTCCCCTTTGACAAAGAACTTTCTTGGACACTGTTGGCATTGAATTGTCTTTTCCATATGATATAGTGAGTGTTTTCTCCAAACCCCGCGTCTTCTGAATGTTAATCCGCATTTATCACAGGTGTATGGCCGCTCACCTGTATGTATTCTTTCATGTTCCATTAATTCGTATCTTTTAGGTGCTTTAAAGCCACATTGTTTGCAAGTAAACTGGTTACCGATTTCGTGGGTTGACGCTAAGTGGTATTGTAGTTCGGCTTTTGTACAAAACTTGCGTCCGCAATGCTCACATATATAACTCCCGCCTGTGTGCCGTTCCATGTGGTATTTCAATGAATGTGCTGATGCCAATACTTTTGAACATACTTTACATTGTAAATCTTCTGGTTTTTGTTTATCTTTTTGCTCCAAACTTTCTATTTCGGCTTTACGAGAAAGTTTTTCTCTTTTGGTTTTAGATTTGAATGGTTTTTTGTATAAGGGATATTTTTTTTTGTGTTTTTTAAGGTCATTAGATGAGAATTCAGCAACTTTTTCCATGTTGGCAAGCAAATCATCAATGTTTTGTTTAATTTTAGGTCTTAATTTGTTTTCTTCTTTAATGCCATTTGGAGACAAGTCTTCGCAATCCACAAAATCATCGTCATCATCGGTTTCCGATAAAGATTCCGTTTTTATTCTTTTTTTCAATGTTGGTTTAGTTTCTTTGCCTATTTTTTTGTGTGAAGGCTTTATAGATGTACTTTCTGGACGTTTCTTAGGGCTGGACCCTCTGCATTCAACTGTCTGACTAAAACTTTCCATAAACATAACATATTCACACACTTTTTGTTTGAAATTTGGTTTTGAAACATCGAATTTGCGTTCACACATTTTCAGCTTTTCGTTGCTACTTTCACATCTTTTTCTGAATATTATTGCCTGTTTGAGAATAAATAAACATTTCTGACACATTTTGTTCGGTAGGGAGTCGTTTTTAACACAGATATTGCTAAAAATAAGCACAGCTTCACCGTAACAACTTAACCCATCTTTTGTTGTGTTGTCGGTTAAAGAAACCATGTTTTCACTATTACCGTAAGAGAGGCAAAGTCTACATATCGATTTATACACATCTTCATAGTTTTCCATCATTAAATAATGGAAAACTAATCTATTTTGGAAAAATTGCCTGATAAAAACAGAGCCGAAATTGTTTGGATATACAATACAAATGTCAAAAGTGACAGTTGAGTATTGTCAGCCTATGATTTTAATTTTCCTCAAATTCTCGTATAACTCCCTGGAATATAAGTATGTAACCTCTTTTTGATATTTCTTTCGAAATCACTGGAACCACCTAAGTAAACTGCATTCATAGGATACTTAAATATATTCAAAAATATGAGAATTAGGGAATACAAACTCTCATTCATTTCATAACCCGTTTTTTTTATACAAAAAAATGACAGTATTAAAAATCATTAGGTGTTTTGTTAAAAGTAATATTAGTCTGGGATAGTGTTCACATTTTGCGACAAAATAACATAACTCTGCAATTATGTACCAATTACGTACAAAGTTTCCCGAAATCTAGGGGAAAAATGGGGAGGTCATCGTGATAGCATTACTCTTAAAGGTAGTCATAGCTGGGGAATCTAGTCTTTTTAGCCAGTTGGATAAAAAAATACGATGATACGATGATAGGAAAAAAACGGCAGACGAAAGCCCGACTCGGGTTCCAAAACCTTGGTTGCAGGCACCGTGCATGGACAATAGAAGTCAGTCAATGGTATATTACTGAGCCTTTCATACGGGGAAATAATCACTAGGTACCTAATTAAATTGATGGGGTTTAAAAGAAAGTACTAAGGTACCTACTACTTTAGACATCTTTTCAGGGGTCAGGGTTCATTGAGTCGCATACCGCGCCGACTCCATATTTTGTTATTTTTGATTTCAAGCCTTGTTAGAGAAATAAAATTGTTGGTGAAAGTCCCAAAATCAATTTGGCTAGCTGAATATCTTTCGTTGTCATTTAAGAGATACGAACATGTAGGTACCTATAACAATTTGGATAAAAGCATATTTTGTATTCTAAAGATTTTTTTACAAAAAATACTACTTAGGTACACCTTTTGGAAAATACGACATAATATAAGTAGGTATTGGTTGGTATAAGATATTGTGCCAACTTACGCGTAGGTAAGTATAAACTCATATTCAGTTCAGTGTTTTTAATTTATTAATCAACTTAAATGTGTCATACATAACATAATCAGTGTTTTAGTAAGTACCTACCTAACTTTTGTTCATTATATCGTCACTTATCCTTATCAGTTTGGCCAGGAGATTAATTAGGTAGGTACAACATTTATGCCGCTTCCATTGTCGCACTTTCTCTTTCACCCAAGGTTGCCTGGTAGAGAATGCTACCTAGCATTAAGGCCGCCTTGTTGTACTGTTTCTTTTATCTGTGTTTATATATTGCTGTATTATTTATTTAATGTGCAATAAATAATTGTGTTATGTTTGTTATGTGATTGCCGATCAGCTGTTTTGAGTTACTATGGAAACTCAAAATATTTTTATTCATATTCATATTCAATTTATTAATAAAGGATGTTTACAAGTCATTACTTACTAAATACTAAATATACATTTATAATAATAATATGTCAACTACCTTATTAGGTAAACTATTATAATGCTAACTGTGTGTTAAAAATTCGTCCATGGTGTAGAACGTGTGCTCAAGAAGCCAGTGTTTAAGCCTCGACTTAAAGCAGTTGAGGGATGGTGCCGAGGTGATGTTTTCGGGCAGTTTGTTGTAAATAGTCGGACCCATCACATGGGTCAGTTTATCAGATTTGGCAAGCGCACGTCGGATAGGCAGCAGTCTGTTCTTATTACGGAGATTACGGCCATGTACGTCAGCTGGTTTTTTATAATCTTCTGGGTTGCATAGGACGTAGGTAGCGACTTGCAACACTACAATTGATGGCAGAGTCAATATTCTCAAGGATTTGAAATGTGGCCTCGCTGGCGTGTCCTGCGGTACTTGTACAATCGCTCGGATAGCTCTCTTTTGCATTCGGAAGGCATACTCCCAGTCGGTAGCACACCCCCAAAGCTCTGCGCCATACTGAAGGAGCGAATGTACAGTTGCAAAATAACTGGAGCGGGCCACCCTCTGAGGCACTACTCGGGACAAGCGACGAAGCGCAAAACACGCACTTGCGAGCCTTCCGCAGAGTTTTTCGATGTGGGATGACCATGTGAGACCTCTATCGATTTCAAATCCCAGAAAGGTGGTAGCGTCTGTTTGGTCAATGTTTGACCCATTGACGAGAACTGACATCCGACTCGGCACTTTACCTCCCAGACAAAAGTGGATGAAATGGGTCTTTTTCAAGTTCATCGCCAATCCATTAGCGCTGAACCATCGCGATAGGTCGCTTGCAGTCTCTTTAAGTCTCTGTTCTAGCTGCTGTTGATTTGATCCAGATACTATGCAGGCGACATCGTCCGCGTACATAAATACATCTCCGGTAGATATCGCCTCCGGCAGATCATTCAGCAGCAGCGAGAACAAGACATTAGAGATGGCCGAGCCCTGCGCTACACCCAAGGTAGTGTTTTGTGGGTCTGACTTAACTCCATCACTAACCACTATCTGCGATATTATACTTCGACCTGTTTCTTGGGGAAAGTTGTTCATTATTACCAGAACGTGAGCCCGTCGTCTGTTATCAGTTTTGGTCACTAGTAAAATTTCACCTGATATACTTTGAAACAAAAACAATTCATCTAACTTTGTGGGTAGGTATTTTTTTATTATTTACTAGATTTCCGCCCAGCGGTTTCAACCGCTGCCACCAATTTTCCCGTGGTAATCATTGTTTTCATGCGGTAAAAAGTGGCCTATGTTTTATTCCAGGTTATACTCTACCTGTGTTCCAAATTTCATGGCGTTGTTTGAGCGTGAAGAGGTAATAAACATACATACATACACACACACAAACTCTCAGATTTATAATATTAGTACGGACTACGGATTAATACATTTACAAAAAAAAAAAACAACAATTACAATTATTTTTATTTTATTAACAAAAAAACTTCAAACAAACAGAAATGAAAATAGCAAGTAGAGTGGGTAGGTATCTGATACTTAACCTTTCTTAATCTAAACTTTGATAAAAAATTAAAATAACCTTTCTTTCAAAATAGCTCAGCAGAAAATGAAAGCGAATTTTACCGAAAATCCTTCTTGTTTTATCAGCTGAATTACTTTAGGCGCTACTCAGTGCTCAGTGGCGACACCATTTAAAAAACATTTGTTTACCTTCTGAACTTAGTCCTCATACCCATTAAAAAGAAAACTTTGTCAGCTTTGTTAACAAAATTTTTGGAACACACTGTTATGGGTACTGGTATATATTTTTTTAATTGCAATATTGCACCACAATCAGGATTTAAACCCGCGGTAGTCCAGTCAGAAGCGGTGTCGGTAGTACTGATACCAAATGTCGCAGGTTCGAATCCTGCCTGCGCTATAATTTTGCAAGTTATCAAGAAAAAGTTTTAATAAAATATCAACAAATTTATGACACAAGTATATAATTTGAAAGCACCACCAGCTTTCTTTCCCTAAAGGAGACAATGAGAGTTTCATTTACATTAAAATGCTAGGCAACAGTTGACCTATCTCTCTATTGATTGGTACACGACATTTCTGAAACGGCCCTCGAATATTTTTCAAATGTGGCGATAGGGAGATTAACTGTCTACCCGAGAAGGGATAAAGGCATGATATGTGTATGTATGAATGTGTGTTTAATTCAATTTTCATCGCAAATAGTGACAACTTTTTTAATACGAGTAAGATATTGAAACTAACCAATAATGCACTACATTAAACTTCCATTGTTTCCAAATTAACCATTGGTACCTATGCTTTATAATTTATATTTACTTTAACTAGGGTGCTATATAAAAATTACAATGGTGGCGTAGGAGTTGCAGTAGGTACGAAAATTTTTTATGACGAAGGTAGGTAGATATTACCGTCCTTTTTTATCAAGCCAATTTGTAAAGGAGACCAATCATTGATATATTTCGATCTATGTTACTAGGGAAAAGTTGGTCAGATAGGTACCATATACAGGTCAGCTCACTTGGAATTAATTTATGGTGGCGTCACTGAGCGCTGGGTAACCTTAAATAGCCATTATACTCTTCCACACAATCTTTCAACCCAAATTTCCTTTTGTAAGAAGCAATCGTATCTTTCCGTTGAACAAAAAGATTTTGACCTTATTCTTTGTAAGTGTTTCTTTGCCCACGAACGGATATAATGAAAGGTTTCCGCTGAAAAATTTCGAATAACAACTGAAGATGTATTTATAAGTTTAGGTTATCTTTGAAATTGGTTTGTCTATTTATTTTATATTTATTTTGTATAACTAAGGAATGTGCAGTGCCGACACAAACTTTTCTAAGGTTTAACGGCACAAAGTTAGGTTGATGCTTTATATGTCTTTTTAATAAATAATAAATAAATAATAATAATAATAAGATTTGGAGAAAAAAGTTGTGTTAAACTGCCGTGCCGTGTGGGTGTCGTAAGAGGCGACTAAAAGACTCGTATGCGTATTATAATTTTAGGCGATGGACTGACAACCTGTCACTATGGTGATACACAATTTTTTGACCTTTGATCCCATAAAATTGAAGCACAATTATTCAAAAAATTAGCCTAAAATAAAGGACTTTAATATTTTTGCAACATGATAATCTAGCCATACTGGGCTATAAGGGAATGGCACTTTTCTATGCCAAACAATAATGCCAGCGTCAGTAAATGTGATTTGATTTCTGTACCATTTCGCAATATCTTGATGTCGCGTCTAGTTAACTCAGTATTCGGAACAAAGAAATCTGTCTCCGTCAAGATACGCGAATTATTTATGTTACGTACGAAGCCTAACATAGAACCACCGGGTACACCCACATACTACTTACAAAGTTCCTTGTTGTGTTTCCTGTATATACCCACATACACTTATTTCTTTTTACACGACAGCCCAACCAAAAAGGAGTGTAATGCTTTTAGAGTTTAGGTATGTATGTTTATGAGTGTCGTTAACCACTGAACAGATTCGAATGAAAATTTTATCGGAAGAATCGTTACATTATCCCAAATGTCATAGGCTAGACTTTATCTCAGAAAACAGTCGTGTTTTTAATTTCTTCCTTGATTACCATGTGGTGATGTGGTACGGAATGACACAGAGGAAGTGTTGTACAAAATTGCATTTTTTTCAGGATTAACACAGACTTTAAAACTTTTTTTGACCTCGTTTATGCAGCCAATCGATAGTTTATGAAACACTAGCTGTTGCCCGCGACTTAGTACGCATGGTGTAGTGACTTGTGAGTTAGTGAAGTTCATGTATCTACACTAATATTATAAAGAGGAAAGATTTGATTGTTTGTTTGTTTGCATCGAATAGGCTCCGAAACTACTAGCTCGATTTTTAGAATCCTACATTATTCCTGATGAACATAGGCTATATTTTATACGAGAAAAAAATAGGGATCCACGTGAAAATTTCGATAATGTAACCCAACGTGTGAAAAATGTACCAAAAAAATATCTTATATCGCGTACGCTGTGGAAATTATTGACAATAGAGCAAAGTGATGTACTACAGTTTTATAGAGGACATCAATATCTATAATAATGTCCGCGATACCATATGTCTAACTATTACAGTTATGCCACAATAACTACTTTTTCATTAAAAAATGTACCAACTACGCCACATTATTCGTACCAGTGTAATGATTACATTTAATCATTACTGTATTAAAGGTTGTCAGGGATAGCAATCAGAATACTAATAGGGTACATGCAGACCATGAAACTGAACAACTTTCCCCTAGGAACATATTTCAGAAAACGTAAAAAAACTGACTTCCCATAGTGAATGCAGTCAGCTGATTGTGATTTTGTATGGAAGGTAATTTTTTTGGCGTTTCCTGACATATGTTTCTAGGGTAAAGTTGTCCAGTTTTATGTTTCATGCACCCTATCAGTATTCAAAGGGCTGTCCCTTACTCGGTATAAAAAGACGACAAAAAACATTAAATAATGCATTAAAAACATCTACATACATAAATCACGCCTATATCCTTCACGGGGTAGGCAGAGCGTTAACGGCCGTAAAACGGATATTAACACCACGTCTGACAAAAGCTTGAGGGTCAATCAGATAACTGTGTATCACTATAGTGACAGGTTGTCAGTCCATCGCCTTAAATTGCAATACACATCCCTCGAGTCCCTTAGTCGGCTCTTACGACACCCATGGGTAAGAAATGCTATTCTAAGCCGGCATCACACGGTAAAAAAATCTACACTAAAATAATACATACATACACATATCACGCCTATTATCCCTTGCGGGGTAGGCAGAGTAGTACAAAAATCTGTTACCGTTAATTGAAATTGAAATTCTTAATTCAATGTAGGATAGTATTATCACTAATTGACGTCATGAACCGTCATTCTAAAAAAAGAAATTTGTGTCACACAATTTTCTTTTTTTTTATTACAATTTTGTTATGACCTAATAGAAAACCGGCTCGGGCGGGATAAAAAAATAAAAATATAGGCACTGCCATGGGACTGGCCAGGTTAATCACAGGCATGTAACTTCACGCCACCACCATCTGAAAATGATATTTGTTTCAAATTGAAGTCAAGATTTTTAGAATCCTACATTATCCCTGATGAACATAGGCTATATTAAACTGTCTTATTCCCGGGGGGAAACTGTTAGCGGCGGGTGAAACCGCTGGGCGGGCTGCTAGTATTATTATAATATGACTAATGATAAAATAATTTAAGTAAATGCGACTGAATTTTTTAAGTATAGGCTAATATTATTGACATTTATTGATATAATTATTTTAATTTATTATTAATACCTAATTAAATAAGACGATGTTTATAACGATTTGGTGTCTGTAACTGTTATGTTGTAAACTTAAATTAATAAATTAATAAATAAATAAATAAATAAATGTATGCATATTGTTTAATATTAATATCATGTTTTTATAAAGTTTTTTCTCTTTAAGATGTGCAATGAATAGGTACTGGTTAACTTGTTTTTCGGTTAGGTACTTGGTTTTGATACTATGGACATCAGCTACAAAACATCATTATAAACTACTTTGGTAGTTTTACCATCGGGTGCTAAAACGTACAAATTTTCAGGAGAACTGACTCGAGAGCAAGCGACATATAGCTGCCCGTGTGATAAACAGGGAATCGTAAGACCTACGCCTGCGGCTTTCAGCGTCTGTCCTTGCGATTTGTTTACAGACATTGCAAAGAAAACGCTGACGGGAAACTGAATGCCCTGAAATTGAAATAAAAAGTTGTTGGGAATTAGTGGTATACGCGCCACAACCAGTGAAAATATCCGCCTCGAATACATTCATCTTTAAGCTTAAGATCTTCAGTCTGGTTCCATTGCACAGTTTTGGCGGAGTGAGATTGCAAAGAAGCATGAAAGGAACACCAAGTTTAAGTAATATTTGGTGTGCAGAAAGACCATTCGCACTCAAGGAGTTTAGGAATTCTATTAGGTAGTTAGTGGCTTTGTCTTGATTCATAACAGTGGTAATTGACGCGTATACCACCATATCCCCAGTGATTTGTGACATAATGGTGTGGTTTATTGAAGCAGTCTGATCATTTTTGGGTGCAAAAATAGCTCTTCCACGTAGCTACGAATCTTTCTTTTGAAGGAAAGAAGGCTCGCCATACACAGAAGAAATGATTCTCTTTAGACCAGAAACTATTTGGCAAAGCGTTTCAGGCAGACTTACTTGACCGTTATGCTCTGGTAAAGTACCTCTGCCGAGTTTTAATAAAGCTTGTGAAAACTCTTCAGCCCGTGGATTACCTCCGAGACGGGTTCGCATGATCACCGTCATGGTCAGCTTGTGAATTTGTGGCCAAAGAGCCGATGATTTAGTGAGGCATTCACCTCATCAGCCCTGGTACCTTGAGTAACAACTGGAAGTGTTTGGCGAAAGTCACTGGAAAAAAGAACAGTGATATGGCCCATGGCCCTATTATCTCTGCGTATGTCTTTCAAAGTCCTATCCATAGCTTCTACCGTTTTTTTGTTGGCCATCGTACACTCGTCACATAACTACCAGACAACAATATCAGAAAACCTTTGCCTTGTAACTATTACGTGATACAGCACATATTGGAGTATCGTTTGTGTCCAAATCGATTGGTATTTTGAAAGTTGTATGTGCCGTTTTCTCTCCTGGAAGCAGTGTGGCAGCGATACTTGAAGATACTACAGCAAGTGCAATCCTACCTTGCCTTCTGATCTCTGCAAAAATGTTTAAGGCGAGTGTAACCGTGAACGACCTCGATAGTGGCGCCACTTCACAAAAAAAGATTTATCTTTAAAGAAACAATCTATCAGAATATCCGTTGCCCAAGTTTATACTTACATACTTATATCACGCCTATTATCTCTTGCAGGGTAGGCAGAGCGTAAATGTCTGACATATATTTGATGGTCATTCGGAAAATTTTGTATCGCCATGGTGACAGGTTGTCAGCCCATCGCCCATGTGAAGGTCCCTTAGTCGCCACTTACGACTCCCACGGAAAAGAAATGGGGTGATGCTATTGCAAGCCGGCATCACACGGCATAGTTTACAATACTATATAATTATTTTTTTAGTAAACCTGCCGCCTGTCAGTGGCTTTGTTATATAATTTTGGAGAAAACATTTCATTAGCGGGTTTCACAAAACTAACAGCGACATCTATGAAGTAATTTTAAACAAATTTTACTCTAACATTTTTGATTCTAACTAATGAAGGTATTTATATTTTTTTAGGTTCCGTACATCAAAAAGAAACGTACAAAAAAACGGAACCCTTATACGATCAGTTTGTTGTCCGTCCGTCCGTCCATCCATCTCGTAAGACGCTTTATCTCGGGAATGCGCAGAGATATTGAGTTAAAATAAAAACTATATTGGTAAATAGGTTTTAGGCTGCAATATGGAACCCTTATAGGTTCACTCACTTTGTTGTCCATTTATCTGTCTTTCAAGACTCACTATCTCGGTTACACGTAGAGATGTCGAGTTAAAATTAAAAGTATTATAACTCAGGCCAACGGCCTCTTGTAGTGGTAAAAAAATTAACTCATTTTACCCAAATCATAATTTGTCTTCGCAATAAAACAATTTTCAACGGATTTAAGTTGTGTTTATTTTGGATTTTACAATTCCTACGTTTCCACAATAAACACAACTTAAATCCGTTTAAAATTGTTTCATTGTGATGAGTAATAGTTGTGCAAACTCAAGAAAATATCACAATTCATCTGTCTTCCATCACATACCTTGACCATGACCAAAGGTCAAAGTAAAAGTCCGAAACATTTCTGTAATAGTTAGAACGGCCCGCATATATGTCAGACGTGGCGATAGCGATAAAATACTTACGGCCGTTGACGCTCAACCTACCCCGCAAGGATTAAATGTGTGATTGTTTGTTTTTTGTTTGGTTAGGTCGTTTCACGGGGTCGTTTAGAAGTTCAGATCGTATGTCAGTCAATACGTGGTCAATACCGCGTTTTACAAAACTAACAGTGACATCTATATTATTTTTTAGGAAAAAAATTCGGAACTCGCTTTGCGGAACCAGTTACTGTGTTTTACCATGGGAATGAAAGATTTTTTCGAGGTAAAAAGTATCCTAGATGTTGACCCGGGTTATAAGCTACCACAGTATAAAATTTTGTAGAAATCTGTGCAGTAGTTTTTACGTGAAAGAATAACAAACATACCGACAGACAAACAGACAAAAATCAATTTTACTTCTGTTTTGATGTCTGTATCTTGAACACAATTAGAAGCAAAAACCCTTTTTTGAATCTATTTCATGTACAGAATTGGTTTTGTTTCTGTTTTATTATATGTATAGATTTTTTGAATCTATTTCATGTACAGAATTGGTTTCGTTTCTGTTTTATTATATGTATAGATTATGGAATGTTTAATACAAAATGTAATAAATATACAAAACAAATTTTAGAAAAAAAGCACAAATACTTAAAACAATAGTATGTAAGAATTATTATATTTATATTATGTATGTATAGCTTTAATTTTAATTATATAATTCAATAGTTGCTGCTGTTAAATAGTTATTAATGCACTGCTCTGTTTTCTTTACCAGTTTCCTCTATCCAAAGGTTGTCTGGAAGAGATCGCTTTCAGCGATAAGACCGCCTTTGCGCACTTTAGATTAAGATTTTCTGTTTTTTAATTATCCTGTATTTGTGTGTAATAAAGAGTTTTTACTTACTTACTTTAACTTACAGATAAAATTTTTGGTCCGCTGTACCCCACAGTATGCTCCGTTTATTTAAGGATGACCAATACTGACTTTGTATGTAAATAACAGCTCGCGACTGTCAGTTATAAACGGAGTTTAAGGCTGCCCGCACACGTCAGACTTTTTATAGGACCGATAATCGGGCAGATTTTTCCTCCGATTTTTAAGACCGATTTTGTGACCGACTCAAAGCACACGTCCGTCACTTTGTCTGTTGGTTTCGAGGGAGTAGCACGTCATGGACGGCCGACTGTCGGTGAGTAGTGTGCGTTAACGCATACATTTCCGAGTGTTCCATTTTTCACCGACAATCGGATCGGTCGGGATGCACCGATTTTATTTCTGACCGACTAATAGACCGCCCGGATGTGGGCGTTACACCATTGCAATCAATACGTTCCATTTTACTCCTACAAAAAATCGGTCACCGATTATCGGACGTGTGCGGGCAGCCTTAAGCATCAATATGCAGGGACAGTTGGAATCAGATATAAAGTGATTCAATCCTACATCTCATTGAAAATAGATTTGCAAATAACACATCTTTCGTTTCATTATAATCGTAATGTTTTTCCCGGTTTTCCAATTACTTAAGTTGGAAAATGATAGCGAATTGTCCTGTTTCGAATCGGGGTTGTCATGTAGAAAAATATCAGAACGATATCTTTTATTAAAACGGTATGAGCGGTAACAGTCAGCAGAACACCAACCTTCATAATAAAATAATTTTAAACAGATTTCAGTTGTGTTTATTTTGGATTTTAAAACTTCTACGTTTTGAGCTATATACAGAGCCCGTGGTCATGGATGCTCGACGCTCGAAGCATGTTCGACGTCATCATTTAGAATGAATTTAAAATATTATTGTTCTACCGCCATCTATTTCTTAATTGCCTACAGTAACGTCCCGGTTCTACGCAGAATACAATTACATCATCCTGGCCCTATTAAGTGTTTAAGGTATCAAATTTTTTCGTACAAAAGAAAATACAGGGTGTAACGGACGGTGTACTGAAAACCACGAAACTGAACAACTTTTATCATGGAACCTGTGTTAGGAAACGATTTGTTTTCGAGTAGCCATAGAATATCTAAGCTGAACGGGAATTTTGTGGGAGTATCAGGAGGTCGAAATTTTTCCTCTTTTAGGTACCAACATATCCTACATAGAAAAAATTGTTCTGTATCAAGGTCTGATCATGCCTGCAAAGTTTGCGGTAAATCGTCCCTTACACCCCTTATATTCCTTAGAAGGAAAGGTTGACTGCTGATAACACGTACCTACGAGGTTACGGAAAAGAGGAAAAATTATGAAAATAATATCAGAATATCATTATTTTTGTAATATTTTCGTTGATTAATGAAAACATACTTGTCTACCTCTTTTGATATGAAATGTATTTATGAAGATACAGTCAAGAACAGGCTGGGTTAGACAGTTTGGACTTTGGACCGTTCTTATGCCGCGCCCATAAGACTTACATTGGCAGTTTGAGTGTGTAACTGCACGTGAGCTTGACTTCTTCTTCTTTGCGTGTTGTGGCAAATTAAATTTTATTTGCCCAATATATTGCCACACGAACGTAATTTGGAGTGGCTGTCTTCAAGCCATAGTCAAGCCATCAGTCCTTAGATCTTCAAGCGTGCAGATTTTGAGGCACGCAGGACAATTTAGAAGATCAATGCTCTGTGAGACAGCACTGCACAGACACTGCTCAGAGTCGCTGTAGCCTCACCGACACAGATTCTCTTTGCAGCGACCAACCAATGTGCGGAGTCTGTTCAGTGATATCCAAACCGACAATTGGAGGTCGCTGCCAGGTGGAAGGACTTATTTTGTCGGTATGCATGGTTCTAGGTTTACGACGTCTTTCCACATATCTGCTCTAACCTGTATCTTAACCCTATAGCACGTTCATACTATGCACTTGCTCCTGGTCCTGCCAAGGTCGCGAATATAGCTCGATATACTTCTGCGGAAGTATCATCGCAAGTGAGTGTTCACACACTGCTGTCATACTCTTCTCGCACCAATATGAGTGAGCGAGATAGCAATACTTTTCATTCGCGTTCGTGCTGCCGTTCCTTTGACTCGCGCACTTAACATGAGAGGGAGCATGGGAAGCGATGAGTAGCAGCGCGAGTAACCTGTTTAGATATTCTCGCTGCCCACTTCACTTACTATAGCCCTGCCCATATTGGCATCGTGTGAACGTGCTATTAGGGGCGTCACTGAAAAAATAAATCTTTTCCGGCTTTTGAATCTCTGTGACACCGGGGTGTTGCCAAACATGGGGTGTTTTGAGTCAGTCTTTCGCTTAGCCTTTTCAATGGAGCTTACCACATCTCTCTTGGTTTGAGGAGGTGCAATACCAGCCAATGGATAGAGCTTACTAATCGGTGTTGGCTTAATACAGCCGGTTATAGACCGACAAGTTTCGTTAAGAGCTGTATCTACTAGCTGGTAAGGGCAGAGCGGTTCAAAACGGGTCTGGCGTATTCTCCCGCATAAAAACAGAGTACCAATCCAGTGGTTCTCAGAACTTGCGGCGAGGCTACGCATTTCGTTGATGTCAGGCTCTGAAGGAGATTTTTCTTATCACCTTACTTCTTATGTTTTGGCAGTTAATTTTGTAGATTTAAGGCCGATCCAGTACCACACCAAGATATTTAAGGTGACTGCAGTGTGTAATTGGAACTCCTTGCCATGCAATTTTGAGTTCACGTGGTGCCTCTTTGTTTCGAAGGTGATAAACGCAGGACTGAGACTTGGTTGGATTGGGCTTTAATCCATTTGATTTGTAATATTCCTCCAGAGTGTTCAAAGCCGCCATTATATTGGTTTCGCTCAAAGGTTGGTGTTTGTGACGCTAGCGCTCGGATAGGACGTCTGCGTAAATAAACCGTTAAGTTTGGGCTCATTGGCTGATCGTTAGTATATACAAGGTGTAAGGGGCAGCTCTCCGAATAATGATACGGTGCATTCAGACCATGCAACTGGTCAACTTTCCATAAAAAAATATTTCAGGAAACGTCTTTGGATTTCCCATAATAAATGCAGTCAGCTGATCGTGATTTTGTATGGGAGCACGAATAATTTTTGTCGCTTCCTGACATATGTTCCTAGATGAAAGTTGTTCAGTTTCATGGTCTGCATGCATCTTATCAGTATTCAGAGAGCTGTCCCTTACACCCTGTATATTAAACAAGGTGGGAGCAAAGACACTGCCTTGACTGTACTTACATACATTTATCACGCCTATAATCCCTTACAAGGTAGGCAGAGCGTAATCGGCTGTAAAACTGACTTTTCATGTACTTAATCATTTGATTTAACCTTTGGTTAAGCAGGTGAGTATTTAGTGGCTTCCAACTTATAAGTTGTATTATGAGCTGTGTGATATGATAATAACAACTGAAGACAGGCTTATGACATGTTATGAAACAATTTTTACATGAAACTTAGATTGAATATATGCTAAAAATATTTTGTCTTTCAGATCACCAATTTTGCTTTAAATAACATTTCCATAAAAAAAATAGAAATTTAAAAGTTATAGCGTTGGCAGGGAATTAAACCCGGCACCTGTGGAGTACCGTCCCACGGCTCTGCCACTGAGCTACCGGCGCCTCGACCGAACACTTTCCAACCAAATTTTCAACATCTTGACACACGTCTCATTACAGGTCCCGTCATTTTCAGTTATGAAAATAATACAGCATTGTAAGTGCAAAATAAATCATAGTACATTTAACATTGTAGTTTATAACCAACCCGTTCACAATTATCAGTACTAGCAAATAATAGGAACTGTTTTGCCTTTAGAATTAAAAGTAAAACCACTGTAGACACACTTTCCACTACCTAAAAAAGCCACAAAAAGCGGAAACTATGTAAAGTTATGCTTAAGTATAAAAAATGTGCACGCCACACAAAAACTTCCCACGCTTTAAACTGCGGGATTTTTTCGGCCACTAAAACTTTATTCTACTCATAAAGTAGATCTCACAGAGCATACAAGAGTGTTTTAGAGGGAACCATGCTAACAACCGAAATGAAATCACGAAAATCTCGCTCGAATCTGATTTACCACGCGCTATGACACAAGTTAATAGGTATTTTGTGGTATGAAATCATTAAACTAATGTTATTAGCTACAGTCGGGACATTTTTCAAATGCCCAATTTGACAGCTGTCAAACTCAAGCGTATACATTGGTATGTTTTTTTTTCTCTTGACTTTGCGTTAATGTAGTCTTTTGAAAGTAAAGCTAGACTGTAGGTTAGGTTGTCAAGCAAAAATTAAGAATGATTTTATAATTACGTTAACATTTTTGTCTAAGCAACCCTTTAATTTGGGTTATTTGCATGCCGAGTCTCATGCGATGAGTTACCTATGTTTTTATGACTTCATTTTGTTTTATTTTCTAGATACCTCTGAAACGTTTTATAGTTTCTCTTGGACATAGACTTTCGTAAATCTAGAGGTGCTTGGCTGCTTCGTTTGTTGTTTGCGCACCCTCTCACGCTTAAACGGGATAAGTTTTCCATGGTTTCACTCCAGCTTATTCTAGATCCCTCTACATTATTCTCTAACTTCATACTGAGCCCTGCCATGGCATGGAGTTACGTCAATCTAGAGGTGGCTACTCTTTTGCTACTCCCACACATTTCACGCCTAAATGGGACAAGTTTTCCATGTCTTCAGTCAAGTTTTCCTAGATCCCTCTGCATAATTCTCCAGCTTCGCACTGAGCCCTGACATGGAGCTACGTAAATCTAGAGGCGGCTTGTTGGCTTGATGCTCTGTTTGCTCTTTGCACACATTTCACGCCTAAATGTGACGAGTTTTCCATGGCTTCACTCCAGCTTATTCTAGATCCTTCTGCATTATTCTCTAGCTTCACACTGAGCTCTGACATGGAGCTACGTAAATCTAGAGGCGGCTCGTTGCTCTGTTTGCTATTCGCGTACCGTTTCCCGCCTAAATGTGTTCAAAGGACGCCGCTCGCACGTGATTCGCACGCTAAACTGTTCGCGCCTGAAGGACCGCCATAGATCTAGGAAGGTATAAAGTTGGGTTCACTAATATTAATGCAAATAAATATTATATACTTGATTTCTGCCCAGCGGTTTTACCCACTGCCACTCCTTTTCCCGTGGTAATAGTTGTTTTCCCGCGGTAAAAAGTGGCCTATGTGTTATTCCGGATTATACTCTACCTGTGTTACAAATTTCATCCAAATCTGTCTAGCCGTTTGAGCGTTAAGAGGTAATAAACATACATCCACAATACACACACAAACTCCAAGATTTATAATATTAGAACGGATAATATCAACAGCCTGCCTTGATGACCGTGTAGGAACTTAGTAAGCCTTAAAAAAATCTCGTCGACAGCGTTATTGTCAAAAATCATCATTGAATACCAAATTATAAAACATTTCCCGCGTTAAAAACCTATACAATTCTGTCAAATCTTGCAAAACTTATTTTTTTAATATCCTGGCTGCACTTAAAAATTTTGCAAACTTTCAAAAACAAATCATCATTGTTGTTAATAAACAGCCATGAGTTGGCTTCTGATAGAGTACGGCCATCCCAATAAGACATAAGTAACAGCTGACAGATTCGTGTTAATGCTATGGCAGAGAGTCCATTTCTTTGTTGACATTACTTATAGGGGTGGAACTGACAGCTGTCAAATATTGTTTGTTGGGATGGGAGGTTCATATTATTTATATATTTTGTAAAATTGTTTTTGCACGAGAAAAACTCACCCTTAAAAAATTGGTACTTAACTAAATGTAATGTAAGGGATGTCAACGTTACTAAAAAAAAATTTAAAATTTCCAATTCTATAAAATCTTAGCACTAAAAACGGTATTTATCGTGTATGGTATCAACTAACGGCCACAATTTTTTTATCGCGTTTGTAAAACAAAAAAAGTGGCTAACTAACCTAGTCACTCGGTGTCAAATGCTTTGTCACAGTTTTATTTTTTATTTTATTTTATTTTATACTTTGTTGCACATGGTAAACGGTTATTAATACGCAAGTAGATAACACCTTTTGAAAATCTTGACTTCAATTTGAAACAAATGTCGTTTACTGGTGGTGGTGGAGTAAAGTTACATGCCGTGCGATTATCCTGGCCAGCCCCGAGGCAGTGCCTAGAGTACTTTTATTATTTTATCCCGACCGAGCCGGTTTTCTATCAGGAAAATACAACATTGTTATAAAAAGAAGAAAACTGTGTTATACAAATTTCATTCATAACCCGTATAGTAAAATAAAGAAATTTGTATAACACAGTTCAGTACTATCCTACATGGCATAAAGTTCATTTCATTTCATATCGCGTGTTTAATGCCACGCGGCATTTTCTACCAGCCAACAGATGAAAAAGAGAAACGGTACTGAATCGTGTTTCAAATAAAGAGCAAGGAAATTATTTTAGGGAGAACCTTGCGAATCAATAAAATAAAGACACTAGCAGTTATACCTACATTAGTGTTTAGTACAAATGGCGTCCTAGAGATGTCGCTAGTGTACTTTTAAAACGCGGTAGCGTTGTGTTCTCCGCAAACTATGATATTAGCCGCATACCATGATTATTTTGTATTACGTTTCTGATTGTGTGAGTGTATAATAAATATATAAATAGTTAAATTAAAAGTGTGTTATTGAAGAAGAGTAAACATACAGTGAGTGAAGTGACATTTGGACATAGAAAATATTCGATTTGAACTTAGAATATTTCTATGTGTTTTTGGACTTGTAAAATTTTCAAGAAGTTTGTATGAGATACGGACTTAGAATAATTTCGCCGATTTTGGACTTTTGAAATTTTTCTTAATTTTGTATGAGCTGAGGACTTGTAAAATTTTGAGATTTTTATCAGTGGACTCTAACGTTTTGCTGGTGATTTGGGACTTGGAAAAAATGGTCTACTCGCAAAATGACCTAATTCCTAAACGCAAAACGGCCTTCTCGCAAAATGTCCTAACTCCTATACGCATAATGTCCTAAAAGCATAATGTCATAAACGCATAATGACCTAAACACTTAATGTCCTAAAAGCATAATGTCTTCAAAATAATTCTATAATTAACGGTGATTTCCCACACTTTTCCTCAACGTAGGTACAATGTGTGATGCCTTTTGGTGTACTTACCTGCTATATTTGGCCGTATATTGGTAAGAGTTATGTTTCCATGTAAATATACATGGTGTTAGGGACAGTGTACCGTTTGTAGTCAATGTGACGCTGAACATCCTTGCAAAATTATCAGTACTCCGCAATGCTGCCGCACAATTTATAAATACAGTGAGTGCATTTTGGTAGTTTTGAGTAAACGGCGCGCAAAGCTTAAAAGTGTTTTTTCAGTGTAATTTTTTTTGTGGCTTTCTTTTGAAAGCTTTTGTGTTTATTTTATATAAAATGGTAGGAAATAAATTACTTTATGTTTAAAGAAACTGTTTTATTGCTTTGATGTATTAATTATAGTTAGAAATGTAGTTATAATTAGGAAATCGGGACTCTTCTATGGAGCAAAATTACGCAAAAATACAGTGAGTGTGCTTCTCACTGTATTTATGTTACGTAAAATATTTTTTTGAGCCATACAAAAATACAGCAAGATATCTCACTGTATTTATGAAGCAGAAAAACACCCTCCCGACGTGTTCAAGTTACAAAAAAATATATTTTTTTAAAAAGAAAGACAAATTAAAACTTACGAGCTATTTGAAGGCAAATTATACCAAAATGTTCGCCTGTTTTCCGGCATTAGAGGAACCAATTTTTCCAAAATTTGCTTTTTCCGGCTTTCCTCAATTCCGCGTGGAGCAGATTTTTGTGAAGGTTTAGGAAAACTTTTCTTTTTTAAGATTTTTGCCATGAGGAAATCTAGTTGGTGTTCAGCTCCTGTGACAAGTTTTATACTTTAATATAAACTGCCCCCGTTCTGCTTTAACTGACATTATATCCTTCAGATAGCACCTTGGTTCTCTTTTGTTAAGACGCGCCTGGGAAGTATAATCTTGGTAATTATAAAAGTCATTCACTTGCATATGTTTAACATCGCATTTTTTCGAATTGGCTTCTTGGACAGCCTTTGCAAAATCATCGTAATCGTAAATTTTCTTACGTTTTAAAGATAGTTCCACCTAAAATTAACTGTCGTTTTTGATATTGGTAGTTTCGTAGTTTCAAGTCATTATTACTGTCATAGATGTACTTCCATGTTGAACTACTGAACAATTGAACTACTGGGAATAGAAGATTTTGAGGACATCTGGCATTTAAGACGTTGTGTATAGTTTAGGACATTACGCGTTTAGGGCATTAAGCGTTTAGGACATTTAATGTTTAGGTCATTAAGCGTTTAGGACATAAAGCGTTAAGGACATTAAGCATTTAGGACATTAAACGTTTAGGACATTATGCGTTTAGGTCATAATGAGTTTAGGTCATTGAGAGTTTAGGAATATTTTAGGATTTAGGACATTATGCGTCGGGAGGGGAAAAAATTAAGAAAAACTTGTGATTTTGGACTTGACTATTGCTGTTAAATATGGCGGAAAAAGAAGTCAATAAAATCATAAAAAGTAACCAAGCTCTAAGGAAGATTATAGATGGTGGACTTACAAATTTCAATAAATCGCCCAAAGATAGAATAACTCAGTGTTACATAGAATCAAGATTGCAGACATTGGAGCACACATGGACGCAATTTCTCAATAATCATTTAGATATTGTTGGGGCTGTTACTGATGCAGAAGAAGAATCGTTACCCTATTTTACAGATGATCAATATGGTGAATGTGAAGAACAATATATATTGTACCAAAGTACTATGAAAGAGAAACTGAAAGGGTTGAATAAGGGTAAACCACCCGGTTGTAGTGGACCAGCAAATGGTAATTCGAGCAGCAGTGGTTCAGAAGTTAAGCTTCCAAGAATACAGTTACCTACATTCAGTGGTAAATACGAGGAATGGCAGACATTCTACGATATGTTTTTGTCATTAATTCATACGAGTGAAAGATTATCAGCAGTTCAGAAACTCCACTACTTAAAGAGCAATCTGTCAGGAGAACCAGAGAACTTGCTGCGTAACTTTGCAATAACTGAGAAAAACTACGAAGAGGCTTGGAAACTACTAACTAAGCGATACAACAACAAGCGGTTCAACTCTAATGCAGTTCTAAAGATATTCTTCTCGCAGAAACAGATAGCAACAGAATCAGCGAACGCAATTAAGCAATTGTTAGATACCACAAGTTCTTGTTTGAAGGCGTTGGAAAATATGGGCATACCTACTGAGTCTTGGGATGCTATTGTGATCTACTATGTGTTAACCAAATTGGATAAAGAGTCTCATAAGCTATGGGAGTCTCAACTCAGCATTACTGGCGACGACTTGCCTACATGGGCACAGTTAGTAGAGTTCTTGGAGACAAGGTTTAGATGTCTAGAGATGACTGATGGACCAGTGGCGAACAGAACGATAAAGCCACCGCAGAATAATTTTAGACAGCAAATCAAAAGCAATACTTACCATTCATCATTCCAGGATGAGCGCAAATCAACTGAATCTGTGTCATGTCATATGTGTGGAGGTCAACATTTATTACATCATTGCAAGAGATTTGTTCAGCAAACTGTGCAAGATAGAATATGCTTTGTGCAGACAAGAGGGCTGTGTTTCAACTGTTTGGCTCCAACTCACATCGTATCGAAGTGCCAACAGTCTGGATGCTGCAAAAAGTGCGGGAGAAGACATCACACTTTTTTGCATATTGAGAGAGAAAGAACATCACAGTTCAACACAAAATTTAGAGGAGACGCACCACCAATTCAGAACGTTAATACCACAACTAATACACTGAGTGAGGAGAGGCTACCTAATCAAGGTAGATATCAAGAGAAAAGAGTTGAGTCGAGTGAGGAGTCAGCGCAACCGAGTGTCATGCGAGTCCATGCAGGATTGTCAAGAGGAGTAATGCAAGACCAGAGTGGTCGATTACTAGCTACGGCGGTTGTGAAGGCTAAGTCTGTTAACAAGAGTAAAATTTATATGAGAGCGCTTATTGATCCATGTTCAGAGATTTCGTTAATTTCGCAATCATCGGTTCAATTACTTGGTCTTAAAGCTATTCCTGTAAATGGTGTAGTGTCAGGGGTAGGAGAGGGTCAAACGAGAATCAAGTCTATGGTTTCTTTTCGAATTGAGTCATGCTATGATCCAGAAACTATTATTGAGGTTAATGCATTTGTGATGGGGTCGCTAACATCCTTGCTTCCTAGTCGTAAGATAGATTCATCTCATTTATTGATTTCAGAAAATCTGAAGTTAGCTGATCCGCGATTCAAGGTACCCAGGAAGATCGACATCTTGCTTGGAGTTGAGATCTATAGTGAAATTCTTCTGGAAGGTATAGTAAAGAGTCCCGACAAGAAACTTATTGCACAAAATACAGTGTTTGGCTGGATTATATCTGGACGATCAGAGAAAGAGCCAGCGATGGACTTAGATGAGAACGTGGTATGTATGCACATACGTATTCAAGAGGACGACATGATTAAAAAGTTTTGGGAGATTGAGTCTGAACCTAACAGTATTCAAAAGAGGCTGACTGTAGAAGAGCAAAAGTGCGAGGAGATTTACAATACAACTACAGTTAGAAATCATGAAGGAAGGTATGTGGTCAAGCTACCATTTAACAGCGAGAATCCAGAGGTCCAGTTCGGAAATACAAAAGAGATAGCAAAAAGAAAGCTACTGTCGTTAGAGAAACGACTACTGAGAGATCCACAATCATATGAGGAGTACAGAAAAATCTTCAAGGAGTATTTGAGATTAAACTTTATGGAGAGAGTAGAGAAAGAGGAGGAGGATAATCCTAAATCTGTGTATCTTTCACATCACCCCGTGATAAGGAAAGACAAACAGACAACAAAGGTGCGTATCGTCAAAAACGCTTCTGCAAAAGGGACTAACGGCGTGTCACTTAATGACAATTTGCTGGTTGGACCAAAGATTCAGCAAGATTTAAGACATCTGTTGATGAGATGGCGAATGCATAAAATTTGCATCGTAGCAGACTTGGTGAAAATGTATCTTCAAGTTCTCGTGTCAAAGAAGGATACAGATTTTCAAAGAATTTTGTGGAGAGAAAATCCTGAGATGCCTATTCAAGCATTCAGATTACTGAGGTTGACATTTGGCACTGCCAGTGCGCCTTACTTAGCAGTGAAGACATTGCAGAGGTTACCTGATGACGAGAGAAACAATTTTCCTACCGCAGCTGAAATTGCTAAACGAGATTATTACATGGACGATTTAATGACAGGATGTCATACGGAGGCTGAAGCAAAAGTTATTTACAAAGAGATGAATGAGCTCATGAGATCAGGAGGGTTCCAGCTTCAAAAATGGAGTAGCAATAGTGAAGTTCTACTGAAATTTATTGAGAAAGACAATCAAGAAATCGTACAGTCTGTGCCTATCAAAGCAGACAATACACTAAAAGTCCTAGGTCTACAATGGAATAGAGAGACAGACAACTTTGAGTACACGGTCAAGTTACCTGAGATTGTAGAACCAATTACCAAACGACAAGTTCTTTCAGACATTGCTCGCTTGTATGAACCTATGGGATGGATAGCTCCTGTAGTTGTATCAGCAAAGATAATTATTCAAAACCTGTGGAAAGCTATATTAGAATGGGATGATGAGCTGACAGAAAATCTGAAAGAAGAATGGTCAAAGTACAGAAACGAGTTGACACAGATAAAGAACATTAACATACCGAGATGGGTTTTTTGTACACCTGATTGCAAGACAGAGCTACATGCGTTTTCAGATGCATCGAGAGCGGCTTATGCTGCCGCAGTTTACCTTCGTACAGTAGATGCCCATGGTAAAGTCAATGTGAGTTTGATTTCAGCTAAAACAAAAGTTGCACCGATTGACAAGGAGCAATCAATACCCCGATTGGAGCTGTGTGGAGCGACACTTGCTGCGAAGTTGCTGTCAGAGATTTCCCAAGTAATGAGTATCCCAAAGGAGAATCTATATGGCTGGACAGATTCAACCGTGGTTCTTGCGTGGTTGAAAGGAGGAGCTAGTAGATGGACAACGTTCGTAAGTAATCGTGTGTCTGAAATTTTGACTATAACAGACTATAAACAGTGGAAACATGTCGCGACGGATTCCAATCCCGCAGATTGTGCATCGAGAGGTCTTAGACCTAATGAGCTAGAGACACATTTAGTTTGGTGGAGGGGACCCGAATGGTTGTGGAAACCTCAAATTAAGAGTGAAGATTTACCCGATGTAGAGACACACGAAGAAGAGAGAGTAACTACCATGGTTATAACACAGCAAAGTAGAGGAGAATTTGTGTGGGAAAAGTTTTCGAACCTGACTAGAATGTTGAAGATAATATCGTACTGCAGAAGATTTCTAGACACGAAAGAAGAAAGGAAAACTAAATTTAAATATATAACTGCTAAAGAAATGAGAGAGACGTTATACAAATGTGTTAAACAAGTTCAGAGGAGAGAATTCAAAGATGAGATACAAAGGCTAAAGAATAAGTGCTGTGTGCCAAAGAAGAGTCCTCTACATACTCTTAATCCGTTCTTGGATAAAAAAGGTATTTTAAGAGCAGCTGGAAGAATCGAGCAAGCTGAAGTGGATTATGACAAGCGAAATCCCATTATTTTACCCGCTAACGATCATCTTACTAAGTTGTTAATATCAGACGCTCATACCAAGACTCTTCATGGAGGGCCACAACTTATGAGAAATTATTTGAGAGCCAATTACTGGATTATTAAATGCAGAGAACATGTAAAGAAATATTTTCGGAAATGTGTTACCTGTTTAAGACATACAAAGAAGATAACTACACAGTTGATGGGACAACTGCCAGAGGTGAGATTGAAACCGAGTAAGATATTTAAAGCGACAGGAGTTGACTACGCTGGACCCATAAATATAAGATATTCACCTGGAAGAGGATCGAAGACTTACAAAGGGTATATATGTCTTTTTGTATGCATGGTCACTCGTGCAATTCACATAGAGCTGGTGACAGATCTTACCGCGAAAGGGTTTATAGCAGCTTTTCAACGCTTTACTTCAAGGAGAGGACATTGTCAAGATCTTTATAGTGACAATGGAACGAATTTTGTCGGAGCAGATAAACAATTGCGCGAGATGTTCGAACGTGCTAAATCTGGTCTGCCTCATGAAATTGCGGAGCTTTTAACTTTAGAAAAGACTGACTGGCATTTTATTCCTCCATATGCCCCGAATTTTGGTGGATTGTGGGAAGCGGGTGTTCGTAGCGCCAAGAATCATTTAAGAAAGGTAATAGGTGATAGTACGTTGACTTACGAAGAACTATCGACAGTTCTAGCACAAGTAGAAGCGTGTCTCAATTCGCGTCCTATCTCTGTTTTAAGTGACGATCCTAACGACCCACTCCCCTTGACACCAGGCCATTTTATAGTAGGAGAACCTTTAGTTAATGTAACAGATGAGGATTTTAGTGATAAGAACGTTGGTTGTTTAGAAAGATGGAGAATTGTACAAAAGATGGTTAACGTATTCTGGAAAAAATGGTCAAAAGAGTATCTAGTTGGTTTAAGTCAGAGATATAAGTGGCAAACTAAGAAACCAGAACCGCAAATAAATGATGTTGTTATTTTAAGAGAGGATAATGTTCCACCATCACGATGGCTGATGGGCATTGTAATTAATAAGCATGTTGGACCGGACAATGTAACTCGTGTAGTGACTATCAAAACTAAAAACGGAATTACTAAAAGAGCTATTAACAGAATTATTATTTTGGAGAAATAAGTTACATTGGCACGGTGAGCGGCAATGTTTGTTTATGCAACTTTTATACGTTTATTTTGTTGAGTTGTTTGCATAGCAAATAGTTTTGTGTTAAGTATTTTGTTTTCTTATTCAAATCTTTATGTGTAAGTTGAGTCATGGTGGGCGGTTTCCTTTATGTGTAAATTGTTATTTCTAGTGCATTTAATTGAGTTATTCAGCAGTTTCTGTGTATAAAGGACAAGGTCCTTGGTGGGCGGAATGTTTAGTACAAATGGCGTCCTAGAGATGTCGCTAGTGTACTTTTAAAACGCGGTAGCGTTGTGTTCTCCGCAAACTATGATATTAGCCGCATACCATGATTATTTTGTATTACGTTTCTGATTGTGTGAGTGTTTAATAAATATATAAATAGTTAAAAGTGTGTTATTGAAGAAGATTAAACAATTAGAATTCGGAGGTCTCTAGTTCAATTTTGGAAGACACGCAAAAATGAATCGGCTAATCTATTATCCTTCCTTCCTTCATTCACAGCCTTCCGAATACTGATATTAGGATGCATGCAGACCATGAAACTGAATCAGCTTTCCGCTAGGAACATATTTCAGGAAACGACAAAAAAATATCGACACTCCATACAAAATCACAATCTGCTGACTGCATTTAGTATGGAAAGACATTTTTTTTTACTTTTCCTTAGATATTAGTTTATGGGAGGTTATTCAGTGACATGGTCTGAATCCACCCTATCAGTAATTCAGAGGGCTGTTTATTACACTCTGTATACCTATAGGGTGAAATTTCACTCGTGACCCTATATTAAAAACTTAAGACGGTCTAGTGACAAGGAACACCTACTCCCAAGGAACGTGATATTAATTTGTCTATTTCCCAAAATGACCACTTTACCAAAATGACTACTTTCCTAAAATGTCTACTTTCCGAAAATATCTACTTTCCCAAACCGTCTATTTTCCCAACATATCTACATTCCCGGAACGTTGAAGCAAGATGCCATAAGTGTAAAATGACAACAAACTGTCAAAGCATGAGTCGAAAAATGACAACAGTATCGAAAATTACATTATTTCAAAGTAGTAGGTAGGTAATTGGAAAAATAATATCAATTTCAATTACTCTAAAATTTTAGAGTATTTTGTAAAAAATACTTATTATTTTGCTATTCCAAAGAAACTTAATTATGCTGATCGGCAATTTTATATGGGTCCAATTCGTTTTCGACCTATGTTCCTTCGGGTAAGTTGTTCGTCTTGAGATTTCGCATTGGGTCACTAGTAAAATTTCACCCTATATAACTGAGTAACCTTTTGTTTATATATTACCTATACAAACCTTACCTTTCAAATGTTTAGTATACCGAAGGGACCAAACTTAACTAATTTAATATACATGTGCAAATGTTAAGATTTACTTAGTAAAGTTCGTGATTAAGTCAACTATGAGCACTTATGGTTCAACTGTTTTTGATGGGGGTTAAGTTTGGAAATAAGTACCTAAGTAAGTTCAAACTTGTGGGAATATTTTGGGGAAATTATGAAAAGTTTGATTAACCATCGATGTATTAGGTACTGACATCTCTCTCTTTTCGTACGGGACACCGAGTCGTCCAACGACCCGATGAACCCTGGTGTCAGAGTTTTTCAACCGCCTTCTACCACTAGTAGGCCTCTGACATGGTTGTGTTACGACCGCCGTCTAAGCAATCATAGACAGCAACCGGGACCGACGTCTTAGGCGCAGTGGTAGTGCGACTGCCTGCGACGCAAAGGTCCCGGGTTCGATTCTAGGTGGGACAATCACAAAGTTGATATTTATCACTTTGTGAATTTGTTCCTGGTCTGGTTAGGACATTGCAGGGTGAACCAACTGATTGTCCGAGAAATGGTTCCGTACTTTGGAGGGCACGTTAAGCCATCGGTCCCGGTTGCTGTCTATGATTACTTAGACGGCGGTCGTAACACAACCATGTCGGAGGCCTACTAGTGGTAGTAGGCGGTTGAGAAACTCTGACACCAGGGTTCATCGAGTCGTTAGACGACTCGGTGTCCCACAAGAAAAGAGAAAGAGACGGCAACATAACGTTATTAACATAATAAGATCATTGGCTAGATGACGAAGGCATTTAAGTCTAGGTAATCGGTAGGCTTTTCAAAGCATACCGATTACCCTTTATGAACGAATTTTTTCTCCAAAAACTTGGATCGTTAAACAAGTCGAAAACGTCTGAGAAATTTTAAAGGGTACATAAAGAAATCTAAGACTGAATTGTTATTCATCGTAGCGTTCAAACGTTTACACATCATTATTTGATTCTAAACCATTTTACTTTAAATTGTAAGTAATTTGGAAAGATTTGTAAATAAATTTGGGCTTTTATTGGGTAAATAGTTAATAAATACGGGGCCCATTAGTTTTTATGGTGTTATGGAGTGTTTTTAAATAACTAATAAAAGTTACGTGTTCCAAAAACTCTGAAGATGGCTATGAACTGACTAAGTTACCAGATGCCAAATCCTAAAGGATTGAAAGAAAAAGTAATTGTGCTTTCCGAATCAATCCTCAATTTTCGCTCTTTGTTATTAATTATTACTTTGTTCTGTTTATGCGTTATTTTCGTTGTGGTTTTCATATGCAGAGAAAACCATGAAAAAAAAAACAGGAAACGACAAAAAAAAAACGACTTTCCATACAAAATCACGATCAGCTGACATTTACTATGGGAAGTCCAAATATTTTTGACGTTTCCTGAAATTTATGTGATGGAAAGTTGACTTTTATGGAAGTTTCATGGTACGAATATCTGTTCCTTACACCCTGTATACATTACATACTCATATATACTCGTAACAAGATAAGTATATAGTGTATGCTAAGCAGGGATGTAATGTAGTGTCAAAATGTACCAAGAAGCAATAGTTTAACTCGAGCACTGAAGTTAAATTGAAGGTATATTGTGGTCTTGTTGATTTTGACATCAATCGCTGCTGCCTATTCTCCGAATCGATTCCTTTGTCGCCATTTGCGACAACCACGAGTAGAAATTTTGTGATGCCATTCTAACCCGGAATCGTGTGTAGGTAGGCACGAAGTGTACAGTATTTACTTAATATATTATAGTATACTTAGTAGCTAATGCTGTGTGATGCTGGCTTAGAATAACATCACCCCATTTCTTTCCCGTGGGAGTCGTAAGAGGCGACTAAAAGACTCGAGGGTGTGTATTGCGATTTTAGGTGATGGGCTGACAACCTGTCACTATAAAGATACACAATTTTCCGAATAACCCTCAATCATTTGTCAGACGTGGCATAAATGACCGTTTTAGCGGCCGTTTACGCTCTGCCTACCCCGCAAGGGATAACAGGCGTGGTATGTGTGTACCTATGTATGTATGTTTGTATGTAGTTGTTACCCGCGGCGTTGCCCGAAAATAAAAACTATCCTTTATGTTTATTTTTGTTACTTTCTATTATATGTGCCAAATTTCATTGCAATCAGTTCAGTAGATTTTGCTTGAAGAAGTTACAAACATACATACAAACTTTCGCATTTATAATATTAGTTCGAAGTAGGACAGGATTATTTTATTGCAAAGGGTCTATTTTACTTTGTTGATATCTCTTTTAGTATGAAGATGACGGCTGTCAAATAGGGCTCATTGGAATGGCCTTACTTTAGTAGGTACAAGCGGCCCGTCCAGCGGTTTCACCCGCTGCTTACTGATTTCCCATGGGAAACAGACCTTCTCCCTAAATAAATCATACATAAAACCTTTGGAAGACGACGTGGGAAGCGACTTTTTTTTATACTATGTAGTGATAATCCGTCTCGCTTCATTAACGCATTAGGCTAGGATGTACATACAATTTTGTATAAAGCCCAGATAAGAGGTAATTTAAAGATTTTATAGTGGCAAGATGCATTGACGGAGGTGTACGCTAGAACTGTATCACTACATAATGCATCGGCTGATAAAATTTCGTTTTTTTTAATCCTCCAAGGGATGAAAAGGGGATTCAAAGTTTGTATGAAAGTTCGTTGTATTAACTGTGATCCGTTTCAAAATAAGTGATTAGACTTATGACTTAAAATAATTAAACACATGTTTCAGCATATTTGAAATTTTAACTCTTAATAGGGTCAAAAGGGGGTTAAAAGTTTGTATGAAAGTTCGTTTTTTTAAATGATAGTGATCTGTTTCAAAATTAATGATTAGACTAATAACTTAAAATAATTAAACACGTGTTTCAGCATTTTTGAAATTTTAACCCTTTAATGGGTGAAAAGGGGGTTAAAAGTTTGTATGAAAGTTTTTTATATTAAAAGTGATCTGTTTCAAAATTTCTGATTAGACTCATAACTTAAAATAATTAAATACGTGTTTCAGGATTTTTGAAATTTTAATCCTTAAAGGTGTCAAAAGGGGGTCAAAAGTTTACTTCCAGTTGGGCTACCCGTTTTCCCATGGGAATGTGACATTTTCTCGGAATAAATTATACTTATAAACCTTCCTCTCAAGTTACTCTATCTATTTAAAAAAAACCGTATCAAAATCCGTCGGGTAATTCTAGAGATATAAGGAGACACCAAACGGGAAGCGACTTTATTTTATACTATGTAGTGATACAGGGTGTAAGGGACGGTGCACCGAAATCTTTGGGGCATGATCTGAAAATGAAACTGAACAACTTTTAATATGGAGCCTATGCTGGGAAACGATTTTTTTTTGAGTTTCCATAAGAGGTCAGTCAGCTGACCGGGATTTTTGTATAGGAGGTCGAAAAAACATTCTCGTTTACCGACATATCTTCCATAGAAAAAGTTGTTCAGTTCCATGGTCTGATCATGCCTGCAAAGTTGTCTGTAAACCGTCCCTTACACCCCGTATATGTGCCAAATTTAATTGCAATCGGTTTAGGAGTTTTTGCTTGAAGAAGTTACAAACAAACATACAAACTTTCGCATTTATAATATTAGTTCGAAGTAGGACAGGATTATTTTATTGCAGAGGGTCTATTTTACTTTGTTGATACCTCTTTTAGTATGGAGATGGTGGCTGTCAAATATGGCTCATTGGCATGGCCTTACTTTAGCAGGTATATTTGTAGTTTGGAGTGGTGTAATTCCACTATTTGTCACATCTGCCCCGTGGACCGAGTCACGTTAATCCCATTCGCCTTTGATTGATTTATTCTGTGACGTTCAATTTGCTGACTTCATTCCAATAAATCTGGAATGTATTTTTTTGAAAATCATTTACAAAAGTGTGGGGATTCGAGTGGGACAACGAGTAGTCCAACGACTCGATTCTGTTTTTTTACTGTTTATTCTGAATTTCAATAGTTGAAGGGGAAAATTTACTAATGACCGATAACGAAACCTCAGGAATAGAAAACTTTCCCGTAGGAAATATGAAAAGGAGCATGGGTCGATTATGAAAAACAAATTGGATCTTGCGCACAAAATGTAATGAACGAATACCTAAGTATCATTCATGATGTAGGTTTCGGTTGCCGAAACGTATTGATATCGTTCTGATATTTTCCTTTTGGTTTTCAATACACCAGATTGCTGGTAGAGACTGCATAGCGTAAATGGGAGATCGTGCCCTATGGCGTACCCTGGGGGAGGCCTACGTCCAACAGTGGACTGCAATAGGCTGATGTATGTAAGTACTAGTACACCTACTAGCAATGGCCGAAATGGTAACAGTCTCACAAAGTGTAATTAAACCGTATGTAAAATCTGTATAAGTTGATCTCTTAAATGGATGTGAGGATGTGATGCTAATAAATTAAATAAATATCCAGGACAAATCACACAGCGTCATCTAGCCCCAAATTTAGAAAAGCTTGTACTATGGGAACAAGACAACTCATATTAATACTTTTATTTATATAAACGCCGTGTGATGCCGGCTTAGAATAGCATCACCCCATTTCTTGCCCGTGGAAGTCGTAAGAAGCGTCTAAGGGACTCGAGGATGTGTATTGCAATTTTAGGCGATGGGCTGACAACCTGTCACTATGGCGATGCACAATTTTACGAATGACCCTCAAATATTTGTCAGACGTGGCGTAAATGTCCGTTTTGCGGCCGTTTGCGCTCTGCCTACCCCGCAAGGGATAAAGGCGTGATGTGTGTATGTATGTATGTATATATATACATATTTTTGTAAATAAGTACACATTACACACATACACATATCACGCCTATAATCCCTTGCAAGGTAGGCCGAGCGTAAACGGCCGCAAAAAACGGTCATTTTTGCCACGTCTGACAAATATTTGAGGGTCATTCGGAAAAATTGAGGTTCGCCATAGTAACAGATTGTCAGCCGATCGCCTAAAATTGAAAAACACACCCTCAAGTCCCTTAGTCGCCTCTTACGACTCCCATGGGATAGAAATGTGGAGATGCAATTCTAAGCCGGCATCACACGGCACATATTATACATAGAAAACTCCCAGACAAACATACATACATATATCACGCCTATTATCCCTTGCGGGGTAGGCAGAGCGTAAACGGCCGCAAAAACGGACATTTACGCCACGTCTGTTTGAGGGTAATTCGGAAAATTGTGTATCGCCGGAACAAACGGAAAATTTACTTTAACAAACGTTTGTGTCTTGTGGGGATCGAACCCACGACCTTTGGCGTAGAAGGCAGATGTACTATACGATGAGATGGATAATTATTAGATCGAGTTCAGCTAAAATGTGCTGTTTAAGCTGGAAATGTCACAATGATGTGACAATTACTCATCGACATCGTTCGACAGATTGCTGCTAGTGCTGTGTTTGTGTCGATAGTTTTTATATCGATGATATACATATAAAATAGCATCATCCCATTTCATTCCCGCAGGTGTCGTAGAAGGCGTCTAAGGGACTCGAAGGTTTTACTTCTATTACAATTTTAGGCGACGGGCTAACAACCTGACACTGTAGCTTTACACGAATTTTCTAAAACATCCCTCAAATATTTGTCAGAAGTTGCGAGAAGGAACGTTTCTAACCGGCCATTAACGCTCTACCTACACCGCAAGAAATAAAGGCATGATATGTGTGTATATGTATGTATAAATTATTCAATAGTATTTAGTACCTAATTAGTGCACCAACGTGCTTGAACTATCGACACTCGTTTCACCGAAAATCATTTGCTGAATGAACGCCTATTACGTTAATAGACAAACAAGTCTGATTAAATTGTGTGGCAAGCTTAGTTTAAATTCAAACGCTTTGTTTGAAGATACATTATAATTAATCTTGGTAATTATTTGGTATAAGAATTGAAGCGATAAAATGAAAATGTTTAATTTAAGTTCCAAAGATAAAAAAGTGATCCTCTTAGGACCCTGACGTCAGAGTTTCTAGACAAAAAGTATGATAACCGCTTGTCTGTCACGTACCGGGAGCCGGACAACAATTTTGAACCTTAACTACCCACAATAAAATTCAAAACCAATGAAATTGTTATAGTATGAAGCGACAGATGAGTGATTAATAAAAAAACGGCCAAGTGCGAGTCGGACTATTGCACGAAGGGTTCCGTACCAGGATGTATAATTTATGGCATTAAAATCACGTTTGTTGTATGGGAGTTTCCTTTAATAGTTATTGTATTATGTTATTGATATTTTTTGTTATAGTGGCAACGTATAGGTATACATGTTCTGTGAAAATTGTAACTGTCTAACTAAGTCTAGAAGTTTTCTTCCGCAGGCAAGATTTGAACCTGTGACTTTCGCTATCATAGTATGTACTAGCGACGCCTAAGCTCTAACTATATCTGATACTAAAAGACTTATTATATTAAAGATAGAATCGATCAAAAAAGAAACGAAACAGAAACCTTCAATTTTTTTATAACTATTCTTATTTTCAGTAATTGTTGTTATATCGTCTATATATATACGAAATCTGTGAAAATTTCAAATTCCTTACTATCACGGTTCATGAGATATGGCCTGGTGACACACACAGTCAGACAACCGAGTCTCAGTAATGGGTCCCGTTTTGACCCTTTGGGTATGAAACCCTAAAAACCGGAACTATGGACTATATAGTCAAGTGAATTTAATAACCATTCTGCATTGAGTCTAGCCATATATTTTATCTGATCTGAAATTTTCAACATTGCTGATCATTAAGACAAAAAATAAAGAGTTTCACAGAAGGCTCACTCTCGCCATTTTTAAAACCAACAACCTACATTTTAACGTTGCTACTGTTGTTGTTACATTAGTCAGGAACGGCCTCGGTAGTGGCGCTACTTCACAAACAAAAAATATCTTTATACAAACATTCTATCAGAATTTTCATTGCTTAAGTTTTTTGTATTATCTTTATGTTAAATAAGAAAACTCAATGAAATATTCGCTGTAAAGGTACGGCAAAACGTGCCTAAAACGGCCACTTTTGGTATTATTTGCCACTGTCGATGCCGATCACGACTACATGAAGATGAAATTGAAATAACAAGATAGTATTATCACTTATTGACGTCATGATCGGTCATTGTAAAAAAAAATATTTGCATAACGGAATTTTCTTTTTTTTATAACAATTTTATAATACAGATATTTCACTTAGCACACTTGTATTTCATACAATAGGTGGTTTTAAAGGATTTGATCTCATTGTAAAATTATAAATTTTTCAATCGTGTTTTAGCAGCAACGTTACAGTACCTATGTTGGTATAGGTTGTTAGTTTCTCAAAGATTCAGAGTGATTCTGTACACTTAATTATTTTCTGTTTCTGGATCATTTATTCTATGGCCGACAATACAAGTGCGTGGCAGTATTTCTAGTTCAATTCAATTATATTTATTAAAATCTTTACAGTTTTACACCAAGGCAATTTATGTTCACGTCCATTTTACACAGATATACAAAATACAAGAGTCCAATGGAATTAAATAGCGTTATACAAGTCTTCTCTCCTTGCCTTTTCCCTTATATGGGGTCGGCCCCCCTGATATTCTTACGCCATTCTTGGCGGTTTTGTGTCATTTCTGGGCTTAGGCCCATCGTCTTCATATCTGCGGAAATGGTTCGAGTCCAGGTAGTTGGTGGGCGGCCTCGGCCTCTCTTGCCCTCTTGTATGGACATCACTCTACGGGTCATATGGCTTTCTTCACGGCGCATGACATGTCCGTACCACCGTAATCTGTTCTCCTTCAGCTTTACTTCCACATCAGTCACCTTAAAGGACCCACGGATATATTCGTTCCTAACCTTATCGAGTCTTGTGACACCCCCGGACCAACGAAGCATCTTCATCTCAGTCACGTGCAGCTTTTGAGCGTCAGTTTTCCTCATCGGCCAACATTCTGAGCCATACAGCATGGCGGGTCTTACTGCCGTTTTATATACTTTGCCCTTCGTTTTTACAGGTATTTTTGGATCACATAGTATGCCAGTGAGTGCCCTCCACTTAAGCCAGCCAGTTCTTATTCTGTTCTCGATGTCATTTAGTGCATTTGCAGTCGTGTCCAATATCGAGCCCAGATACTTGAATTCCGTGACTCTTTTGACGGGCGTGCCATCAATGGAGATACTTCCTTCTTGATTGATGCCAGAAAAGTTACAGTACATGTACTCGGTCTTTTGCCTACTGATTCTAAGGCCGCTACTTTCCAATGCTTTACCCCAAAGTGATAGGTCAGCCTGAATCTCCATCTCGGATTCTGCTATCAGGACTATGTCATCAGCGTAGAGTAACGTCCAAGGTGCTGGTTTTTGGAGGTGTTCTGTGACAAAGTTCATGACTATGTTAAATAGCAATGGACTGAGAGCTGAACCTTGATGCACTCCCACTCCAACCTCGAATTGGCTACTTGTTCCGGCAGGGGTGACAATTTGGGTTGTTATGTTGGTGTACATGTCCTGAATGAGAACGATGTATTGCTCAGGTATGTTATGAGCTCTGAGTGCTTCCCATATTAGGTTTCGTGGTACGAGATCAAATGCCTTTTCAAGGTCGATAAATATAAGATGTAGATCTCTCTGCAGTGATTTATATTTTTCCATCAGTATTCTGATTGCATGTATAGCATCTGTAGTACTAGCACCGCTTCTAAATCCGCACTGGTTGGGTGTGATGTTAGCAATACTTGACAACCTTTTAGCTAGTACCCTCTCCCAGATCTTAAGTGCGTGTGAGGTCAGCTTAATCGCCCTGTAGTTTCCGCAATCTGCAACATTTCCCTTATTTTTGTAAAAGGGTATAAGATTGCTAAGTCTCCACATGTTCGGCATTTTACCTCCTTGAATTATTTTGTTAAAGAGGACTGTTAACCATGTTACTCCACTAGGGCCTAGCTTTTTCCAGAATTCAGCTGGTAGCTCATCTGGGCCGGTGGCTTTGGCGTTTTTCATACCTGACAGCGCCAGTTTGACTTCTTCTATAGTTACTTCTTTTACGGGGCCGAGTGTATGTGGTAAGGGGATTGTTTGCTCTCGGGGAAACTCTTTGTTGAATAGTTTTTGATAATATTCATACCATCTATTAACGATTTCTGGGTCTGATGTTAAAAGTGTACCGGTTGAGCTGTTGATGTACTTAATTCGCTTAAAGTCTTGAGTTTGTCGATTTCGTGATTTAGCAATTTTAAAGAGCTCTTTATCATCAGGGCAGGTCTCAATTCGTTCTATCAGATCGGCTTGCGCTTCAGAACGTGCAATAGCGACGCTGCGCTTAGCGATTTGTTTAGTTATTTTGTAGTTTGCTTTGTCTTCGTCTGATTTTGAGCCTTGCCATTGTTTGAATGCTTCTTTTTTGTTTTCTAGGTTGTGTTTTATTTCTTCACTCCACCAACTTGCCTTTTTGCCGATATTTAGCTTGCCTTTTGTAATGCCTAGATGTTTTTTGGCTGCGATGATTGCATGACTGTGGACTAAATTCCAGGTATCGTTCGCGTCTGTTTGGTCGCAGTTGAGATCGCAGAGGTATTTGTCTATATCAGTACTTAGAGCTTTCCCGGTGGGTTTGGTAAGGTTGTACCACTTGATGCGGGGGCGGGGTTTGATTTTAGGTTTAGTATTCCAAGCTGGCATTTTTAGACATCCGATAAGTAGGCGATGCTGTGAGGTCAAAGGTTCTCCCGGCACGATCTTGCAGTCTTTAAAATATCCGCGCATGGAGTGATCACATAGGATATAGTCTACTTGCGTTGCAGATTTACCACTTTTGTAGGATATCAGATGTTCGTCCTTTTTTTGGAAAAATGTGTTGATAACGGGGAGTTTAAAGTTCATTGCCAAGTCTATGATAGCTTTTCCCTGTTCATTGAGACTTCCATACCCAAAATTGCCATGGACCAAGTTAGTATTAGCAGGGGCAAACCGGCCAACATGCCCATTAAAATCGCCCGCAATAAGTTTTCTTTCCTTCGCTGGTATATCCAGTAGAAAGTCCTGCAGATCACTCCAGAACTGTTTTTTTTCATCTTTTGAGCATCCCGTTTGAGGGGCATACACAGATAGTATATTGAGGCATGATTGGTTATCTAGTGCGAGTTTAATATTCATTATTCGATCAGTAATTCTGTCTACTTTAATTATTCTTTGCTTCAGGTTGTCATCGAGAACTATGCCGACTCCGTTTCGGGTAGTAGATGTACCATGATATAGCAGCTGATAGCCATATCCTAAATCCCTGGACTTCGAACCTTTCCACTTCAATTCTTGGATACAGCAGATGTTAATTTTCCGTCTATGTAATATCTCGGCCAGTTCTTGGCTGCGTCCGGTCAGGGAACCGAGATTCCAGGTCGCTATACGCATGGATGTCGCGTAACGTCTGTTTCCGTCGCTTAGAGGGGACGCCTTAACATTTTGAACTCGGGACACATTCTGACCGTCGCTTCCGGGGGACGCCCTAGCATTTATACTCTTTTCCTTATGTTGTACTTTCATTTTAAATATCAGGGGAAAAGTTTGGCTATGTGATTTTACAGCCGGCTGCCGCCTGACGCCAAGACTGTTGTTGACTTTTGCCGCTGGCCCTCTTCTAGTATAACAGGCTCTTGCGCCGCCAGCCTTCTGTACACTCCAGCCGAAATGCACAGTACAGCTACAGCCTCTACTTCCAGTACGTGAAAGAAGCCCGCAGCTGAGGTTTTTTGACGGAGTTTCCTTCTCCGGCCTTGTGGTCCGCGGGAGGTATTTTATTTCCCTCCTACCCGGCATATCTACCGAGCGTTCCCCTATCCGCCACCCGGGGACGCGTTCTCTAGGGAATAAGGCTACCCCGAGAATCTAGGGAATAAGGCTACCCCGAGAAGAAATAGCGTTATACAAGTAATAAATAATTTAAAACAATACAAATTAAATGCAAAAAAACTACTAGTACTACATATAAGGTCCTATTAAATTCAGTGCAAATATTTTTAGGGTGAGTTCTACTCGTAAAACTGAACAACATTTCCCAATAAATATAGCTCGAAATATGAAAAAAAAAAAATTGGTCCTACCATACAACAATGTTCAAAAAAAGTGTCACTTTGTATGAGAGGTGCAATTTTATTTTTCGTATTTCGACCTATGTTTATTGGGAAAAGTTGTTCAGTTTTACGAGTAGAGCTCAGCCTAAAAATACTTGCACTGAATTTAATAGGACCTTATATAGGTACATATATATATTATTTTATAACAAATTCTACATACAATACAAGATAAATAAATGACAAAGAACTATAAAAAATATTGCGTTAGTTGCGGCTGTAAGCTCACAGTGCTATAAAGCTGGGCATGCCTTTCTTCCTACATACCAATCGGTAATTTGTCCCTTCTGGCTCCTTTGTTCTATGGCCGACAATACAAGTGTGCGGCAAAATTCCCAGTTCAGGGCTGTATAATGAAATTCCTTCGCGACCGCTATCACATGAAAATGCTATACAGCGCACTCTGGTGACGAAATTAGTTTACCGAACGGGTGATGGCGGACAGCTTGGGCAATGACGTAAAAGCCTTTTGCGACGTCATTCGGGCAAAATGGGCCACACTCACTTGTAACCTAACCTAAAATACCTATACTGTAATCTATTATTTCCATGCCGTGTGATGCCGGCTTATAATAAAAGCATCACCCCATTTCTTTCCCGTGGGAGTTGTAAGAGGCAACTAAAGGTCGAGGGTGTGTATTGCAATTTTAGGCTATTTGCTGACAACCTGTCACTATGGAGATACACAATATTTCAAATTTCCCTCAAATATATGTCAGACGTGGCGTAAATGTCAGTTTTTTGCGTCCGTTTACGCTCTGCCTCTCCCGCAAGGGATAAAAGCGTGATGTATGTATGTATAATTTCCATTTTTTTAATGTCGCCCCAATTCTACCCGTGGGTGTCGTAAAAGGCGACTAAGGGATGAATCAGAAAATAGGCAGCAGCGTTTTCTGTGAATATCTATAACATCTTGAATTGAACGTGCTTCGGAGGGCAAGTTAAGCCGTCGGTCCCGGTAGCTGTCTATGATTACTTAGATGGCGGTCGTTAGACAACCATGTCAGAGGCCTACTACTAGTAGTAGGCGGTTGAAAAACTCTTACACCAGGGTCCATCGGGTCGTTGGACGATTCGGTGTCCCACAAGAAAAAGAAAGAAGAAAGAATCTTGAATTGCGATCGTCAATCCGACTACCAAGCCTGGCACGGCAAACTCCCTCCAATAGGGGGAGGCCCATGTCCAGCAGTGGACCATTGTGGCTTTTGTAGTATTACTATAATTTCCTAACCTATAGAACTTATCTGATAGTTTGTACTCCATTCTAATGCTACACAATATAGGGTAGGCAGCAGTTGAAATCGCTCGGAGGGAATATTGCGATTTGTGACAGTCTCAAAATGACAACCTGTATCAGCTGCAATTTAATGCGGCCACGTAGATTAGGATTTCGGAAACTCCTCTCGGCATAAATCCACCGGAAAACAGCGGTATATTTTGCGGTGCGTGTCAGAACCGCCTTAGTTTTTCACCATGCCCTATATCATAGCTTTCTAAGCACTCGCGAGTACTTTCACATATTTCAGTTGATAAATCAGGTCTTTCGCGATAGTTTTGAGTAAATATAAACGATTTATCTTGATTCCTACGTTACAGCTGTGTAACATCAGCTGTAGTCGCGGGTAGACTAAAGTACCAGCGCATTGTCATCTGTGCGGTGGACAACTGTATATTCATTACATTTAACTCAAAACTATCGCGATAGACCCGGTTTATCAACTCAACGATATTGGCTGGAAGGTCCTTGTCTCAGCTAATGTCCCATGCGTTTTGGAGCCTTCTAGAATGAGTCGTACCGATGTCTAGAAGCCGTAGGGACTGACGCTCGTCCCATGGCATAACGGCAGCTGCTTGGTATGGGACGTGACCTGCGTCAGTACATTTGTCACTTGTTATCTTGGCCAAATAGCCGGACGCCGAATCCGCAGCCAAAAAGAGGGCAAATGAGTTCGTCTCTCTGGCTGTGGAGTTGTCGAGAAGTTGATGTGTCGAGGATAAAGACTTTGATAGGCAGATTGGGCATTAGCTGAAGGAGAGGGGTATGACCCCCGCTCTGGTTCGTTCCTGGTCCAAAAGCTAGTGATTGCCATCCAGTACAGCGTGATAATGGGAATGTGATTGGAATGGGAACGTCATGTACTTAGTGGCCTTTTTCTATAATAGATTGACTAATGGAACACCAAAGTTTTAAAACACTTCCCGTGTTAGGTATACAATTTTAGAAAACTTGCTTATCCTGCCTACGGTAGAAAGTTTCGAACTATTTCTAAAATGAAGATTGAAATATAATTATTAATTTAAATTTTTTAAGTAAAAGTAATTCATAGCCATGTGATGCCAGCTAAGAATAGCATCTCGCCGATTCTACTCATATGCGTCGTAGAAAGTGACTAAGGCATAGATACAACCAGGAAATGGGCAGCAGCGTTTCCTGTGAATGTTACATCTTGTACTGCGCTCACCAATCTGTCTGCCAAGCATGGCAAGTATGGCAATACCCCCTAATAGGGGGTAGGCCCATGTCCAGCAGTGGACTGCTGTTTGACGACTTTGACGAAGTAAAGTATTATACAGGGTGTAAGGGACAGCCCTCCGAATACTGATAGGGTGCATCAAGACCATGAAACTGAACAACTTCCCATAAATTATATTTTTAGGGAATGTCAAAAACTTTTTGACTTCCCATACTAAATGCAGTCAGCTGATTGTGATTTTGAATGGGAGGTCAACTTTTGTCGTTTCCTGACGTATATTTCTTGGGCATTGTTGTTCAGTTTTGATGGTCTGTATGCACCCCATCAGTTTTCGGAAGGCTGTCCCTTACACCTTGTACAGTTTAGGGAACAAAACAAGTAGTACCTAATACCTATGCTACACAGTTGCAAATTCAATACGTCATGTGAAGTTACTTTAACTTTTAATTTTACAATGTCTAACTAATTTGAAATTCCAAAAGTTTCCAAATTGTGCTACATTTCAGACTGTCTTATATTGTAAACAGGAAACCCTGAAATAGGAAGGTAGCAGGTTCGAATCAAGGCGACTACATTGAATTTCGATCTAGCGTGTAGACTGGATTTTCGTGAAACCGCCTGCAGTAAGCCAGTGGGCAGGAACATAGTGGCTACCAGGTTTCCCTGATTGGAAACGTCCGAAGTCTTAGTTAATTTTGAAATTCTGGTTAGCTGGTAAAATGTGAACTGAGAATTGAGTATGCTAAGATGATCGATTTCGAAAATAATCTCGAAACCATTTCGAGAATAATACTTTATTCACATAAACATATCACGCCTATAATCCCTTGCGGGGTAAGCAGAGCGCAAAGAGCCGCAAAAAACGGACATTTTAGGCGATGGGCTGACAACCTGACACTAAGGCGATACCCAATATTCCGGATGCCCCTCAAATACTTGTCAGACGTGGCGCAAACGTCCGTTTTTTACTGCCATTTACGCTCTGCCTACCCCGCAACGGATATAAGCGTGATAAATGTATGTATTTATATAGTCGCCGACTGCAAAAATATCTTTCTCGACAATAGTCTGTGCGTAAGCAAATTAGGTGTTTAAAACAGTGTAAAATACCGTACTATCTTTACATTTTGTTGTCCGCTGTCGAGGCGATCTCTAATTAATGGTGCTGGACTGATATATTATTTCTCGAGTTTCAGAATATATTAGACCCTCCTGTTTGGCCTTTAATATAATATTACCCTCAAAGAGAAGTTCTGAGCCACATTTAAATACAAATTACCATGATTATAAGGAAAATTGCATAGCTACGGTCATTTACACATCCGTTTTTTTCTTGTCGTTTGGGGACATTGAGGCGACGAAAGGCCCGGTGAAAACTGGTGTCAATGTTTTTGTGAAAGAAGCACAATATTAGAGCAGTAAAAATTCAAATCGCCGTGTGGAGCCGGCTTAGAAAAGCATCACCCAATATCTACCCGTGGGTGTCGTAAGAGGCGATTATGGGACTCGAGGGTATGTATTGCAATTTTAGGCGATGGTCTGACAACCTGTCACTATGGCGATACACAATTTTCCGAATGACCCTCAAATATTTGTCAGACGTGGTGTAAATGTCTGTTTTTTTGCGGCCATTTACGCTCTGCCTACCCCGCAAGGGATTATAGCCGTGATATGTGTATGTATGTATGTAAAAAAAAGTCAAATGTCACATAAATTAACAGCCACAAAAGTCAAATCAAATAATTTATTGTTTCTTTTCAGTATTCTGCTGGACCTGGGCTTCGCCTGTTTTATTACTATACTTACCACACCACGAATAGCAAGCGGATTAGCGAGCGCAGTGCAAGATGATACATTTGATTTGATTTGATTTACATTCACAGGGAATACTGCTGCCCGTTCCCTGGAAGAATTTATCTCTTTGTCACTTTTAACGACACCCGCTGGTAGATTTTGGGTGATGCTATTCTAAGCCAGCATCACAAGGCGGTACATAGAATAGACGGTATAAGATTAATATTTATATCCGTACTATCAGAAAACAGCTTAAAAACAATCAAGAATATTTAGAGTAGGAACTTGCTACGAGTATAGTAATCAGTTGTAATAGTTCCTTATGCATAAACAGTATTTATGTACTAATATTAGCTATCCATTTCCCAAAGTATAAGCTTTGTTTAGTTTGGGGGTAGATGGCGCTGTACACACAGGATATTTATTTATTATTATTATCCTGAAAGGTATAACTGATACAAAAAGGTTACACTAGATATTGAAAAGGAACTAACAAAAAAACTACTGAGACAAAGGCCTACTACTAGAAGCCTTTGAAATAGTTGTGTAACAGCCTTCATCTAAGTAATCCATCATTGACGGCAACGGGACCGATATCTATAGGACGAAATTTTACTAGTGGCCGATGGCGATAACTAGACGGTGATAAGGAACAACTTTCTCCAAGAAACATAGGTCGAAATATGACTAAAATAAATTGGAATTCCCATACAAATTTTCCGATAATATCATAGATCAAAAATGATTCCTTATCTCTAGCCCATACTCTGTTTTCAGTAAGGCTAAATATGATCAAATAAGAAAAAAGCTAAAGTGAACTAGTACTGGAAACTCAAAAACTTGTTTGATTCATATAAAAAATTAAAAAAATTTTGACGATAGCCAAATTTAAGAAAATTTATGGTGAAGTTCGGGGAAATTTCAAATCAGAGGATGGCAACACCGATTCGCACCTGGCGAAGAATAAGGTGCGACGCAGGTGTTCCAACAACGGAAAATTATTATTCGATAATACGTATAACAGGTAGCCTAGGGGTCTATTGAAATGGGCTCTAGATTAATGTAGAGTAGTGTGTAGAGTATAGGTTTGTATTCCGTTATGTATGTAAACATTTAAAAGTGTAACAAACATTGTCTTTACATTTAAGTATGTGCCTTGTCACAATATTTGAATAAATGATTTTTCTTTCTTTTCTTTCTTTTAGATTAAAAACGTTATCGAAAAATCTGGCAGTAAATATTGCTGGTGAATGGAAATGGAATTTTACCACCTAATTCTTCTTTGTCTTTTTAAGAACATTGAGAAGGTAAAGGACCACAGCCCCTTTTTTCTTATTCTTAGTTGTTAATGCCGTGTGATGCCGGCTTAGAACAGCATCACCCCATTTCTTTCCTATGGGAGTCGTAAGAGGCGACTAAGGGACTCGAAGGTGTGTATTGTTGATATTTATTGATGGGCTGTCAATATCAATATGGCGATACACAGTTTTCCCAATGACCCTCAAATATTTGTCAGACGTGGCGTAGGATGGTCGTTCTATGCGGCCGTTTGCGCTCTGCCTACCACGCAGAGGAAAATAGGCGTGATTATGTGTGTGTGTGTGTGTGTATGTGTAGTTATTGTAAAGCCATCGACACTATACTGTAATTCTATTGCCACTGTGATTTTTTATACTTCAAACTGTTAGCGGAATACAAAACTGGCTAAACCATCCAACTGAAACATAATTGAGACACTTTTCAGATAGCGAAATACGGCCCCGATTAAATAAATATCAAAACTTTTAATGGCTCTGTAACGGATAATACTAAAAATGTACACTTTACTTTTCCTGCAATCATCTTCTTATTCTTGATTAATGGCGTTTCCACATTTTGTGATTTCGCCAGTCTCAAGTTTAATAAACGATTACATATTTTTTAGATTTGGCTTTTGTCGCCTTCGGACGATGATTCTGCCAGAGTCAAAAATGAATTGGCGAGTGCGCCAGTGTCAGTATCTTAGTGAATACTCATATCCAAACAAACTAATTTTAAACCTATACTAGATAAAACAATAAAAATAAAAAATGATCCTATGTCGAAGCATTGGCATGATTTTGACAGCGGCCAAAATTTGCTCATTGGAGTGACGCGAAGCGACATAATCTCTATCGGTAACAATATTGAAACGACCATTGTTAATAGTTATTTATTGAATATGTATTATTTAAGTAAATATTACCTGCAAGAAGAATTTAAGCAGAACTGACCGCCGCGTATCGTGCCGCAGGTGTGTCTTGACGCTAACCCAGATCCGTTATTGAGACTACGGGTATCTTCTGTAAGTAACATTCAAAGGCTTCCTGTATCAAAGCTACCGGGGAATCTGGTTCCGATATCGCGGATTTTATCTTAACTTATCCTTCTTTTTTTTGTGAACAGGGAACGGTAATAAAAAGAACATTGTTAGGTGCTGAACTCCTACTAGTCTAGAGCTACTTTTTATAACGTTATTTTGTATGAAAATACAGGTATATGACGTCAAAACCCTGTATAAAACGTGTCAAAACCCTGTTTTGCTGTGTATAAATTTTATTAGCTACCGTTTATTATTTACGGGTACTTTTAGTATTAATTGCCATAACTTTAATTACAGCTAATATTTCATTGAGTTTGCAGACAGGTTCTTATTTTACTTAAGGATAATACAAAAAACTTGGGCAACGGACATTCTGATAGATTGTTTGTATAAAAAGAAAATATTTTTTTGTAAAGTAGCGCATCTGTCGAAGTCGTTCACGAGTAAATGAAAATACACTCTTCAGATTTACACAATAAAATATTCCGAGAAATTTTAGCAATCTATCGTAGGTATCAACTGTCTACTTCAATTCTCGAAATATCGAATTAGCTGAAGTGATTTTTCCCAATTGGGTAAGAGCATGGATACATAACCTCCTAATACACTCACGCAGTGCCGTATGATGCCGGCTTAGAATAGCATCACCCCATTTCTTTTCCGTGGGAGTTGTAAGAGGCGACTAAGGGACTTGAGGATGTTTATTGCAATTTGAGACGATGGGCTGCTGACAACCTGTCACTATGGCGATACACAATTTTCCGAATGAGATAATTATATGTCAGACGTGGCGTAAGTGTCCGTTTCGCGGCCATTTACGCTCTGCCTACCCCGCAAGGAATAATAGGCGTGGTATGTGTGTGAGTGTGTGTAATATACTCACTTTTGTTATATTTTTTCATAGGTTTTTAAAACAAATAATTATGCGATATAATGAAGGGACACGTCAATTTGGCGCAAATACTTTTGGATAAAAGATAAAGAGTATTACGTCCACAGTGAATCTCATATAATCTCATCTCATCTCACCTCATCTCCTCTCATCTCATCTCATCTCATCTCGTCTCATCTCATCTCGTCTCGTCTCGTCTCGTCTCGTCTCGTCTCGTCTCGTCTCGTCTCGTCTCGTCTCGTCTCGTCTCATCTCTTCTCATCTCATCTCATCTCATCTCGATATGGGTGGTTGCCACAAAGTTGTTGCTTATAAAACCCTAGAAAAGGGATGTCCGTCGACTCAATTACCCATCCGCAGTCGCTGCCACAGTAGGTATGGTTTACTACGAACGAAGTAGCCGGATCTTATCGAATCTTTCCAAGAATGAGCTCTGATTCCAGGATTATAAGGAATTGAGCGTTGGGCGTGTCTTTTAAGTTACTATAATAGTGGCTAAGATATTTTTTTATGACGCCAATCATTGATTATAGTATCCTACATTGAATAAAGTAAATTTAATTTTTTCATTTTCATTTTCATACGTTGTCAAAAGATAATATATTATTTCTCACACATATCACGTTAAGGACTGTAAAATCCGGTCGCTATAGCCACGTCTGACAATTATTTTAGAGGAAAACTATGTATCCAAACAGTGAAAAAATGTCAGCCTGTCGCCAAAAATTATATACATGAAATCCACAAATAATTTAGTTTTCTCTTACGACACCCGCGGGAAAAAATGGGACGGTGCTATTCTAAACCGGCATCACATGGCATGTACTATTTCTATACCTACTGTAACTTCTATGATCATAGTTGTAACATCGTCGTCGTAGCTCATCAGTCAGTTTTGCCAGCAATCAGATACGTTTGAGAAAATCTACATATCATTAGATTAACAGCCACATGAAAATAATTTATTTCTTTTGGAGTACACCTGGTACCTTATATGCTACATACGACTGACTGTACATCTATCATCGATTTAAAAGCTATCAAATTGGGCTAATTAAACTGGTTCAACTTTACTTGTCGGTTACGCGAATGATTATTACGATGTCTTGTTTTTGCTACGATAAGTTACGTTAAGATTATTCCAAGCCTCCAGCTACTTGTTCAGCAAGAGTTCAATAACATACAACCACAACAGTCCACTGCTGGACATGGGCCTTCCCCTTACATACATACATACATCAGCATATAGAAGTCCACTGCTGGACGTAGGCCTCCCCCAGGATACGCCATAGGGCACGATCTCTCGTTTTCGCCATCCAGTCGCTACCAGCCGCCTACTTCAAGTCATCGGTCCATCTGGCCGGAGGTCATCCAACACTACGCTTGCCGAGGCGTGGCCTCCACTCGAGAACCCGTTAGGGCCTTCCCCTATTAAGGTGTATTGCCATAGTCACTGCGCTTGAGAAAGATATTGAAAGATATTGAAAGATATTGCATTCACAGGGAACGCTGTTGCCAATTCCCTGAATAGTTTATCCCTTATTCGCTTTTACGACCGAGTATAATTGATGTGCCGTGTGATGCCGGCTTAGAATAGCATCAACCCATTTCTTGCCCGTGGGAGTCATAAAAAGCGTCTTAGAGACTCGAGGGTGTGTTTTGCAATTTTAGGCGATGGGCTGACAACCTGTCACTATGGCGATACACAATTTTCCGGATGACCCTCAAATATTTGTCAGACGTGGCGTAAATGTTCGTTCTATGCGGCCGTTACGCTCTGCCTACCCCGCAAGGGATTAAAGGCGTGATATGTGTATGTGTATAATTGATGTGATGCTATTCTATGCCGGCACAAAGGCAAGGGTTCAATGCCTTTTGAAAAACTTAAATTTACTTTACTTAAATAATAAATAATACTAATCACTCAGCTGTAGAGTAGCTTACAAACTAAACAAGCGTAATTTTTTACAAGAAAACAAGAGTGGTAAAATTAATAGCTTATCAGTTTCTGAAAAAACGCAAAAATAATCTTTTACAACTTAAGGCGGTAATCCCGCCCTTGAGTGGGCTTAAGGCGAAGCGTTATCGCGGTAAATCTTGGATGAAAGGAAAAAAACTTTATACGTGGGTGTTTAATTTTATTTGAAGGGTTCCGTTCCTTATTTATTATTGCTTAGTTACTTTTAGTACAGATGTTTGTTTGCTTATCGTATAGGTTACTGAGTCTGCAAACGACCGGATAAACCCTGATAACAGTTTTTATTTAAACCACCTATTAACTACTACTAAAAAGATTTGTTACGAACGGCAAACTTATAAGTCCGTGTGATGCCGACCTAGAATAGCACCACCACATTTCATAGCTACTAAGGGACTCGAGGGTTACAATTTCAGGCGAAAGGTTGAGGACCTGTTGATTTTTAAGAAAGAAAGAAAGAAAACTGAATTACTTGGCCAACAGTAGATTCTTTAATGCTGAAGGTCTCCTCTAATGTTTCCCAAGCTCAGCATTGCAAGAAGAAGATTCTCCAATAGGCAACATAGGGGGGTGATATCCATTTCAATTTGAATTCTACGGTGGTTATTCCACTTGTCGTCCGTCGTTGCGTAGTTTTAACGCACTGAAACGCACGTGTCTGTCAGACGAAAGCAAGGTGCGAGTTACGATTATATTCCCATACAAATACGGCTACGATGCGTTGACGGATGTGTTTGTCAAACAACTTGACTGGCTGTTGCTTTAAAAATACGCAATGACGGACGAAAAGTAGGAGAACCGCCTTATATTCGTTAATTATGATTACAAGTGAGCTTGGATCAGCGAGGTATTGCATTCCAAAGGCGCGAAACAGATGTCAATCCGTTTGACAGACGCATCCGTAAACGCGCCGTAGCCGAATTTGTATGAGAATAAGATCAGGATTGGTAATGTCTTTTCATCTGACAGACGCCTGCGTTACGGTGCGTTAAAATACGCCGCGACGGACGACAAGTGATCCCAGTAAATTTCTAAGGTTCTGGGAATATTGGGAATATACCCCAAGAATTTACTTATATTATTTTTATATTGCAAATATTTCGACTCAAGTTTCTTGGGCAAAGTTGTATATTATCACGAGCCAAAGCACACCATTAAGTATCGTTCACTTGTCAAAATGCACCCTACACAAATACATGCCTACAGCATTATTATTATTCAAATTGGTAATCCCTAATCCCTTAGTACATTATTCTACTATAAAATACCTAAAATATTCGTAAATTGTCTCAATTTGTCAAATATTCACCATAATATTCGATTTTGTGATGCCTACCCACTTTTTTACTTCAAAAACACTTAAATCACTAGAAATATGTAAATATTATTGATTTAACAAAAAAGTCTTACATTGGTAATTTCTTTTTTACTTGTACTATGGTTTTATTTTGCACTCACAGTGCTATATTACTTTCATAAATGAAAATAAGAAATTGAAAAAATGACAGCGCCCGCCGGGACTTGAACCCGGGACCGTGGAGTACCGTTCCACTGCTCTGCCAACTGAGCTACCGGCGCCCCGACGTAAGCCGACGAAATCTTCAACCTCTTGGTACTCGTCTCGAAGCGAATTAAATGTAGTACATTTAATTAAGCAAAGCTTCATCGCATGGTTCGAATTTCACTCTTAAGTGGACTGACCATAGTTTTCGTTTCAAATAACTTATACTAGATGTCGCTTGTCGTCGCTTCGAGACGAGTAGGTACCAAGAGGTTGAAGATTTCGTCGGCTTACGTCGGGGCGCCGGTAGCTCAGTTGGCAGAGCAGTGGAACGGTACTCCACGGTCCCGGGTTCAAGTCCCGGCGGGCGCTGACATTTTTTCAATTTCTTATTTTCTTTTTTACTTTTTAATGTTTCTATGTTCTCGTGCCCAGGAAAGTTACTGAGAATATTCCCAATTTTACCGGGAATGGCACATTGCCATTTGACGTGAGGAACCCTGAAAAGAAACAAATCCCTCGTCCTTGTTTACGTGACGTCACAGATAAGTATTGTACTGATTGTAATAAGCCGCGATCCTTGCAAAGGTTGTCAACCACCGCCTGCCGCGCCGCCGGCCAGCTTACCAGACCAATTTTAATTAATTACAAAGAAAAATCTTGTTCTTTTTAATTTTTTTAGAGTTTTCCTTTCGTGGAATATCAGCTTAGTTCCTGTATTAAAAAAGTTATAATTTGTAATTCTTGTCCGGCCGTATGATGCCGGCTAAGCATCACTCCATTTCTTTCCTGAGAGTGTCGTAAGAAGCGACTAAAGGTATCGAGGGTTTCATGTGTAGTACAGTTTTAAGCGACTAGCCGACAACCTGTCATGTATAAAATGTATAAAAGTATAATATGTGTGAGTATTATTGTTGTCGTTTAAGTCAACTGATCTCATCTCTTAAGAATCTCGCAGGCAGTCAGAAAGATGGTTACGAATTTAGGACCATCGGTACCGGTCACTGATTATGATATTGAATATACTTAGTTGGTGTTCTATACAGAAATTTGTCCGAGGCGCCAGATAATAGGGTTTACTGGGTACTCCTTAAAAAAGAAAAAAAACGTAAGGGGTTTCAACCACACTAGGTCCGTCCAGCGATCGAAAAAAGTGGGATGACACTGAAAAACAGCTTAAAAAAATGCTTAGCTGTTCTCCTTTCTACACGCATAACTCAACCAAAAAAAGAAGTAAATTTTTTTAGAGTTCGTGTATGTATGTATGTTTATATGTGCGATTCTTTAAAGTGCTGCATCTCGTTGACCACTGAACAAATTCGAATGGGTATTGTATCGGAAGAATCCTTACATTATCCCGTGTGTCATAGGCTTGGCTTTATCTCAGAAAGCAGTCGTGTTTATATTTTTTTTATTTATTATGCTTGTTACCAACTGCTATTTTTAAAGGTTATACATACATACACATATCACGCCTGTAATCCCTTGCGGGGTAGGCAGAGCGTAAACAGCCGCAAGAAACGGACATTTTATGCCACGTCTGACAAATGATTGAGGATTATTCGTAAAATTGTGTATCGCCATAGTGACAGGTTGTCAGCCCATTGCCTAAAATTGCAATACACACCCCCGAGTCCCTTAATCGCCTCTTACGACACCCACGGGTAGATATTGGGTGATGCTTTTTTAAGCCGGCATCACACGGCAATTTGAATTTTTGCTGCTCTAATATTGTGCTTCTTTCACAAAAACATTGACACCAGTTTTTACCGGGCCTTTCGTCGCCTCAATGTCCCCAAACGAAAAGAAGAAAACGGATGTGTAAATGACCGTAGTAATGCAATTTTCTTCATAATCATGGTAATTTGTATTAAAATGTGGGTCAGAACGTCTCTTTGAGGGTAATATTATATTAAAGGCCAAACAGGAGGGTCTAATTTATTCTGAAACTCGAGAAGTAATATATCAGTACAGCACCATTATATAGGGATCGCCTCGACAACGGACAACAAAATGTAAAGTTAGTACAGTATTTTACACTGTTTTAAACACCTAATTTGCTTACGCATAAAATTGTAATACATATGAAACCCTCGAGTCCCTTAGTCGTTTCTTACGACTCCCATGGGAAAGAAATGGAGTGACGCTATTCTGAGCCGGCATCACATGGCAAAGCTTATGTTTGTACAAATTGTGTTTGTTGGTTGATCTTCTTATTACATACACGTAATACCCACCACTTCAGAACCTTCCCTCCCCACCGTTGGATCAATGCCGTGCTTCTCGAAACCACTAAACCCTCTCAAAAGTTATTCGCAGACAGAGATTATCCTACATCTTAGTAAATCGTACTTTATTACTACTCAGAAAAAGGTTTAAGTATATCAACTTATAGGTACACAACAGAAGAAAGAACTTTTTCAGAAGGAGTTCTACGGACCAAAATGAGTCATGAAAAAGTCGTCACATCCAAACTTAGCGCTCACTGAAATACTTGAAAGTATCAAATAGCAAGGCAAATATTTTAGACGGAGTTCTACAAACTAGTATAAATCCATGGAAAACTCATCACATCCTGACAAAACAGAATCGATAGAAACACTCCAAACTCTAAACATTCCACTAAAATTCTTGATTATTTAACGCCGGCTTCAAATTGTAATACCCCGTTCAAAGGATAAATATAAGAGAAATTAGTGACAAACAACACGTTGCACTGTGATCGCTAACATTACAGCCAAGCGTCGTTTGTTTAAAGTTTTTGATTTGTGTTAAAAAAAAATCTTTTTTATTAGGGATGGGTTTGCTCTTGACTCTATTGATGTTGAAAGGGTTTCCTCTGAACATCTACTTGCTCTGAGCTCGATGACTACGTGTACATAAACTTGTCTCTATTATTATCTTTATGAGGTAGTTTACTTGATGTTTAGTCGTTTCTCAAATGGACTAGGTACTCATACTTACTAAGGTGAGTTGCATGTATTTAATAAATAGGTATATAACATTAACCTGTGATGATTCATATCTTTATGTCTTTTTAAGTGCATCCAATACGCAACAAAATATGGGAAGAAATTTACTTGTAACTGATAGCGAAAACTAAAGACGGGCTGGCGATAAGGAAGAAGTTTCCTCAAGGAACATAGATTGAAATATGACAAAAAAAAATAATTATTACTATAGTATAGCTGCGCAAAGTGTATGACGGCAGTGTATGATACTTCCGCGGAAATATTTCGAGCAATATTCGCGGGAGCAGGAACATGGTGTGAAAAAAGCATAAGGCTTTTAAAGATGATCAGACTGTTATTTAATACCTACTAAGGTGACGGTTAAGGAAGGTTTAAACTTTGAAATTCATTTGTTTTTTACATTACTGTAATTTTTTTTATGTATGAAGTTATGTAGATTTGACTTTCTAAAAGAGAATCTTGTAAATTCCTACTTAAAAATAAATGACATGATTTAACAAATCAAGTAGGCAATGATTTCCTAGAAGATAAAAATAAGATTCATAGGTATCAAAAATTTTAGCTTATTCTGTGAACACTGCAACGCAATTTCTCGCACAGCGCTTGTTCACAAAACTTGATGTAATTTTGAATTCTCTCATAATCTAGGAAACATACTTGAAATTTTACTGGAATAAAAATATGATCCTATTTGGTATTAATTTATAAAGAGATGCCGTGTGATGCCAGCTTAGAATAGCATTACCCCATATCTTTCCCGTGGGAGTCGTAAGAGGCGTCTTTAGGGACCCGAGGGTGTGTATTGCAATTTTAGGCGATGGGCTGACAACCTGTCACTATAGCGATACACATTATTCCAAATAACCCTCAAACATTTATCAGACGTGGTATAAATGCCCGTTTTTTGCGGCTGTTTACGCTCTGCCTACCCCGCAAGGGATTATAGGAGTGATATGTGTATGTGTGTGTGTATTTGGTATTAATTTATAAAGAGATTAATTATCGTTGAAACTTAGAATAGTGCCTGCGGACTACTAAGTCGTTTAAATATCCATACTAATATTATAAATGCGAAAGTGTGTTTGTTTGTTTGTTTGTTTGTTTGTTTGTCTTTCTTTCACGTTACAACAGAGCGATATCATGCAGTGTTTTTTAGGTGTGCAGTTAGGTGAGAGGCTGGAGAGTGACATAGGCTACTTTTTATCCCGGAAAAACATATTTTTCCCATCGGAAAAGCGATTAATGTTTAGCAATAGAATACACCCATACTACGAACATAGATGAGTATCATGCAGCGATGTAAAGCATTTTTTTTTTTGAGAGCAGCTAAATGAAAAGCTGGTGAGTGACATAGGTTATTTTTTATCCCGGAAAAACATATTTTTCCCTTCGGAAAACCGATTAATGTTTAGCAATAGAATACATCCATACTACATACATAAATGAGTATCATGCAGCGATGTAAAGCATTTTTTTTTTGGAAAGCAGTTAGATGAAAAGCTGGTGAGTGTCATAGGTTACTTTTTATCTCGGAAAAACATATTTTTCCCATCGGAAAACTGATTATTGTGTAGCATAGAATACATCCATACCACATAAAAAAGATGTATATACAGGATGTAAGGGACAGCCCTCCGAATACTGATATTCCCATAGTAAATGCAGTGAGCTGATTGTGATTTTGTATGGGATATAGAAAAAAAGAATTTAATCTATGGCAGGTTGTTCAGTTTCATGGTTTGAATACACCCAATCAGTATTCGAAGGGCTGTCACTTACACCCTGTATAGCACTACTATGAGAATGTCTCTTGAATATGAGTTTTGGGATATGAATGTGGCTTTAAGGGTGATGTGGGTATGTACTTGAGATACTTCTTACCGCAGTAGTAAAGTTAATTTCTACAGTTAAACATGATTTGAAAGTCCATTTCTATAATAATAACCATTTTTAGCACAGTAAGTTTGCCCTGCGTATACTTGCGAAGACACATAATAAACTTAAATTTTTTGGTACCATAGTCCTGAAAATTGAAGACTAGGCAAAATCATTATACTGCGTATTCATATTATTATAATTCCAATCCAAGAACATCCATCCCCAAGTTAATTTGGTTTGGAGCTAATATAGGTTTTCAAATCCTTGATTACATACCCACTCCTTTCTTTCATGTCTTCTTGGAGCATGTTTGTATGTAATAAAAATTTCAAAATAGCAGGAATATTAAAAAAAAATTAAAGCTATATAGCAATCTATACTTTCTTATTATTTATTAACCACCAATATAACCCATTTTGACACAGGGATATGGTATTATCCCGCCGCGGTGAGATGTTGCATAAGTTACTTAACTCTGAGAGTACTGTTGCATTCAAACGGTGAGTTTTATGAATATTTTTGTTAACTAATGTTTAGAAAAATATAAAAATAAAAAAATAACTAAAAAGGTAACAAAAAAAAACACAAAATCTAAAACAAATTCATTCTCAAAAATTTAAAAACTAAAGTTGATGGCTTCCTAAATCTACCGATAGATGGCGCCACTAGGTTTTTAAAACGCGCTATTGGAATTTTTTCCGGCATCGGATATAGGTCCGAACATCAGCCCGCTCGCCACCTTATAGTGCATACGGTACCTATACTCTGTCGGTTGTTTTATTTGATTTGTTACAATAATAATTTGCTTTGGAATTTGGATTGTGTTTATTAGCTTTGTGATTTGGTTTTGTTGACTTGGTTTGTTTGTTGAATTCTTTGAACAACTATTGCTTACGTTTATGGGTCACTGATTTATCTTTGTGATTAGGTTTTTGTTGTTTAGAATTGTTTTTCGGTTTCTTTTACGATATTCTTGGTTAAGCGTAAAAAAATCAAGACAACAAAACCTAAAAAAAAGCTAAACACAATCCAAAACAACGAATCCTATCCGAAAAACCGTAAACGTAAGCAAGAATATCGTAAAGGAAACCGACACTTACACTATAAATGTGTCATAATCTTCTTTCTAGCGTCGTAATATCTTCATTATTGAAGGTCGTAATTCCCCTGATGGGAAATATTTTTCTCATTCAGGATTCTTTTCCATCGCTGCGTATCTTTGGCGACATAGAGCGCTGAGTGTATTTAATGAGACCACCTAATTGTACTGAAACCTCTTGGTCGTTTGCCATCGACTTTTCCAGTGATCATGAGTGCAAAGTGGCAAAAGAACTCAAGGATCATTCTTGCGCCTCATTACTTGATTTTACAATAGCCTGTATTAGTGATGGTAGCGCCCAGGTACCACAAATTATATACTTTTTCAAGGAAGTGAACCATTCCAGTGTAGTGTCGTCTGTGTATCGGTGAATAGTGATTTTAGTGCCCTCCCAGTTTACACAGTTGTTCGCCTTACGATGTGTCGTTTAGAATACACAACTAATTAATAAAACTCTATGAGTACGCGGGCGAAGCCGCGGGTAACAGCTAGTTAATTTATACTATAGAACCTCCTCTCTAGTAGCAGGTTATACAAAGTTATTTTAAATTTGTTAAGAAGAAGCTCTTTTATATTTGTTGAGTATTGCAAATAGTAGGGTATTGTGTTCTATGAATCATAATTTAACTAGTACCATAAGAAGAAATCTGATGATGCTATCTATCTAATCTTCACCCTGAAAAAGAACCAAAGTTCACAATGCAATTTTCCGCAAGGCAGTCTCTTAGAAAAGCTGGTGTAATCCGAACCCCTCGAAAAATCTTAGCATAACGCCTGAGACACTAAGTCGAGCAAAGGATGAAGATTAATCGTCGCCTGTCTTGATAAAAATGAGGTCTGGTAGCGAATGACACTTTGTTATTACGTAAGGTGTTAGTTTAAGTATTGTTTTTATCTCAAGGGGTGAACCGGTATCACTGGCCCGATGCAGTAGCGGATAGTACCCTTGCCTGCTACGCAGAGGGTCGTGGGTTCAATCCCCACTAGACGAAATATTTGTTAAGTAATTTTAAGATACATAGGTACTTGTGATTACACAGCGGAAGAACCAGATGCAACATACTGTAAGACCTACTACACAAGATACCGTTTCAGCATTTTGTGTGGAACCGGGACGTTACGCTAGGCAATTAAGAAATAGATGGCGGTAGAACAAAAATAATTTATATTGTAAATAATGACGTCTAACACCTTAGTCATCCGTGACCACGGGCTCTGTAATGAGCTCGAAACGTAGGAATTGTAAAATCCAAAATAAACACAACTTAAATCCGTTTAAAATTGTTTTATTGTGATAGATACTTGTGTTAAGTTTGGTAGTTAACAGGTATGCTATGTATTTATTTACAAAAAAGTATATAAGTATTAATATCAACTGTCTAGTTCCCATAGTAGAGGTACAAGCTTTGCTTAGTTTGGGGCTAGATGGCTCTGTGTGAGTGGTCCAAGATAGTTATATTTTTAATATTTTATACACTTTTCCTAAATAACATTGAATGAATTATTATATTATTATTATTATAATTAGCCTATCAGATCCCACTGCTGGGCAAAGGCCTCCCCCGCGGTTTTCCACTTGTTGCGGTCTTGTGCAACCTCGGTCCAATCCTTTAAATGGGCATCGAAATCATCACGCTATCTTTTTTGAATGAATGAAAAGTAAAAATTAATTTCGATAGGTACTTTGACATGTATTTGTTATCAGTTCTGTAAATTTACTATTATGATTTTATGTACACTGTGACTTTCTATCTAAATTCCTACTTATAAATAAATGTTTGATTTTGAGTATAAATTTAAATAAATAATGAACGATTTTCTAGTTTAATTGATATCTAGTAATTCGCGCAATAGGCTGACAACCTGTCACTATAGCGATACACAATTTTCCGAATGACCCTCAAATATTTGTCAGACGTGGTGTAAATGGCCGTATTTTGCGGCCATACTCTCTGCCTACCCCGCAAGGGATTATAGGCGTAAAATGTGTACATGCGTGTATGTATCATGCTTTTTCCACGGTAAAATCTACCAAACATCGTGCCTCTTGAATCAACGACGGAAGACAAGTGGGAAAACCACCTTATGAATCAAAATATCCTGGTTATTTCAATTAATTAATTCTTCGATTACTTTATATAATATAGTTTACAAGAAAACCTAATATAATGTTACCACTCTGCCGTGTAAGAATGCATTTTAAAATGGGTGGTGCCTAGTTGCAACATCTTACATAATAATAACAATAATAAAATTCTTTATTGCGCATAAAAACAAAGCACAAAACATCTCAAATATAGAAATACAAGAAGTATACCAGGCAAACGACAGAAAAGGGTATTTTCGATGCACACAATTTCACCTTATTAGAAAAACACCTTATTTTAATTTCTAAAAGAGTGAAAAATCGTCTAAACTGGGCGATTCCGCTCTGTTTTCACACACAGGATTTGCCATTAGTGGGATAGGGATGTTTTAAACTTTTAGGCAGGCCCTTTAGATAAGTAGTATTTCATTACATAAAAATAATATGGTACCATACTTCTAGGGGCACGGTTCCGATTGCGATCGTGATACAACAACGTCAGAGGCCCATTCGTCACTGAGTTTTAAAGATATCTTAAAGACAGAATTAGTTGCCGGGTATTAGTTGCAAAACTAACCCGGTAGATGGTGCCGCGCCGCGCGTTACTGGCATTAAAATACACTTGCAAAATTGGCGGGCAAGGATTGAGCTGCGGTAGCCCAGGCGGAAGAGGCGTCGCCACTAGTAATAGTAATGCGAAAGTCACAGGTTCAAATCCTGCCTGCGCTTGAAAATTTTGCATGTTTTAAAAAATAAGCTAAATACTAAAATTATGGCTCGTATTTAACATTTTAGGCTATATAGCGTGTAAGGGACGGTGTACCGAAAAAATTGCAGGCATTGTCAGACCATGAAACTGAACTACCTATTTTATGGAGCCTATGCAAGGAAAAGTTTTTTTTTCGAGTTTTCATAGAGAGTCAGGAAGCTCGGAAATTCTGTATGAGAGCTCAATTTTTTTATCGTTTACCAACAAATTCTTCATAGAAAGTTGTTTAGTATCATGGTCTGATCCTGCTTGCAAAGTTTTCGGTACACCGTCCCTTACACCCCGTTTAATGAATTTCATATTACTATTTCTTGTCTGATTCAAGGAAATCTGGTCATTTCTTGCGCTGTCAGCAAATTTTCTGAGTCATTTTGATAAAATAATAATAATAGCTTTGCAGCAGCAATGTATTTTGTATTAAATAATTTGGAGGTGTATATCCAGCAGTGGACTAATGAGCCTGTTATTGTCACAAAACCATACATACTTAGTAAATATTTATACCATCAATTACCTACTTATAAGTAATGTATGGAAATAAAAATTCGCGCTAACAAAAAAATTCAAATTTTTATATTTTGCTACCGCGGGAAATAGTGAAAACGAGAACCACCCGCTTTCCTGTTTCGCGGTAAAATGTATTTCCCGCGTCCTTATTACGTTTCTAGTTCATTTTATGATGACAACAGACTATTAATCTTTATTCTGTGCTGCTCTTAGAGCGACAGGAGATTTAGGGTCAGTTAATACCGTAACGTGACGCGTATCGCAATGACATTTTCGCGCTGCGTCACAACCCCGTTGCATGATGGATGACGCAACGAGATCTTTGATGATTGCACTTCGACCAGGCAACACTCCATCAAGGTCACGAGTTTGACCTCTACTGATGACTGTTCTTCCGGAAGTGCTATCATAGGGTTAATTTTATGAGATTGTTTTATGTTTTGTGATGTTATTGGTTTTGGAATGAGCATGAGAATTTTTGTATCTATGATATACTCGTAGGTATGATGTATCTGTTAAGGTTATTAACTAATCTGGGCCTTGACTGTATTTTTTTCTGGCCTAACGACCAGTGTGACCAGCTGCGTACTTAAAGCTGCAGCACCCAGAATTAAATAACCTTATAAAATATGTTGGTGTAAAAACCAGCCCAAACAACAATGTGATTCGATACGGCTTCCGTTTTTATTCTTTTTGAAGAACGGAACTCAAAAAAATGCTATGCTTATGTAACTATTTCAAGGCGTAAATATCTTTTATCTACACTCGTCTCATAATGTTCGAATTATGAATTCGAAAACAGATGCATAATGGCCTACTTTATGCATTCTGCCTATAAAAACTAGGGTTTTCTATAAATTACAGAAGCGTAATGACTTAATGAGAAAACTCTTAATACGATAAAGTTGAGAAATGAAACGAAGTTTTTTTTTTCCAATACTCAAATCGCTATCTTCCGCCGCACCTGACAGTTGTTGTTGTACGGTTATTTTTCGGATGTCGTTCAGTTGTTTTAATAGGTTTTTGTTCTGTTGTTGTTGAGATGTTGTTCAGATGTTGTTCAGTTGTTGTTCAGATGTTGATTTACGGTTGTTCAGATGTTATTCCGATGTTGTTCAGTGTTGTTCAGTTGTTGTTCAGTGTTGTGCAGTTGTTGTTCAGTTGTTTAGTTATTTGCTGTTTAGACTCGACAACAACTGTTAGTAAAGAATCTTCAAAAATTCATATCAAGCCATATTACGTTCTCGTATTGAATTTGACCATGTATCGGGCCTTGCAATCGCCGGTGCGGACGTTTGGAAAAGTGTTCAACTGAGTAAATTTTTTAGAGCGTAGATAAAATAGTGTATGTAACTGCATATAATTAGGCATTAGAATGCTCGTGTCAATCTATTATCACACTCGGCTACGCCTCGTGTGATAAACAGACACTCGCATTCTAATGACCCCCATTATATGACAGTTGCATAAACTAATATTATAAAGGCCCAAAAATAGCTTTTTTTGCAACTCGATCTATTTTATTTCGAAAACACGCATGACGCGTCGTCTTGCGGTGTGAACTGACCTTAATACGGTAAGACATGTCGGAAACGTTGCGGTAGAAATCAGCTGTAGCTTCGATATTACGTGAGTCTGAAGTGTAGCAAACTGAAGCGGCAGTGGGCTGGGCACATCTGTCGTAGAACCGACGGACGGTGGAGTAAGCGGGTTCTCGAGTGGACACCACGCGTCGGCAACTGGGTAGCAGAAACGAGAGATCATGCCCATGTATTTTTTTCACCGGTTTGAAATTATTAAAAAATCGACGACACTATAGTAGTTTATGCAACTGTCGTATAATGGGGGTCATTAGAATGCGAGTGTCTGTTTATCACACGAGGCGCAGCCGAGTGTGATAATAGTTTGACACGAGCATTCTAATGCCTAATTATAGCAGTTGCATACACTATTTTATCTACACTCTCCAAAAAAAACTCAGAAACACTTTTCTAAACGTACGCACCGGCCATTGCAAGGCCCGATACAAGGACAAATTCAATACGAGAACGTAATATGGCTTGATATGAATTTTTAAAAATCTATACTTTAGCAGTTGTTTAGATGTGGAGTCTTAACAATAACCTAACTAAACAACTGAACAACATCTGAACAACATCTGAACAACAACTGAACAACAACTAAACAACATCTGAACAACATCGAAACAACAACTGAACAACATCTGTACAACAACTGAACAACATCTGAACACTATCTGAACAACCAAAAAAAACTCAGAAACACTTTTCTAAACGCACGCACCGGCCATTGCAAGGCCCGATACAAGGACAAATTCAATACGAGAACGTAATATGGCTTGATATGAATTTTTAAAAATCTATACTTTAGCAGTTGTTTAGATGTGGAGTCTTAACAATAACTTAACTAAACAACTGAACAACATCTGAACAACAACTGAACAACAACTAAACAACATCTGAACAACATCGAAACAACAACTGAACAACATCTGTACAACAACTGAACAACATCTGAACACTATCTGAACAACATCTGTACAACAACTGAACAACAACTGAACAACATCGGATTAACATCTGAACCACAACTAATCAACATCTGAACAACAACAGAACAAAAACCTATTAAAACAACTGAACAACATCCGAAAAATTACCGTACAACAACAACTGTCAGGTGCGGCGGAAGATAGCGATTTGAGTATTGGAAAAAAAAACTTCGTTTCATTTCTCAACTTTATCGTATTAAGAGTTTTGTCATTAAGTCATTACGCTTCTGTAATTTATAGTAAACCCTAGTTTTTATAGGCAGAATGCATAAAGTAGGTCATTATGCATCTGTTTTCGAATTCATAATTCGAACATTATGAGACGAGTGTATATAAAATTAAAAAAAAGGTTTCATCATTTTCATTAACTGACATCTCAGTCAAATTTAATGATGTACGTAAAAGAAATAAAGAAATTGAAAACATTTAAGCGACGGCAGGGGAACCCGGGACTTGTAAAGTACCGCCTCACCGCTCTGCCACAGAGCTACCGGCGCCTCGACCGACCACTTCCATATTTTCAACCTCTTTATCGATACTCGTATTGAAGCGACGTACAAGCGACATCTAGTGTAAGTTATTTTAACCTTTATCCTTAAATTTCATTTATGAAATAACTAGCTGTTACCCGCGGCTTCGCCCGCGTACTCATAGAGTTTTATTAATTAGTTGTGTATTCTAAACGACACATCGTAAGGCGAACAACTGTGTAAACTGGGAGGGCACTAAAATCACTATTCACCGATACACAGACGACACTACACTGGAATGGTTCACTTCCTTGAAAAAGTATATAATTTGTGGTACCTGGGCGCTACCATCACTAATACAGGCTATTGTAAAATCAAGTAATGAGGCGCAAGAATGATCCTTGAGTTCTTTTGCCACTTTGCACTCATGATCACTGGAAAAGTCGATGGCAAACGACCAAGAGGTTTCAGTACAATTAGGTGGTCTCATTAAATACACTCAGCGCTCTATGTCGCCAAAGATACGCAGCGATGGAAAAGAATCCTGAATGAGAAAAATATTTCCCATCAGGGGAATTACGACCTTCAATAATGAAGATATTACGACGCTAGAAAGAAGATTATGACACATTTATAGTGTAAGGAAAAACAGGCATTTAATGTTAAAAGTAAAGATAACGTAATTTTAATAGAGACGCAGTCACTAAACCGGAAAAATTATCGTGAGTAATATGGAAGACATATCTTGATGGAGAGCGCGTATACAAAAATTGTCTTTCAAAGGGGAGGGATTTATGCTTTTACAGTGTTTCGGAGCGTTTGTTTCCAGAAGAGTGTTAAAGACATAGTACACAGCTTAATGGACACAGAACAGAGCACTATTTTAATACGCTATTGTAAACGATATTGTAAGTTTTACCATCTGGGGATAAAATGAAGAGGTTCTGAGCATTGGACACACGCGAACATGCTACATATAGCTGGCCATGAGAGAAGCACGGTTTTTCTAAGTGGACCCCCGCTACCTTTAAAGTTTGTCCCTGCGCTTTGTTGATTGTCATTGCGAAACTAAGCTTGATAGGAAATTGCAGCCTCTTGAATTGGAATGGAAGATCTGTGGGAATAATTGGGATCCGTGGTATTATTACATTTTCACCCTTGCCAACGCCGGTTAAGATGGTGGCTCCAATTATGTTCCGTCCTAGTTGTGTCACACGAAGTCTCGTTCCATTACATAATCGAGGGGCATCTAAATTTCGCATAAGCATGACTGGAACGCCTACTTTTAATTGCAGCTTATGTGAGGGCACACCTGACAACTCCAATGAATTTAAAAACTCGACGGGGTATGAAGTGCTCTGTTCTGTGTCCATAACCGTGTCTACTTGTATATAGCTTTAATTTTTTTTTAATATTCCTGCTATTTTGAAATTTTTATTACATACAAACATGCTCCAAGAAGACATGAAAGAAAGGAGTGGGTATGTAATCAAGGATTTGAAAACCTATATTAGCTCCAAACCAAATTAACTTGGGGATGGATGTTCTTGGATTGGAATTATAATAATATGAATACGCAGTATAATGATTTTGCCTAGTCTTCAATTTTCAGGACTATGGTACCAAAAAATTTAAGTTTATTATGTGTCTTCGCAAGTATACGCAGGGCAAACTTACTGTGCTAAAAATGGTTATTATTATAGAAATGGACTTTCAAATCATGTTTAACTGTAGAAATTAACTTTACTACTGTGGTAAGAAGTATCTCAAGTACATACCCACATCACCCTTAAAGCCACATTCATATCCCAAAACTCATATTCAAGAGACATTCTCATAGTAGTGCTATACAGGGTGTAAGTGACAGCCCTTCGAATACTGATTGGGTGTATTCAAACCATGAAACTGAACAACCTGCCATAGATTAAATTCTTTTTTTCTATATCCCATACAAAATCACAATCAGCTCACTGCATTTACTATGGGAATATCAGTATTCGGAGGGCTGTCCCTTACATCCTGTATATACATCTTTTTTATGTGGTATGGATGTATTCTATGCTACACAATAATCAGTTTTCCGATGGGAAAAATATGTTTTTCCGAGATAAAAAGTAACCTATGACACTCACCAGCTTTTCATCTAACTGCTTTCCAAAAAAAAAATGCTTTACATCGCTGCATGATACTCATTTATGTATGTAGTATGGATGTATTCTATTGCTAAACATTAATCGGTTTTCCGAAGGGAAAAATATGTTTTTCCGGGATAAAAAATAACCTATGTCACTCACCAGCTTTTCATTTAGCTGCTCTCAAAAAAAAAAATGCTTTACATCGCTGCATGATACTCATCTATGTTCGTAGTATGGGTGTATTCTATTGCTAAACATTAATCGCTTTTCCGATGGGAAAAATATGTTTTTCCGGGATAAAAAGTAGCCTATGTCACTCTCCAGCCTCTCACCTAACTGCACACCTAAAAAACACTGCATGATATCGCTCTGTTGTAACGTGAAAGAAAGACAAACAAACAAACAAACAAACAAACAAACACACTTTCGCATTTATAATATTAGTATGGATGGATGTATTCTATTGCTAAACATTAATCGGTTTTCCGAAGGGAAAAATATGTTTTTCCGGGATAAAAAATAACCTATGTCACTCACCAGCTTTTCATTTAGCTGCTCTCAAAAAAAAAAATGCTTTACATCGCTGCATGATACTCATCTATGTTCGTAGTATGGGTGTATTCTATTGCTAAACATTAATCGCTTTTCCGATGGGAAAAATATGTTTTTCCGGGATAAAAAGTAGCCTATGTCACTCTCCAGCCTCTCACCTAACTGCACACCTAAAAAACACTGCATGATATCGCTCTGTTGTAACGTGAAAGAAAGACAAACAAACAAACAAACAAACAAACAAACACACTTTCGCATTTATAATATTAGTATGGATGTAGCACTGTGAGCGCAAAATAAACCATAGTACATTTGTAGTATCTAATTACGATTGGACCAATTTATCTTCCTCCAAATCCAGATAACTCCAATCCGGAGGCCGGGTCACCCGGATTCCTTGTAAATTACGATCCGGAATGGCGTAATTATGCAATTTTTTATCCACAAGCTCTACTGCCTCAGTTGCGTAGCGGTGTGAGTCTTCTATTCGTGTCGGACGTCGAAATGGTTACTGAGTAACCAGTTTTGATTAAAGTGAGTTTTTAAAAACACACACACACACACACATATCACGCCTATAATCCCTTGCGGGATAGCATAGCATAAATGGCCGCATAAAACGGACATTTACGCCACGTCTGACAAACATTTGAGGGTCATCCGGTATTAATTATCATCACTACATAGTATAAAATAAAGTCGCTTCCCGTTTGGTGTCTCCTTATATCTTTAGAAGTACCCAACGGATTTTGATGCGGTTTTTTTTATTAGATAGAGTAACTTGAGAGGAAGGTTTATAAGTATAATTTATTCCGGGAAATTGTCACATTCCCATGGGAAAACGGGTATCCTAACTGGTAGTAAACTTTTGACCCCCTTTTGACACCTTTAAAGATTAAAATTTCAAAAATGCTGAAACACGTATTTAATTATTTTAAGTTATGAGTCTAATTAGAAATTTTGAAACAGATCACATTTAAGATAAAAAACTTTCATACAAACTTTTAACCCCCTTTTTACCCATTTAAAGGTTAAAATTTAAAAAATGCTGAAACACGTGTTTAATTATTTTTAGTTATTAGTCTAACCACAAATTTTGAAACAGATCACATTCATTTAAAAAAACGAACTTTCATACAAACTTTTAACCCCCGTTTGACCCTATTAAGGGTGAAAATTTCAAATATGCTGAAACACGTGTTTAATTATTTTAAGTCATAAGTTTAATTACTAATTTTGAAACGGATCACATTTAAGACAACGAATTTTCATACAATCTTTTAACCCCCTTTTCATCTCTTGGGGGATTAAAAAAAACGGAATTTAAAGTAAAGTCGCTTCCCACGTCTGTCCCTGTCTGTTTGTTTGTTTGTATGTATCTTCAAAACCACTTAACGGATCTGGATGATGTTTTCTTAAAAGATAGAGTGACTCAAGAGGAAGGTTTTTATGTATGATTTATATCGGGAGAAAGTCTGTTTCCCGTGGGAAATCAGTTAGCAGCGGGTGAAACCGCTGGGCGGGCCGCTAGTTTCTTATAATAATTGTTTTTCTTTGATTGTTTAGATATTGTCATTTTAATTTATTTACTTTTAAATGACTCTCAGTGACTTAAAAAATAATTATTATTTCTATAAATCAATTTTTAATGCAAAATTATTGTATTGTCCTCTGACCTATAACAAATGTTATAAATAAATATATCATTTATGTCCTCTGACCTATAACAAATGTTATAAATAAATATATCATTTATCATTATCAGTAGACGAACGACACGATGACAACCCTGGTGTCAGAGTTTTTCAACCGCCTATTTCTACTAGTTGGCCTCTTACATGCTTGAGTAACGACCGCCGTCTAAGTAATCATAGACAGCTACTTGGACCGACGGCTTAACGTGCTCTCCGAAGCACGGAATCATCTTTGTTAAGGTTCTGAGTGCGGTTTATGGATAATATAGTCTCTGCTTCGATTCTTCGAGGGGACATAGATTGACATTTGTCAATGAATTACTTTGTAAGATTGTATTTAGTTAACCAGGTTTGCCGCATGTTGCCGGCTTAGAATAGCATTATGCCAATTCTACTCGTGCTTAGAGTATATGTACTAAGTTTGCCGTGTGATGCCGGCTTAGAATAGCATCACCCCATTTATTTCCCATCGAAGTTGAGGGACTCGAGGCTGTTCATTGCAATTTTAGGCGATGGGCTGACAACCACCTATGGCGATACACAATTTTCCGAATGAGGCTCAAATATTTGTCTGATGTGGCGTGAATGTCCATTTTGTGCGGCCATTTACGCTCTGCCTACCCCGCAAGGGATTATAGGCGTAATATGTATATGTATATACTCTAAGTACTCGTGGGTGTCGTAGAAAGCGACAAAGGGATAATCAACCAGGAAATGCGTTCGTACGTTCCCTGTGAATGTAACATCTTGCACTGTGCTCGCTAATCCGCCTGCCAAGCGTGGTGAGTACGGCAATACCCCCAATTACGCCTATAATTCCTTGCGGGGTAGGCAGAGCGTAAACGACCGCACAGAACAAACATTTACACCACGTCTGACAAACATTTGAGGGTCATCCGGAAAATTGTGTATCGCCATAGTGACAGGTTGTCAGCCCATCGCCGAAAATTGCAATACACACCCTCGAGTCCTTTAGACGCTTCTTACGACTCCCACGGGCAAGAAATGGGGTGATGCTATTCTAAGCCGGCATCACACGGTACCCCCAATTTGAGTGATGCTATTCTAAGCTAGCATCACACGATGAGCTTCCAGATCTGAGTTTATAAATTCAGCTCTAAGTCTATCTAATTTATTAACCTGACTGAATCTTAATCGCCTACGTTTTATCACTTTGCTTTTTTGGGCCTTTTTTGTGGTTTCTACTCTATTTTTGTCAAAAGAATTCATGAAAAGTAACTGACCCAGTTCAGAATTTTGGATAAAAAAATATTTGATTACAAAGTCCTTGAGGATATTCTATGTTAAGTAGGATTTATAGTTGGCAAACAACGTATTTTCGTACCATTAAATTTCTTTCTGGAAATTGAGATTAAAATTCTTTATTCAATGTAGGATAGTATTATCACTTATTGACGTCATGATTCGAAATTTAAAAAAAAGATATTAATATCACACATTTTTTTTTATAACAATTTTGTAATGTCCTAAGAGAAAACCGGCTCGCTCGGCCGGGATAAAAAAATTAAAATAAAGGCACTGCCTCTGGCCAGGTTAATCACACGGCATGTAACTTTACGCCACCACCAAATGAAAACGACATTTGTTTCAAATTGAAGACAAGTTTACATGTGTATAATAAACCGGACCCCCTGAACAGGAAAACCCCCCAAAAACCTGCCCAGAAGTGCTCCTACTCTAAATCAACAATCTTTCTAGGCCCTAAGCTACCCTAGCTAGCTGTATAGCCCAAATATGGCACATGAAAAGTAAAAAAAATGGAATACTGATATTGGCTAGCCGTGTGATGCCGGCTTACAATTGTTAAGTATAATAAGTACAAACACTTGTGCTGTATGGGGATCGATCGCACGACCATCGGCGTAGCAGGCAGGGGTACTATCCACTACGCCATCGCGTCGGGCCTGTCGAAATACCTACAGAACATTCTTTTGAACTACTGATGCCAATCTTCAAGACCTACCTACTACCTACCTACTTACATCAGCCTATTGCAGTCTACTGCTGGACGTAGGCCTCCCCCAGGGTACACCATAGAGCAGGATCTCTCGTTTTCGCCATCCAGTCGCTACCAGCCGCCTTTTTAAGTCATCGATCCATCTGGCTTGAGGTCGTCCAACGCTACGCCTGCCGAGGCGTGAACTCCACTCGAAAACCCGCTTACTCTACAGTCCATCAGTTCTACGACAGATGTTGCCAGCCCACTGCCACTTCAGTTTGCTACACTTCCAGACTATGTCTGTTAGTTTGGACTTTTTGTGGATAGTCTCATTCCGGTTTTTATCCATTATAGAGATACCGAGCTTAGACCTTTCCATAGCTCTCTGAATGACATGTAGCCGGTGGGCCAGTTTTACTGTCAGGTTCCACGTCTCGGCTCCATAGGTCACTGAAAGCTTTTTTATTTTATTTTTTATTATTCCTATGCAAATGTTATATGCCTGATGATCTTAAGGGAAGCCGAAACAACTTATACTTCAGAAGTTCTGAAGCTGACTACGTACTTTTTGGAAGTTTAAATATTGCTAATTTGCGCTCGTACGTTCCGGTAACAAGTTTATGCTTTACCGGATCAACTTTTTGATGGATTGACTAAGTAATTAGCCGCGTATTACACAATGACTCAACATGTTTATTTTAACTACGTATAGGTAGGTATACTTAAAGCGGAGATATAGGCGGTTCATTAACAGGTTTATACAGGTTTATACAGGTTGTAAAGACTCGTACCGATTAAACGTCCCCGCTGTAAAGCTTTTCGGCCGACCCATCCCGTGGGTCAACGAGACCAAATATCTAGGAGTCACCCTCGACTCAAGACTTAGCTTCCGTAGCCACATTATGAGAGTCCGCGACCGCGCCGCGTTCGTTTTGGGCAGATTACATCCGATGTTGAACAAAAAGAGCAAACTCTCCCTTAGAAATAAGGTGAGAATTTACACCACCTGCGTAAGGCCTATTATGACCTACGCCAGCGTAGCCTTTGCTCACACCTTCGATTCACATCTGAAAATGCTGCAGGTCATCCAAAACCGTTTCATGCGCAAAGCTACCGGGGCGCCCTGGTACATGCGTAACGCCAACCTCCACATCGACTTAGGCCTCCCTACCATTAAAGCGTATATGAAAGAAGCGTCTCGTCGCTTCTTCGATAATGCTCCCCATCATAAAAACCCCTTGATAGTTGCCGCGTCCAACTACTTCCCCCATCCAACATCGCGTTTTAAACACCGTCCGAGACACATCCTTACGGAAGAAGATGATGAAATCACAGTAGCCACTGCTGCAGCCATTGCGAGTAGATCACACTCCACAAGCTCCTCAAGCAACCGACGCCCCCGCCGGCGGGGGCGCGGAGGTCCCTCATTTGCTCCCCACTTTGGGAACTACCGGCACGTGCCGGGTAGATTCAGTCCAATACGTTCTCCCCAGAACAACTCGTAAGCCCAATCGCGCCCCAAGGGCGCGATTGAGCTGGTTGTTTGAACAACCACAAGCTTTTCCGGGTGAGCTCCTGCTCCCCACCATACAGTCAGGTGTAGATTAAAAGCCCCGGGACTCAAAATCGTAGGGTCCACAACTAAAAAAAAAAAAAAAAAAAAACAGGTTGTAAAGTATAAGGGAAGAGGCACAGGAAAAGTTGTTCAGTGTCATGGTCTGACCATGCCTGTAGTTTTTGGCACGCCGTCCCTTACACCCCTTATGTTTGTTTAGTTTAATAGTTATTTGTTCCTTTATAATTATGCTTGTAGTAGGTTTCTGTCAATCATTGAGAGGCAATTAATTCTGTTTCATGAAACTCTGTCTTTTTTTCTTCTATTAATAATATGATTTGTATTTTACTTAGATATAAATATAAATAAGTATATATTTATTAATAAGCTAATTATATACATATTTATTAATAAAATATAATCATTGTATTTATTTAGCTACGTTATATTTAGGTATATAAATTATTACATTACATTACTAAGAATTATTATTATTTTTGCACATGCCTGTACTTTCCACATGCCTTAAGGTAGACTGAGAGATAACGCCTTTGGCGTTAAGTCTGCCCGTGTACATTTTTGTGCATAAAGTTAAATAAATAAATAAAAATTACCTTTATTAACCGAAAAAGAAAAGAATTTATTTGTGCAGACCAAATATATTATATCACGAGACACAGAAGGAAAATGGGCAAATTGAGTGTGTAGTGACATCTTGCAGACAGATATTGCCCGGAGATAGTTCTGAGATCACTTCGATTGTGAACTACTGCTTTGAAATACAGAAACACTTTGTGTCTCGACAAAATGAGTGCAGTTATCGAACTTATGCAACTTTTTATTACGACGTGACGGGCACGGATTTGTTGCGATGGTATAGTTTGACATTAAGGTTTGACATATTTTTGTAAATTTTATTTGTGCATTGAATAGGCAAAAGTTTTAAAACCATACAGTCGTAACCTAACACCTAAATATTAAATCTGAATTTTTCTTCATATTTTTTTTTGTTATTTTTTACGCTCTTAATTTCTTATTCTATCTCTATTACTTACTTTCCCTAAAATAATAAAGTAAAAAACACCTTTCTCCATCCGTCCGTGCCCCTGTCAATCAGTAGCAAAATGACAGTGACAACACTTTTTTAATTACTTTATTTTGGATAATTCGCACAGCGCCATCTAGCTTCAATTTAAGCAAAGCTTGCACTATGCGAACTAGCTGATATTAATACTTTTATATTTTTTTGTAAATAAATTCATATTATACATAATACAGAGGCTAAACGCAAATGTCTGAAAATGAATAAACAAATATTTGTGTTTTGTGTGGATCGAACCCACGACCCTCGGCGTAACAGGCAGGACTCCTATCGCACCAGTCGGGCTATTGAAGTTGTACTTAGTATCTACCCAATTCTACTCGTGGTTGTCGTAAAAAACAAAGCGAAGAGATGATCATCCAGGCAGCAGCGTTCCCTGTGAATACAAAATCTTGAACTGCGCTCGCCAATAGACCTGCTTATTGTGGTGAGTTTGGCAATATCTCCTAATAGATGGAGAACCATGTCCAGCAGTGGACTATTACGTTACGGCTGTTAATGCAATGCATGTAGGTATCTATGGAACATATAATGATAATTACATATAATGGACCAGAGCGATCTAAGGTTCCGATTATAATTTTTTCGTTGATTCAAATCTGCTTTACCAACGAACGACCCGATAAGTCCTGATGCCAGAGTTTTTCAACCGACCATTACTACTAGTAGGCCTCTAACATCGGTGTGTAACGCAGCCTTATTATAGACAGCAACCGGGACTGACGGCTTAACGAGCCCTTCGGAGCACGAAACCATCTTTCTTTTCGAACAATCAAGTGGTTCAGCCTGCAATGTCCTAACCAGACTGGACACAAATTCACAAAGATAAATAGCAACTTTGTTAGTATCGTGGATCCAACCCGGAACCTTTGCGTCGCACTACCGCTTCGCCACATTACCAACTGCATCTACAAGAAGATATGTACTTAGCAAGTAGGTACAGTTCAGTTCGTTCGTTCACTAACTGACGGCTAGTAGACAGATATTGGCTCGCTCTCGGCATCTAGTTCGCTGGAACGAATTCTTGGGAGAATATTGAAAACCAAAAGAACTAGTGGAGTCTAGAATTCTCGCAGTGTTTGTTTTTGTTTATTTATTGCTATAGTCTTTACGTGTAGACGGAAGAAAAAAACATGTTGCGCCGACCCCAAATAAATTAGAATAAGGGCAGCGGCAGGCAGATGAAGATGGGTCTGTACGTGTAGGTACTTATCTTGTCAAATTTGACAGACCAGTTATACGACCAAATATAAAGTCTAATAATACAGGTGACATTACGAAAACACCGAACTTTCATTTAGCCACATGATATAAGCATGATTAGATGTTTTCTATTATATTTCACTGTTTATATTTTAAGTGCATAAATAATTGTCTCAATTAGAATTTGTACCTTCCTTTTTTTGCTTATATTTACTAATGTTAAATAACAACTAATACTGTTTTTGCATGTTTCATTGATTATAAATTAATCCGTTTTGTCCGAATAATATTAAACTTGGTAGTAAGTAGGAACTTGGAAAACAAAACCCCTGCTTTCATTTGTTTACAAAATCATAAGCACCTAAACTTACTGACTATAGTGGAATCTAGAATTCTTGCAGTATTTGTTTCCGTTTATTTATTACCAGTGGCCTGTTCAGCAATTCAACCTTTCATCAACCCGTGGTACAACATGTGTACCTGTGATTTTATGCCATACTACCCTCACTTGAAGTTCAAAACCTATAAGCCTGCTAAGTTTTCTAATGATTCCGGGTTCCATACCCGGTGGGGATCACACAAAGTTGATATTATATCTTTGTGAATTTGTTTCCAGTCTGATTCGATTATTGTAAACCACCTGATAGTCCGTCCGTAAGAAAGATGTTACGAGCTTCAGAGAGCACGTTAAGCCGTCAGTTCCGGTTGCTGTCTATATTAACCTAGACGGCGGTCTTTTTTTTAGAAATAGAAATAGAAAGCATTTATTTCAGTACAATACAAAACTTAAAAGTATAGTTATTATAATATGACTTATAATGAATATAAAATAAAGTATTACACCAAAAAAGGCAACCACTCAGCATTGTGCTGTAGCATAATATACTACAGCGTTGGTCTTCTGTGGTATCCTAATTGTGCTGTGCAGCACCAGCGAGACAACACGGTAATAAAAAGTAATCTAATAAAATTTTAATAACATAATGAAATTGACAACAAAAATAAAATAAAATAACGATGACATTTTTGGAATTTTACAAAAGATAGGAAAGGAAGAGAAACTTTACACAACCATGTCAGATACCTACTTAATGCGTAGGTGGTGGTTGAAAAACTCTGACACCATGGTTCGTCGACTCGCTGTCCCATACGAAAAGAAGAATTGAGCCGGTCAAAAAGCCAAAAACCTCTTCGCAAACTGGAAAAATACGAAAATTCGGTGATATGATGAATTATTCAAGTTTTTCTTCGGAAGAATGTGAAGGGAAACTCTTATCTACATACTCACTGGTGATGTTACAAATGAGGGCATCAGAGCCAGAATACTTTAAGGGTTTAGTGATGTGATTGGTTATTGTTGTAAATACTTTTTGTAAATACTGAGACACCCTGGCCACTATATATTTTTATATTTATGTTTGTCAACTATGACACAAAACAAAACTGTTACTCTAATAAAATATTCTGTTGATGATACATCAAACAACTTAGTTAAGTGGTTAGAAGCTATGCATGCTGAATACGATTCCCTAATAAAAAATGGAACCTGGGTTCTCGTCGATAGACCCTCCGGCAGAAAAACGATTAAATGCAAATGGGTATTTAAACTAAAAAAGGACACTAGTGGCCAAATAACGAAATACAAAGCCAGACTAGTAGCAAAAGGCTTCACTCAAGTAGCAGGGATTGACTACAGTGAAACTTTTGCACCAGTCGCTAGACTGTCTTCAGTGCGACTATTATTGGCTTTTGCGGCTCAACGTGGACTTCAAGTTGACCACCTAGACGTGGAAACTGCATTTCTAAATGGGGACCTCGATGAGGAAATTTATATGGAACAGCCAGACGGCTTCTCCACTGACCCAAAGGGCAAAGTATGCCTACTCAAAAAGGCTCTATATGGCCTTAAACAAGCTCCACGACAATGGAACTTGAAAGTCTGTGAAGCCATGAAAAAACTTGACCTGCAGCAAGCTTCTAACGAGCATTGCCTGTACTACAGACGCGACGGAAACGACCTACTTGTAGTAGCTGTATTCGTCGACGATTTCTTTATTCTCTGTAGTAACGACAGCATGAAGGACGACCTTAAGCTCGGCTTAAAGAAACTATTCGTGGTCAAAGACCTTGGTCCTGTCAAAGACTGTCTTGGAATGCGTGTTGTCCAGAAACCCGGCAACATATCTCTCGATCAAACCAAATATATCGAGAAAGTGATAGAGAAGTTTGGTATGACTGATGCCATCCCTGTCTCAACGCCCATGGAACTAGGTATGAAGCTCACAATCCCTGATAAGGATGATGAGAAACCCGATTTGCCATACCAACAGCTTATTGGTTCTCTAATGTACATTGCAATAGGCACAAGACCAGATATATCCTATGCAGTATCTTATCTGAGCCAGTTCAATGGACATTACGGGGAGGTGCATTGGAAAGCTGCCAAACGAGTTTTAAGGTATCTTAAAGCAACTAAGGACCTAAAACTAAACTTTAAAAATGGTGACGGTTATCCAACCGGCTATGCTGACGCCGACTACGCCAGCAACGTAGTAGACAGACGCTCATACACGGGGTACGTTTTCAAGATGTGCAGTGCTGCCATCTCTTGGGAATCTAAGAAACAGCGCACCCCTGCACTGAGTACCACAGAGGCCGAATACATGGTCCTAGGCGAAGCCTGCAAAGAGGCCATCTATCTCCGCACACTTATCAAAGAAGTCTACAACGTCATACAGCCACTCACCATTCATACAGACAACCAAAGCACAATCAAACTCACTCGCAACAACACATTCCATGCACGCACAAAACACATCGACATTAGACATCACTTCATACGCCTACTCTCAGAACAGGACTACATAATCACATACATACCAACACACAACATGATCGCAGACATCCTCACCAAGCCTCTACCAAAACTCAAACATTGTAAATTTTCATGTTCATTAGGTTTAGGCTAGGATTCAGATCATGGTTAGGTATGTAAATAGTTCTCTAGGTTTAGGTGTATATACAGGTTGAAGTTTTTTTTGGTGAAGTGTATATACAGGTTGATGTAATTTTTTTTTTTTTTGTTTGTGTATAGTTTTAATTTTGTGTTGTGTTATCGTGTGTTTGTTTATAGTGATCTTTGATATGTCTTATCTTAGTTTTATACAGGTACAGGGTGCCCCATTACGGGGAGGTGTTGTAAATACTTTTTGTAAATACTGAGACACCCTGGCCACTATATATTTTTATATTTATGTTTGTCAACTATGACACAAAACAAAACTGTTACTCTAATAAAATATTCTGTTGATGATACATCAAACAACTTAGTTTACTTCCATGATCTCAAATTTCCTTTCGGAAATTTAACAGTTATCGATAATGAAATATCGATAACCAGTCACCTTTGTTCCCAGTTGTCACCACTGAAACTGTCACTAGTGACAATTAGGAATAAAATTTCCAGTTACCATGTTTAAATGTAAATGAAATTATAAAATGTAAATGAAATTATTTACATTTAAATACTGTGCCACAAAATTTTTTTGGATGGATTCATCATTGGCCTCACACGTCTGTGACAGACGATTTAATCAGTGTCTGAGGCAAGACTTTTCATGGCTGCATCACTGCCACTTCCCGTGTTGGTATCCGCGTGACGCGGGTGAAGTGTCCTCTCCACAGACACTGCGTTGCTTGGGACGCAATTATGGAAAGCGCAGGGCTGCCCAGGACCTGCGCCACCCTCTCGGCCTTCCTGGCTGGATCCGCAGGAACGACTAGTCGATACGTGCGGAGCCAGGTCGGCTGCAGGAGTCTGCCGCGCGGTAGATCTGTCACACGCGCCCCCAGGAGACCCCGTTCCGGGTTTAATTGTGGAGTTGGCCTCTCCAGGACCGTTGTGCTTGGGTCGGATTTATCCATCGCTCGCTTCTTACGACCCCACGGGAAGAGATGGGGTGGTGCTATTCTACTCTGCCGGCACTACACGGCTCATGGATGGATTTAGGAGTGTGTAAATTAGTGGTTTTAAGTGTTATCATTAAATGCAATTACTAGAGGTATTTAAATAAGTTATTAAATAAATGTGTGATGCCGGCTTGGAATAGCATAGCCCTATTTCTTTTTCGTGGGAGTCATAAGAGATGACTAAGGGATTCAAGGTTGTGTATTGCAATTTAAGGCGCAGAGCTGACAACCTGTCACTATGATGTTACTCAATTTGTCAAATGACCCTCAAATATTTGTCAGATGTAGCGTAAAAATCCGTTTCTTGCGGCCGTTTCATCATAGGCGTGATATTTGTATGTATGTACACTCGTGAAAGAAATAAATGTTATAAATACCGTGTTGTATTCACATCTCTCAGTTCGTTATCGCAACATTTGCACCTGCCGAACCTCAGTATTGCCGACATATATTTTCATCTAAACAAGAGGTGTTTCTGTTATTTATCATTATCATATATTTTTTTAGAAGTTTTTCTGGTCTGGATACAAGTGTTTTTAGCCGTACACTTTACTTTAACCGACACTTTTCAAAGTGTAGCCGGTGTAGCCCAGTATTGCCAGCTTTTTATGTGTCAAGAATATTAAACTCGTTTAATTTTGGCTTATAGTTTCTGGAAATATTTTTTCATGGTTAGAATATATAAGTATATAGAATAGCATCACCCCATTTCTTCACTACGGGTGTCGTAAAGGGCAGCTGAAGGACTCGAAAGTTTCATGTGTCACAATTTTAGGTCGCAGGCCAAAACCTGTCATTAAGTATAGTGATTCACGCTTACTTATTAAATTAACGGCCGATGTGGCGCAGTGGTAGTGCGACTGCCTGCGACGCAAAGGTTCCGGGTTCGATTGTCGGTGGGACACTCACAAAGTTGATATTTATCACTTTGTGAATTTGTTCCCGGTCTGGTTAAGACATTGCAGCGTGAACCAACTGATTGTCCGAAAAAGAAATGGTTACGTGCTTCAGAGGGCACGTTAAGTCGTCGGTCCCGGTTGCTGTCTCTGATTACTTAGACGGCAGTCGTAACACAACCATGTCAGAGGCCTACTAGTGGTAGTAGGCGGTTGAAAAACTCTGACACCAGGGTTCATCGGGTCGTTGGACGACTCGGTGTCCCACACGAAAAAGAAGATTAAAATAACGTTTTATTCGTGCACATAAAGGTACATAAAGCATTATAGTGATCATAATAGAGTTGTAAAATCAAAAAATAATTTACAATAACATCAAAAAGTTCCATTATTTTGTAAGAAAATCGAGAAACGCGAAAAGAAATCTTAATTTATATAGCTGTCACTTAATTTGAAGTGAATGGAAGTGATTGAATGAGAAGACTGATTGAATGACAAGAGTGATGGAAATAATAAAAAAACAGGCAAGTGCGAGTTGGATTTGCGCACGTAGATTTCCGTTCCATTAGGTATCTACAAAAATGGCAAAAAGTTGAATACCAAATTTTTGAAAACACTTCCCGTAATAGATATACAATTTTTGAAAACTAGCAAAATTTTTCATCCTGCCCGTGCTTGAAAATTTTGCAAGTTTTGAAAAAAAAAACAAAATGTAATTAAAAACAGCTTCCGATAATATAGAGGTATTAGGTATACATGATAATATAAACTAAGTTCATTAAAATTTTTCGTTTTTGATTTTAGAGCGGTAACAAAAGTGTATCAATTGTGAAAGTTTCTAATTTCTAAGTATCAGGATTTAAGTGACCTGTGCTAGTGAAGTAAAAACGGACAAACTTCGGGATCTCAGTAGTATCCTTTGCGGGGTAGACAGAGCACAAAAGTCCGTACGAAACGAACGTAAATGTTCGTTTGACAAACGTCTGACAAATATTTTAGGGCCATTCAGAAAACTGTGTATAGCCAGAAGGAAAGGTTGTCAGCCCATCGCCTAAAATTGCAATACACATGTAAGCCTCTGCCGATGCCGGCTTAGAATAGCATCACCAGGTTTCATTCCCATGGGAGACATAAGAGGCGACTTAGAGACTTGAAGGTGTGCATTGCAATTTTAGGCAATACACTATGGCGATACACAATTTTCCGAAACACCCTCAAATGTTTGTCAGACTTGGCGTAAATGTCCGTTTTTTGCTGCCGTTTACGCTCTGCCTACCCTGCAAGAGATTAATGCGTGATATATGTATATGTGTGTGTATGCAATTCTCGAGTATCTTATTCGCCGCATACGACACCCACAGGAAAGAAATAGGGTAATGTTTTTAACCCGACATCACACGGGATCTCAGTAATGGGGTCCCGTTTTATCCCTTTTGCTACGGAACTCTAAAAATACTGAATTTTCAATGGAGCCCAGCTTTTGTACGTCTATCAAATACGTCAATGGATTGAATACAATCAGATTCTTTTGTATTAAAATGCGAAAGAATTGCGAAGCGAGGCTGGAATTTTACATTAATTTAGCAAAAATGCATTGTGAATTTTTAAAGAACAATTCGTGGTATGTCAGTATACAGAGTGTACGGAAAAGCCCTCCGAATACTTTTAGGATGCATTCAGAATCTGAAACTTAACCATTTTCTCTCAGAAACATATGTCAGGAAGCGACAAATAAATTAACTTCCTATGCACAATCACAATCAGCTGACTGCATTTACTAAGAAAAGAAAAAGAATAAGTTTCCTGTAATATTTTTTTATAAGAAGTTGTTGCTACCCGTTTTCCTGTGGGAATAAGACATTTTATTAAAGTCTTTGTTCATTAGGGATATTGTAGGATTCTACTGTTTTTTTTATAATCGGTCTAATAGTTTCGGAACCTATTCAATTCAAACAAACAATTAAAACTTTCCTGTTTATAATATTAGTGTAGAGATTCAACTCTTTTTTACGTATAAGTGTTGTAAAAGACAAATAAAATAAAATTATGTTTTGGCGGTGCATTTACGGATGCGTTTGACAAACGACATGACAGATGCATCCGTTACGCACCGTAGGAGTGTTTTCAAGGAAATAAGATAGGCATTAGGAAATTTTCGTCTGACAAACGCAAGCGTTGCGGTGCGATAATAAATAAATTTAAAAAAAAAGTCGTTTGCTTTCTGAAATAAAATCTAGCCAATGACACTCGGGATAATGTAAGGATTCTTCCGATACAATTCTCATCCGAATCTGTTTAGTGGTTAACGATTTTCAGTCCTTTAAGGAATCGCACATATATACATATATTTATAAATCTACCCGACGGATGGTGGAATAAACGGGTTCTCGAGTGGAGGCCACGCCTCAGCAAGCGTAGTGTTGGACGACCTCCGGTCAGATAGACCGATGACTTAAAAAATGCGGCTGGTAGCGACTGGATGGCGAAAATGGAAGATCGTGCCCTATGGCGTACCCTGGGGGAGGCCTACGTCCAGCAGTGGACTGCAATAGGCTGATATAGATGTAGACATAAACTCCTTTTTTGTTTTGACAGTCGTGTAGAAATACGCAGCGACGGATGACAACTGGGATAACCGCCGTAACATTTGGTAGAAGGCTTCTGTATACTTTTTAGACCTACCTTGATTTTATGTTACAAAATTATAATTATTACTAGCTGTTACCCGCGGCTTCGCCCGCGTACTCATAGAGTTTTATTAATTAGTTGTGTATTCTAAACGACACATCGTAAGGCGAACAACTGTGTAAACTGGGAGGGCACTAAAATCACTATTCACCGATACACAGACGACACTACACTGGAATGGTTCACTTCCTTGAAAAAGTATATAATTTGTGGTACCTGGGCGCTACCATCACTAATACAGGCTATTGTAAAATCAAGTAATGAGGCGCAAGAATGATCCTTGAGTTCTTTTGCCACTTTGCACTCATGATCACTGGAAATGTCGATGGCAAACGACCAAGAGGTTTCAGTACAATTAGGTGGTCTCATTAAATACACTCAGCGCTCTATGTCGCCAAAGATACGCAGCGATGGAAAAGAATCCTGAATGAGAAAAATATTTCCCATCAGGGGAATTACGACCTTCAATAATGAAGATATTACGACGCTAGAAAGAAGATTATGACACATTTATAGTGTAAGGAAAAACAGGCATTTAATGTTAAAAGTAAAGATAACGTAATTTTAATAGAGACGCAGTCACTAAACCGGAAAAATTATCGTGAGTAATATGGAAGACATATCTTGATGGAGAGCGCGTATACAAAAATTGTCTTTCAAAGGGGAGGGATTTATGCTTTTACAGTGTTTCGGAGCGTTTGTTTCCAGAAGAGTGTTAAAGACATAGTACACAGCTTAATGGACACAGAACAGAGCACTATTTTAATACGCTATTGTAAACGATATTGTAAGTTTTACCATCTGGGGATAAAATGAAGAGGTTCTGAGCATTGGACACACGCGAACATGCTACATATAGCTGGCCATGAGAGAAGCACGGTTTTTCTAAGTGGACCCCCGCTACCTTTAAAGTTTGTCCCTGCGCTTTGTTGATTGTCATTGCGAAACTAAGCTTGATAGGAAATTGCAGCCTCTTGAATTGGAATGGAAGATCTGTGGGAATAATTGGGATCCGTGGTATTATTACATTTTCACCCTTGCCAACGCCGGTTAAGATGGTGGCTCCAATTATGTTCCGTCCTAGTTGTGTCACACGAAGTCTCGTTCCATTACATAATCGAGGGGCATCTAAATTTCGCATAAGCATGACTGGAACGCCTACTTTTAATTGCAGCTTATGTGAGGGCACACCTGACAACTCCAATGAATTTAAAAACTCGACGGGGTATGAAGTGCTCTGTTCTGTGTCCATAACCGTGTCTACCGACAAATATTCGACAGTTTCTCCAGATACTTGACTCAATATGTCTAAATTTATTTTGTTCACAATATCATTCTTCGGCGCTAATATTGCCCTTTGGCATAACCATTGGTCTTCATTAATATTGTTCTGTAAACCTGGATATACCTTTTCAATAAGATCAGAATTACTTTGTACTAAAAAGCAGAAATCTCTTGTAAGCGTCACTTTGCCCTCGGCATCTAATTTTAACCGCCCATCTCCAATTTTCAACAGTGTGTCAGCGTAGTTTCCAGCATTGATGTCATTGTACAGATGCACCCTCATATTTGTTGTTAAACTGAATTTTATTACCTTGCTCCAAAGAGAAGAAGACTTGATACATGCTTTAATTTCATCTGCAGGTGTGCCCTTCTGAATCACAGGTAGTGTTTGACGGAAATCACCAGCCAGTAAAACAACCATCCCTCCCATGATATCGGTACTGTTGCGCAAATCCTGGAGCGTTCTATTCAGTGCTTCTACAGCCTTTTTGTGCGACATTGTACTTTCATCCCATACTAAGAGCTTACATTGTCGTAGCATAGTGCCCCGTGCGCTATTTTTACTAAAATTACAAATAGGTGACTCTTCATGGGCGAGATTCAGTGGCAACTTAAGGACGGAATGCGCAGTACGGCCCCCGCTTAGCAACGTGGCGGCTATTCCGGAGGAAGCTACGGCCACAGCAATGTTATTATCTTTTCTAACTTGCGCCAGCAATAAATTTAACAAAAATGTTTTTCCTGTTCCGCCAGGAGCATCCAGGAAAAAAAGAGCACCATTTCCCGATTCTATTTGTTGAAGAACTTGGTCAAATACTTGTTTTTGTTCTGGAAGTAACTGGGGCACGCATTCGGCTACTTGCTGCTGCAATGCTTGTATATCATAGTTTGTTTCCCGTAAAATCTCGTCACTTAGTTCATTTTCGTTTGTTCGCCGAGGGCTAATCATTCCAAAATCACTCATCTTTTTACCGACCATTGCCATTACTTTGTCTTCTATTTTGCCAAGGGCTTCGTTAAAAATAAAATCATTGTAAGTTATGTTCGCGTGTGTCTGCTGCATTCTTCGCAAGATGTCTTCTGCCATGTACTCTTTATACTTTTCCCACAATTCAGTTGGTTTAGACAGTCCGCAGGATGATATTAGAGTTGCGTAAAGGTCCCTGATTTTGGCTGGTGATTGGCATTGCACAGCTTCCTCCATGGTTTCGTCCCAGTGGTTATCATTCTCTAACAGACGCAGAGTTTCACATGCTTCTCTGTATGTTGCGCATTCTTGGCCATTAACAATTTTCAGATCTCTATAACTGGTTGGACCTCGAACATGGTGCAGTAGCAAGCGTAAACAATAACATTCCATGTTTGTTACATGTACAGTGTACACGCGACCAAGGGCATCAGATGACTTTACTCCGGGCCAATTTTCGACAGGCGCTCCTTGAATACGGCGTTTCCACTCCTTTCTCGACGCGTTCCAAGTGTAATAACGGGGGACTTCAGCGTATAACAATGTTTTTGCAAATGGGTCAGTCTGGCAAAGTTGGAAAAAAGCTGTTAAAGTGGTTTTGGGCGGTGATGATAATCTTTCTTGGAAATTTCTCTCTGTGAAATATACGCGCTCTCCATTTTCTAAGTGCACAGCAAGGTGTGTTACGGTTGGATGTCTCTCATGTAACGGGAAACCAAGGAGCCGCCACGCTGCCTCATTACTGCTGACATAACGTCCTGCTTGAAAGGTTTGTACTTCGTTAAGGGGCTGAGCATCACCGTTATTCCTGAGATTAAATATCGCCTGATCACTCCCTTTATTTATGTACTTGCATATATATTTGATTGCGCGGACCGAATTGCAGGCTTCAACATTAATATGAGCGTTAAACATTTTGCACAAAATGGGTGAATACGGGACAATCCAGCTATTATCCACAGTTTCGAACGCTCCAGATCGAGTTTTAATTTGAGCTTGTCTGCCACCATCTTCGGGGGATCTGCGTCTGTATAACGGGTAGCCATTGTCATTATGCACGGTTTCTTTTAAGAGCTGCTTTGGGAATTTCTTTGTACATTTTCCTTCTTTCATGCATGGCGACGCTGAATTTCGTGCTCCGCAGGGACCGTGGACCATATTTTTAACAATTGTGTCGTATAAATCTTTATCTACCTCTGGATCCGGAATCTCGGCGCTTATTATATCATCGATTTGATTGGGACGCAACTTTTCTTTAAGCCATAGTAAAATATGCACATGTGGTAATCCCCTTTTTTGCCACTCAATGGAATACATGAAACATTGCACCTCTCCGAATATCTTGCCCTTAGTAATAACATTAATTAATTTTTGAACTTTTAGTCTAAATACTCTGGCCACTATATCGTGTCTGTCTGTACTTTTTTGGCCCGGCATTAGTTCATCTGTTATTTCTTTCCACGACGGATTGCAAGTGAATGTAACAAATAGGTCAGGTCTGCCGTAAGTCCGTACATATGCAAATGCGTCCTGTGTATATTCGTGTAGGTAGCGGGGGCTATTAACGAAGGATGACGGAAGTATAACCATTCTGCCCAGATCCCTGGGGTTAACATTGGCGTCGCTGGCAACTGCATCTTGTAAATGTATATAGTTCTCTACACGTAGCTTTTTTTGATTTAATGAAATGTACCGAAGACGTTCGCTTTCCACCTTAACGTACATATCTACTAAGAACTGATGAAAAAGTTGTCTGCACCGCGTTAAGATGTTAAAATCATTTTGTCTAACCATCATATGATACGCATAAAAATCCATACACGACACTTTTTTGTTTGGAAGAGGCTGCTTCGTTACTGGATTTATGAGTGGAATTTCAAAATGATACCCTTCTTGTCCTTTGCAAAATATCAGTGGGTATTGCAGAGCGTCATAAAACTTGTGTGTATCGGCTACCCGTTGTAATGTGTCATCATGCGCTCTTAAGACAATGTCCCGCGAAGAGAATTGATCACCACTTATTACAGCTGCAATTTCATTGATTAATGGAGCATTATAGCGCCTTTCATGTTCACCTCGTGGAGTTTTGTCAGCGTGAATGACAACCTTATAATTCTCTTCTGGCATATTTTCTAGGGCTGTTTTAAACGTGTTTACTAAAATATTATGTTCATGCAAGTACGTTTGAATTTTCATTACAGTCTCTCTTTCAACTCCCTGTATAAATTGGCAGCGACGGTTCGCCTCAAGTTCTTCGTCCCCCATAAAGTATACTTGCAAAAATTTGTGCTGTTCGTTTTCTGCTGGAAATAGTGAACCTATTCTGTGATAAATTTGTCCTTGCACCGTAAATGTGGGTGAAAATCCTGGCATTATTACCTCCCGATCAACCCCAAAAGAAGTCATTTGAAAGCAAGAGTTGTATTTCCGGATCCTATTCAAAAAGCGCCGTGACTCATCAGCATCGTATAAAAATAGTGTTTTTAGTGGCTCTTCTGGCTCCCCTAGTGAAGGAACAGAAACCTTTCCGTTGGAGCAACACATGCCTGCGGTTTCATCTTTCCATTTAAGTGCGCTACAAAAACGACACGTCTTGTCCATTAGTCCAATTATAATTAATCTATGATCTTTGTAATCTATCAATGGGTCATAATTAAATGCTGCATCATAAAATACTGACCAAGTATTTCTTTGAAAATTACGCCGTCGTTCTGATTGTTGCTGTGCATTTGAATCTCTGCGCGCCTGTGTTTCTTCAGGTGTTTCGGCCGCTCTCAAAGCTGCTTGTCGTTCTGTTTGTGCACTGAGCCTTTGCTGAGTTTGGTTTGGTGTTTCCGCGGCTCTCAAAGCGGCCTGTCGCACTGCTTGTTCGTGTAGCCTTTGCTGAGTTTGAGCAATCGATTCTGCAGCTCTCAATGCGGCCTGACGCTCTGCCTGCTCTTGACGTCTTTGCTGCGATTCAGCATCTGATTCTGCGGCTCTCAATGCGGCCTGACGCTCTGCCTGCTCTTGACGTCTTTGCTGAGATTGTGCATCTGATTCTGCGTCTCTCAACGCGGCCTGACGCGCTGCTTGTTCTTGACGCCTTTGCTGCGATTGATCCAGCGTTTCAGCAGCTCTCAAAGCAGCCTGACGCTCTGATTGCTCTTGACGCCTTTGCTGCGATTGAGCATCTGATTCAGTGGCCCTCAAAGCAGCTTGACGATCTACCTGATCCTGCCTTCTCAGTTCAGCGTCTTCGAGAGATTCTAACGATCGAGCTATTCTTTTTGCTCGTGCCTGAGAGGTCAATCTAGAAAGGCTAGATTTGCGTTTGCGAGGCATGGTTATTTTTTTAAAGAGATTAAATTTATAGTGATTGTGTATTTAGAATAACTAATCACCAAGCTATTGAAATAAGCGTGATTCTTTAAAAAATAACTTAACCACCAAGTCAACAAAATCCTAATCGAAAAGATTAAGCGTAAAAAAATCAAGACAACAAAACCTAAAAAAAAGCTAAACACAATCCAAAACAACGAATCCTATCCGAAAAACCGTAAACGTAAGCAAGAATATCGTAAAGGAAACCGAAAAACAATCCTAAACAACAAAAACCAAACAAAGATAAATCAGTGAACCATAAACGTAAGCAATAGTTGTTCAAAGAATTCAACAAACAAACCAAGTCAACAAATCCAAATCACAAAGCTAATAAACACAATCCAAATTACAAAGCAAACGTAACCAAGAATATCGTAAAAGAAACCGAAAAACAATTCTAAACAACAAAAACCTAATCACAAAGATAAATCAGTGACCCATAAACGTAAGCAATAGTTGTTCAAAGAATTCAACAAACAAACCAAGTCAACAAAACCAAATCACAAAGCTAATAAACACAATCCAAATTCCAAAGCAAATTATTATTGTAACAAATCAAATAAAACAACCGACAGAGTATAGGTACCGTATGCACTATAAGGTGGCGAGCGGGCTGATGTTCGGACCTATATCCGATGCCGGAAAAAATTCCAATAGCGCGTTTTAAAAACCTAGTGGCGCCATCTATCGGTAGATTTAGGAAGCCATCAACTTTAGTTTTTAAATTTTTGAGAATGAATTTGTTTTAGATTTTGTGTTTTTTTTTTGTTACCTTTTTAGTTATTTTTTTATTTTTATATTTTTCTAAACAGTAGTTAACAAAAATATTCATAAAACTCACCGTTTGAATGCAACAGTACTCTCAGAGTTAAGTAACTTATGCAACATCTCACCGCGGCGGGATAATACCATATCCCTGTGTCAAAATGGGTTATATTGGTGGTTAATAAATAATAAGAAAGTATAGATTGCTATATAGCTTTAATTTTTTTTTAATATTCCTGCTATTTTGAAATTTTTATTACATACAAACATGCTCCAAGAAGACATGAAAGAAAGGAGTGGGTATGTAATCAAGGATTTGAAAACCTATATTAGCTCCAAACCAAATTAACTTGGGGATGGATGTTCTTGGATTGGAATTATAATAATATGAATACGCAGTATAATGATTTTGCCTAGTCTTCAATTTTCAGGACTATGGTACCAAAAAATTTAAGTTTATTATGTGTCTTCGCAAGTATACGCAGGGCAAACTTACTGTGCTAAAAATGGTTATTATTATAGAAATGGACTTTCAAATCATGTTTAACTGTAGAAATTAACTTTACTACTGTGGTAAGAAGTATCTCAAGTACATACCCACATCACCCTTAAAGCCACATTCATATCCCAAAACTCATATTCAAGAGACATTCTCATAGTAGTGCTATACAGGGTGTAAGTGACAGCCCTTCGAATACTGATTGGGTGTATTCAAACCATGAAACTGAACAACCTGCCATAGATTAAATTCTTTTTTTCTATATCCCATACAAAATCACAATCAGCTCACTGCATTTACTATGGGAATATCAGTATTCGGAGGGCTGTCCCTTACATCCTGTATATACATCTTTTTTATGTGGTATGGATGTATTCTATGCTACACAATAATCAGTTTTCCGATGGGAAAAATATGTTTTTCCGAGATAAAAAGTAACCTATGACACTCACCAGCTTTTCATCTAACTGCTTTCCAAAAAAAAAATGCTTTACATCGCTGCATGATACTCATTTATGTATGTAGTATGGATGTATTCTATTGCTAAACATTAATCGGTTTTCCGAAGGGAAAAATATGTTTTTCCGGGATAAAAAATAACCTATGTCACTCACCAGCTTTTCATTTAGCTGCTCTCAAAAAAAAAAATGCTTTACATCGCTGCATGATACTCATCTATGTTCGTAGTATGGGTGTATTCTATTGCTAAACATTAATCGCTTTTCCGATGGGAAAAATATGTTTTTCCGGGATAAAAAGTAGCCTATGTCACTCTCCAGCCTCTCACCTAACTGCACACCTAAAAAACACTGCATGATATCGCTCTGTTGTAACGTGAAAGAAAGACAAACAAACAAACAAACAAACAAACAAACACACTTTCGCATTTATAATATTAGTATGGATTTATTCAGCGATAAAAACAGCGGCAAAGTATTTTATTTGCTAAATAGCCGTGAGAGTTATCCACTAAACATTTTCGGCTCTTACTGGTGCCGTATATATTTTCTAAAATATCACAATGAAGCATGGGCCTGGCGTGTGTGTGATGCCGGCTTAGAATAGCATCACCTCAATAAGTGACTGAGGTATGAATTCATAAGGGAATAGACAGCAGCGTTCCCTGTGAAACCAATCCGCTTGCCAAGCAATTGCCATACCCCCCAATTAGGCCAGCAGTGAACACTTGTGGCTTTTATTGTGTTTCTTTATTGCTAAAAATAATATAACTAACACAGACAATGTTCGAAGCGAAAAATTACGTAACGAATTTAAACGTTGCGGTGTGTAATGGTCATTCCAATAAGCCATATTTTACAGCTGTCAGATTCGTGCTAATACTACAGCATTTTCTTTTGTTGATATCTATTTTAGTATGGAACTGACGGTTGTTAAATATAGCTTATCGGGATGGCCTAACTTTAGAGATTATAATTGGGCCAAAGTGCGAAAGATAAATAAAAAAGGGATCAAAAGTTTTGCTCTTCGAAATCCGATGCTATCTTCGATTCCAATAAAAAACAATCTTTTGATTATTTTTTATAAAATATAAAACTTAGTTTACTTTGAACTGATTCTTGGAAAGAAAATTTGTTTCAAAGGCCTTATTCTTTTGCTTTAATTTCACCTACTATCAATAGAATATTGAGTTACCCATTAAACTAAACTAGTTTAATTTACGTAGTTTGTATCTCAATATTTATAATACGAAATTCGTATTGTTGAGAACTTGCAATATTGAACCGCAGCAGGCAGGACTTGAACCTGAGACTTATGGTATCAGGTCTCTACCAACTGAAATTCAGCCGTCTACAGCGGCTCATCTACCGTTGTTGAAATTATGCAAGTATCCTTAATGCAAATAACGCGTGGCATGGCTCCATCTACAGGGATAACGAAGAAAATAAACCCAGCGACTAATTCTTTTTTTACAGGTGGAATTGCGCTGAAGGAATGAAAACCCGCGACAAATTGTGTACTTATTTTTATCATATCACATATCACGCCTATGATCCCTAGCGGGGTAGGCAGAGCATAAACGGCCGCACAAAACGGACATTTACGCCACGTCTGACACATTTGAGGGTCATTCGGAAAATTGTGTATCGCCATAGTGACAGGTTGTCAGCCCATCGCCTAAAATTGCAATACACACCCTCGAGTCCCTAAGTCGCCTCTTACGACTCTCACGGGCAAGAAATGGGGTGTTGCTATTCTAAGCCGGCATCACACGGCAAACATTTAAAAAAGGTTGAAAACCTGACACTATAGAGATAATCGATTTTTCTGAAACTGCCCTGATATATTTTTCAGACTTGGTGATAGCGACCTATTTTACGACCGTTCACTCTCTGCCTGCCCGCAAGCGATAAAGGCGTGATGTGTGATATGTGATGTTGTTGTATTTTGTACATATGCTGAATTTGGGACGAAAATGTAATCATTTCGTGTCAAACCACTGCTGGGACGCATTCAGTTTAATCATAACGTCCTCATTACTGAAATTACCTTTTACATACATACATATATCACGCCTATAATCCCATACGGGGTAGGCAGAGCGTAAACGGCTATAAAAACGGACATTTATGCTACGTCTGACAAATATTTGGAATATTGTGTATCACCATAGTGACAGGTTGTCAGCCCATCGCCTTAATTTGCAATACACACCCTCACGTCCCTTAGTCGCCTCTTACGACACCCACGGGAAAGAAATGGGGCGATGCTATACAAAGCCGGCATCACACGGCAATCATAAGAGATAATTTAATTTATTCCAAAAAATGTGTTCATTTCCACGTCTAGAATAATGTTCAAAATGTTTTTGCAGTCATGTAATCACAAACTCATGAAGGGTGATAGTTAGACAGTTAACTTTTTACAGAAATTTTTGTACCTACATAACCCATCGTGCACGAGCCTGACTCGCACTTAGCCGTTTTTTTTCAAATACTTATTTCAGACAACCTGTCACTATGGCGATACACAATTTTTCGAATGACCCTCAAAAATTGTCTGACGTGGCGTAAGTTTACGCTCTGCCTACCCCGCAAGAGATTATAGGCGTGATATGTGTATGTATGTATGTATGTACTTATTTTCATTTACGGAACGTTGTTACCTACAAAATGTTGGTGAGGGATTCCTTCGCAAATACTTTATAGGCACAAACGAAAGAACTCGTGCGTGACAGCGCATTACGTTTTATTGTAACCTCATTTTATGCTGAGAGTGTTTAGACTTTCAAGCGTAATATTAAGTCACGGATTAATTATCTGCATACAGCTGGTGAGTCAAAAAACGACAAAAAATACGATGTCCATACAAAATTAGGATCAGCTGACATATGGGAATCCAAAAAATAATTGCGTTTCCTGAAATATTTACTTACGGAAACTTGTTCAGTTTCATAGTCTCAATGCACCCTATGAGTATTCGAAGGTTTTTTTTTTTTTTTTAGTTGTGGACCCTACTTTTAATCTACACCTGACTGTATGGTGGGGATGCAAGGGCGCGATTGAGCTTACGAGTTGTTCTGGGAAGAACGTATTGGACTGAATCTACCCGGCACGTGCCGGTAGTTCCCAAAGTGGGGAGCAAATGAGGGACCTCCGCGCCCCCGCCGGCGGGGGCGTCGGTTGCTTGAGGAGCTTGTGGAGTGTGATCTACTCGCAATGGCTGCAGCAGTGGCTACTGTGATTTCATCATCTTCTTCCGTAAGGATGTGTCTCGGACGGAAGGGCTGTCCCTCACCCTTTATATAATAAATTAATACACTTTTCATTATCATGACATACAGGCTGAGCCAAAAGTAATCATTAAGTAAATTGGTTCCCATTTTTTTTTAAACAGAATTCAATTTGCTTAACCAATAAGAAAATGGCAGCCGATTCACATAGGGTGATTACTTTTGGCCCACCTAGTACTTCCTTTATAAATTTATTTGCTCCATCATTTTAGGGTAAAATGATTCCGTAAAACTATCTAACCTAACCTCTTATCTAAATTACTGTATTGTTTCAATGTCTTTACTATATTGTTGGAAGAAATTGGTAGATGTAATCCGAAATTCGTTTTGTTTCTTATACCAAAGCCCGTGGTTCACTTACGCTAAGTCGCTAAGATACGTTACTATACAGGCTGTAGTATGTGCTATAGTGACGTCCAAAGGTAAAATTTGAATACCTTATACTAAGGGGTATTCGAATCACTCACATATATGTACCGCGATTTTACGTAGTTTCCGAGTTAATCAACTTTTAAAGTTGTATGGGTAAATATTTGACTGATACGCTTTGTCCGTTTTTTATTAAATATCCGGAATGAAGCTTTTCGAGCGGTTGTTTCTGTAGCATAGACTTCATGATTTATACTTTCTAGCGTATAAAAAAAAGGAAAATAGCCTCCCAGTAAATTTTTCCCATAAAACTTTCAAAGCTCAATAACTCCGAAACAATACAAAATCGCGGAACATACATCGGGGTGATTCAGATACCAATCAGTGTAAGGCATTTTAGTTTTGTCTTCGGATGTCACTTTTCGGGCCACCCAGTAGTACATCGTGACCGAGAGGCATTTTTAACTCAATTCATTAACAACTTTAGAAGCGTTCCGATTCAAAAACTAACCTACTTTACTTGGTTGACTCTAAGGAAAGAGGAGTGATTTATGTATCTATGCTGTATGTGAAAAACTTGCAGTAACTGATGGTTCCATTAAACTGAAAAACTTTTCCCAAGGGAAACGACAGTACACGATATCCCATAGACATTCAGTTAACTGATCATGTATTTTGAAAAATCGGTCGAAAGTTTCCCCAAATTTTGTACCTTGGGGGGAAATTTGTTCAGTTTATGAAATGAGTGTTTAAGTGTTGCAGTATTCGTAAGTTTAAATAAAAATTGAATTTTTCTTTGGAGTAATAAAGCCTATCATTCTCTTCTCCCTGTGATAAATAACCGTTCGAGTGTTACCACCGCAAAAAATAAAATATATTCTGTGTTCAGAGAGAATACTTTTAGCACTTATTTCAGACACTTTTTAAAGCTATGTAATAAAAAATCGGCAAAGTCTGAATTGGATTCGCGCACGAAGGGTTCCGTTCCATTCTGTAGATATAAAACTTAACTTAACTTAACTTTAGCGTAAAACATAAATTCGTTATCGTTTGAGAGCCCCAATATTCATTTTATTCTGTTTTTGTGTATTTGTTGTTATAGCGACAACAGTACCTAATACATGTTCTGTGGAAATTGCAACTGTTAAACTATTACTGTTTATGAGATACAGCCTCCAAACCAGTATATATAGCAAAAATAACATGTTTTTTGTATGATATTTTGATGTTTACCTTGTTTTTAACCGCGACTTTGTCCGCTGACACAAAAAGCAAAGCAATCCACAGAACGGCGTTTTTTCGGCGCTATGCGCTATGTTTTATATGATTTACTTTGTTTCCCTGGGGATTGATAGATTTTCCTGCGTAGATGTAGCCTATGTCCTTTCTTAGGTTCCTGTCTATGCTTATGCCACATTGTATCAAAATCAGTTCAGTGGTTTAGGCGTGAAAACGTAACAGACAGACAGAGTTACTTTCGAATTTATAATATTAGTATGGATGTTTGTTGTTAAAGTTAAAACAGAAACACGGCACATGTGAAGATTTCAACTCTCTTACTGAAACGTTTTATGAAATACAGTCTGGTGACAGACTCAGTAATAAGGTCACGTTCTTTAACCCTTTGGATACGGATCCCTAAAACGACTCTACTCTGGGGCATTTGCGAGTAATTTTTCAAGCTCCGCCTGAAACATTTTTTGTTTTGTACTCAATTACTTGTTCTCAGAGTTAAGTTTGAAAAATATCGTGGTTTCTTATTTTTCGTTTTATCTTTGTAGTTTACGTATACATATCAGCCTATTGCAGTCCACTGCTGGACGCAGGGCTCCCCCAGGGTAAGCCATAGGGCACAATCTCTCGTTTTAGTTATCCAATCGCTGTAGTTTGAGTATATTTATTAAATTATATAAATACATAAATTTATCACGCCCAATATCCCTTGCAGGTAGGCAAAGGTCCAAATATTGTTTGTTATCATGAGGTGAGGACAGATTGTAGTTTAAGGCGCTCCCATAAGCCAGGTGCTGCCATCATTATCACGTTTATAACTCGATGGAAACGTAATTTGTCCAAAAACCATTGGAGGAGATTGAAGTACACTTAGTAGCTTTTTGCAGAATGTGATTTTAGTTGTATATTAGTCACAGAATGGTGGCGCAGTGGTAGTGCGAGTGCCTGCGACGCAAAGGTTACCGGGTTCATTTCCCAGTCGGGTAGTTCATGCCACGTCTGACAAACATTTGAAGCTTATTAATAAAATTGTGTAACGCTGTAGTGACAAAATGTCAGCCCACTGCCTAAAATTGCATGTAATTTCAACAAATACTTATGTTACCCTCGACTCCCTTAGTCGCCTCTTAAGACACCCACGGACAAGAAATGGGGTGATGCTATTCTAAACCTTCACACGTCATTAAAATAAAACAATCAAAAAAATGAACAGTTATTTATATTTATAATGTGGATGACATAACATTTAGTATTTACAAAATATTAACAATGATTTTAATGAGCATTATTTATTTATTACTTTCTAGTTTTATATATTTACATGTTATATTTATTATTATAATAGTGAAGAGATCACTGGTGGAAAACTAACAAAATTTTAGAGTACTATTAATTATTATAAAAAAATTATATTCGTTAAGGTTCAACTAAATTGACAACAAATGAATTACTACTCAAACAAAGAAATATTTTGAATCTTTCATTACTTTTAGGTATTTTTTTATTTTATACTTGTAACATACTTCTGGTATAACGAAAAATACATCCGCTGTCAAAATTTTATCGGTGTATAACTTTCTTCCCAGTTAAATGGACAATAATTCATACAAATATAATTACAATTGTATATAAATTTTTTTGCGTTCAGACGTTCCAACATAAACAATCATTTATTCAATGAATTATAATCAAAACTTAAGTATAAAACTAATTATAAATAAACAACGTGTCCCAGTTTTAGTGGTCTAAAGGTCTAGGGTTCATCGGGTCGTTGAACGACTCGGTGTCCCACACGAATAGAAGAAGAAATGGCAGAAAGAAATTAATCTAGATTCCAGACATCTCAAGCTGCCTATCCGGCAAAATAAATGTTCTATAATTGTAGAAATTAACTATTCTTTCCGTTAGCTTTATAAGTTTGAGAATTCCAATAATTTCTTCAAATATGGATATCATTCATTCAAATAAGTTTGCTATTAATTATTAAATATAAACAAGGGTAATATAAAGGGACGAATAACAATTAATACACAGCTAAACTAGACTAAAATTAAATAAAGATCCTAGTGACTAACTAAAATATTAAACATTATCTTTGCCGGATTAGTAGTTCGGGATGACTTGAATAAAGATTTTTTTCTTTGGACCACAAAACAGGCAACACACAGTAAAATAATAAAACTAATGAAATAATTATGTAATTGAGAAATTAATAAAAAAATAAAATTCTGTCTTATTTCCTAAAATACGCTCGAAACATAACAATTCCAACGAAATACCAAATTTACCGAAACACAAATAGTGCCATTTACCCTACTCACTTGATTACATTGCCTGCCGCGCAAATTTCAACCTTCACAGTACACAAACAGGGTACAGTTTACGCTAACATTTATGATTAGGGCATTTACACGGATAGTCGTCACCGTAAGATATTGAGTATACTTAACGTTGGTAATAAGTAAGCGAAGATATTGATGTTGATGAGGGAGTGGGACGACGATTGCATCGCTGCCGGGTTTTCACCTGTGAAAGAAAGAGACGGATATAAGTTTCACTGTTTTTGATTATACAAATATATTGGAAACTAGCAGCCCGCCCAGCGGTTTCACCCGCTGCTAACAATTTCCCTCCGGGAATAAGACAGTTTAATATAGCCTATGTTCATCAGGGATAATGTAGGATTCTAAAAATCTTGACTTCAATTTGAAACAAATATCGTTTTCAGATGGTGGTGGCGTAAAGTTACATGCCGTGTGATTAACCTGGCCAGCGCCATAGCAGTGCCTATATTATAATTTTTTTTATCCCGCCCGAGCCGGTTTTCTATTAGGTCATAACAAAATTGTAATAAAAAAAAAGAAAATTGTGTGATACAAATTTCTTTTTTAGAATGACGGTTCATGACGTCAATAAGTGATAATAGGTACTATCCTACATAGAATAAGGAATTTCAATTTCAATTAACGGTAAAATATTTTTTTTAAACAATAAATAAAATCCTGTTTCTAATATTAGTGTAGATAATATAATTATTATTTTAGTGTGATGCCGGCTCAGAATAGCATCACCCGATTTCTTTCCCGTGGGAGTCGTAGGAGGCGACTAAGGGACTTGAGATTTGCAATTTTAGGCGATGGGCTGACAACCTGTCACTATGGCGATGCACAATTTTCCGAATGACCCTCAAACATGTGTCAGACGTGGCGTAAATGTCCGTTTTTGCGGCCGTTTACGCTCTGCCTACCCCGCAAGGGATAATAGGCGTGATATGTGTATGTATGTATTATGATTTTATTAATGCATTATTTAATGTTTTTTGTCGTCTTTTTATACCGAGTAAGGGACAGCCCTTCGAATACTGATAGGGTGCATGAAACATAAAACTGGACAACTTTCCCCTAGAAACATATGTCAGGAAACGCAAAAAAATGACCTTCCATACAAAATCACAATCAGCTGACTACATTCACTATGGGAAGTCAGTTTTTTTTACGTTTCCTGAAATATGTTCCTAGGGGAGAGTTGTTCAGTTTCATGGTCTGCATGTACCCTATTAGTATTCTGAGGGCTATCCCTGACACCCTTTAATACAGTAATGATTAAATGTAATCATTACACTACTGGTACGAATAATGTGGCGTAGTTGGTAAATTTTTAAATGAAAAAGTAGTTATTGTGGCATAACTGTAATAGTTAGACATATGGTATCGCGGACATTATTATAGATATTGATGTCCTCTATAAAACTGTAGTACATCACTTTGCTCTATTGTCAATAATTTCCACAGCGTACGCGATATAAGATATTTCTTTGGTACATTTTTCACACGTTGGGTTACATTATCGAAATTTTCACGCGGATACCTATTTTTTTCTCGTATAAAATATAGCCTATGTTCATCAGGAATAATGTAGGATTCTAATGGTGAAAGAATTTTTCAAATCGGGCCAGTAGTTTCGGAGCCTATTCGATGCAAACAAACAAACAAACAAACAATCAAATCTTTCCTCTTTATAATATTAGTGTAGATGTGGAGGTGTCTCGATTTCATAGACAATGAGGTATGTTTAATTGACGAATTCGTAGTTAATTGCTGCCTATTACGTTTCATAATTATTTCCGTTAGTTTATTAGATCAATCGAGAACTTAAGTAATATAAGAACAATTATCCCTTAGGAACAAAGGCCGAAAGAAGACAAAAATATTTAATGTTTCCAAAGTAACTCAAATCAGCTGATCGGCAATTTTGTATGTAGGAGGTCCCATTTTTAATTTATTTCAACGTATCTTCTTTGGCGAAAGTTTGTTCCTTATCACCTACCCGTTTTTATCTTTCGCTATCGGTCACTAGTAAAATTCCACCCTTAATTTTAACAAACATACACACATATATCACGCCTTTATGACTTGCGGGGTAGGCAGAGCGCAAACGGTCGCAAAAAACGGACATTTACGCCACGTCTGACAAACATTTGAGGATCGCCATAGTGACAGGTCGTCAGCCCAATGCCTAAAATTGCAATACACACCCTCTCGTCTTTTTGTCGCCTCTTACGACACCCAAGGAAAATAAATGGAGTGATGCTATTCTAAGCCGGTATCACACGGCCGATTTTAATTAATATTATAACAAAAATTTATTTTTAACATGGGCTGCCATTTTATTAACTGATAGTTTTCAAAACGTAATCACATGTAACCCCACGCGCAACAACTGGGGTGATGCTATTCCAAGCCGACATCAAACAGAAACTAGTCACTACCAGTATTTTTTAAATAAATACAGTCTAATTAATACAAGACACTTAATTTTAACTGTGATTATTGAAGCGGGTCACTTGTTAGCAATAATCAAATTCATAAATTCATTCTATGAAATGGTCATAACATTTTAACGAAGCTTTATCAAAATTAAATCGTTATTTCAATATCGGAGAATCTATACAGGATGTAAGGGACAGCCCTCCGAATACGGATAGGGTTAAGACCATGAAACTGAACAATTTTCCATGAAAAAATATTTCAGGAAACGTTTAAATTTTTTGTTTTCCCATATTGAATGCAGTCATCTGATTGCGATTTGGAATGATAGATCGATTTTTTTGTCGTTTCCTGACATGTGTTTCTTGGGGAAAGTTGTTCAGTTTTTAGGTCTGCACCCTATCTGTATTCGGAAGGCTGTCCCTTACACCCCGTATAGACGTTGTATTGTATCAAATACTAAGAGAGGAAAATCCATTTATTACAAATAGATTTTCCTGAGATAACATTTATATCAGTAGAACCTTGATCGACATTTTGATCTAGTCATATTATAATTTCAAAGGATCGTTAAAATAACGTCGATAATTTGGCGCCATCTTAGTATCATTTATTATATTTAAAGGAGAATAACTATTCATGGTTTAAAATGCGACGCGCGTTACAAATCAAATAAAAGCAAAATTAGGGTAAAATTTTACTCGTGACCAATAGCGAAAACTCTAGACGGGCTGGTGATAAGGAACAAATTTCGTCAAGGAACGACGGCCAAAATATGAATAATTACCTCTCAAACAAAATTAACGATCAGCGGAAACTCAAAACATTTTCGTTCGTACATTGCTTTATTTTAAACGTAAATTTGGTCTTTCTTACATCGCCTACTATTGTTTTAATGATTAATAAAAACCAGTTCAAAAACTAACACCCGACTACTGAGATATCGCGCTCTAAAAAGTAAGAAACAAGAAATCTGTAATATTAACTACAAATAATTTAATATCTATAGTCCACGAAATTTATACGAAGATATTACATATAATTATATATTTAAATTTATATTTAATAAAAATTTATTGTGGTTTATAGGTGATAGCCGTGGACGTATGCCAGTTTGCCTTACCTAATTATGTTGTGCAAGTTTATGATATCACCTACTAAGTACTAGAGTAGGTGGCATACGACCACGGCTATCACCTATAAACCACAATAAATTTTTATTAAATATAAATTTAAATATATAATTATATGTAATATCTTCGTATAAATTTCGTGGACTATAGATATTAAATTATTTGTAGTTAATATTCCAGATTTCTTGTTTCTTACTTTTTAGAGCGCGATATCTCAGTAGTCGGGTGTTAGTTTTTGAACTGGTTTTTATTTTAATTATTTTGGAGTTGAAGGTAAGTTTAACACTTTGGTATATATTTTTTCTGGATAGAAATGCAGATCAATTCACAATTAAAACATCACTCGTTAATTAAACAAAATGCACTCATCATAATCTTATCTTTGTATGTATGTATGTTTGACCATGCATAACAGGGTAGGAGCCAACACACAGCCTTGGCGAAAACCTCTACGTACGGCTCGGTTGTATTGCCGTTAAAAACAACAGATCCTTTTATGGAAGGATTTAACGAGGCTCAGAAGTTTTGGCGGGCACCCGATGTTTACAAGTGCAGTGTAAAGGCCCTCTCTGCTAACGGTGTCGAAGGTTTTGTTAAGGTCTACGAACGCCACAAACAGAGGTGTTCTCTGCTCTCTACACTTTTCCTGAAGTTGGCGAAGTGTAAAGATCATATCTGTTGTGGAACGCTGGGCGCGGAATCCACATTGCGATTCGGGATATACACGATCAGCTAGTTTCTGGAGTCTTAATAAGCCTAACCGAGCAAATAATTTACCTACTATACTTAAAAGGGATATACCACGATAACAGTTACAGTCACCGCGGTCACCTTTGCCTTTGTATAGGGTAATGATGTTAGCATCGCGCATATCTTGTGGTATATATCCCGCTTCCCAACATTTACACAACAGATTGTGCAGGATGGGTAATATGCACTTGAGCCTGATGATTTCGGCATGGGTACCATCATTCCAGGAGACTTTCCGGTCTTAAGCTGTTTAACAGCCTTGTGGTATTCCCTAAGGAAGGTCATCTAACTCGGCCCAGGTAGCTAGTTTTGGCATGCAGTCTGCAGCTTCCGGCATTATATTAAGTGGTTCCGAATAGAGACCGATATAATGTTCTACCCATCGTTCGAGTTGGCGTTGGGCATCTGTGACAACAGTGCCATCCACTTCTTTAAGGGGGGCTGTTTTTTTAGGCAAAGGACCAAGGGCCTTTTTAATGCCAGCATACACACCACCAAACTTTCCGACATCAGCGCACGATTGGATACTTTGGCAAAGCTCGGTCCAGTATGCATTAGCGAAGTACCGTGATGTGCGTTGTAATGCAGCTTTTGTATTCGCTAAATCGACACGCAACTTTTCGGAAGGGTTAAGGCGATGAGTAAGCGCAGCTTGCCGTTTGGACTCGAGCAGGGTGTTATGTGTTCGAGATTTTCAGCGAACTAGTACTGGTTTTTGACTTTCTGGTTGACGAAAGCCGTACCAGCCACATCAGTTAGTAACTTTTTTACTTTGCCCCAGTCTTCCTCTATAGGAGCGTCTACGTCCCAGGTGGCAGTTTCGTCGCGTACCAACTCCTCAAACTTTCGGACAAACTCATCATCCCTGGTTTTGGGAAGATCGATCTTCTTCCTACCGGGCAGTTTGGACGAGTGGATCTTTATGTGAGTTATTACAACGTGCGAAGCCACCAAGGAGTGATCTGTGTTACAATCAGCGCTATGAAATGTACGCGTGTGTAGGGTCTCGCGGAGATTCACGAGAGTGTTTCCAGGATGTTCTGCAAGATGATTTGCCTTTCAAGTACCTAGCTCTAATAAACGTTGGCCGTTTTCGTTTAACTTCCCTATACCGTGGTTACCTATACAATCAGGCCAAGCTACGTTGTCCTGTCCAACCCTTGCGTTAAAATCGCCCAGAATGTATAAGCGGTCAGATGGTCTTAACCCGCGAAGCGATTTTGGCTTCATCCGTTGAGGATAATTTTGGTGCGTAAGCAGAAATAAGTGTTACGTATCCACGATCCGTATTTAACCGCACCAACATAATGCAAGGAGCCTCTATAGATGTTAATAGGTCGTTGCGGAGAGCCAAGCCTACACCATGCTCACGCACAGCGCTGCTGTCCTTTCCTTTCCAATAGAATGTGTAATGTGTCTCACGCAAGGAACCCTCGTCAGGGAGTCTGGTCTCTTGTAAGGCACAAACAGCAAAGTTAAGTCTGTTGAGTTCGGCGTCGATAATGGCAGTTGAGGCTGGTGCTCTCTACACCCTAAAAGAGCAAACCAGCATCGGGGCGGAACAGTAAGTACTTTATTGGTTGGGGGCTGCCCAACTTGGAGCAGGCGGTAACTGATCAGTGGGCCTACGATGGACCCTCCCACTATAACCGATCACTGCCATTTCCCGTGTTGGTAACCGCGTGACGCGGGTGAAGTGTCCTCTCCACAGACACTGCGTTGCCTGGGACGCAATTATGGAAAACGCAGGGCTGCCCAGGACCTGCGCCAACCTATCGGCCTTACTGGCTGGATCCGCAGAAACGACTAGTCGATACGTGCGGAGCCAGGTCGGCTGCAGGGGTCTGCCGCGCGGTAGATCTTTGTCACACGCGCCTGACGGAGACCCCGTTCCAGGTTTAATTGTGGAGTTGGCCTCTCCAGGACCGTTGTGCTTGGGTCGGATTTATCCCTCGGTCGTTTTTTACGACCCCCACGGGAAGAGATGGGGTGGTGCTATTCTACTCTGTCGGCACCACACGACTGACCGACCGATTTGAATAGTTTTTATAATACCGCCTGTTTTATTTGGATCGTTTGGTATGTGCTCTTGCTTAGATATTTGTCCATATGTTTTGGACTCAGTTGGAAATATTATGTACAATTTCATCGTATTCAATTGTGTCGTTTACAATTATTCTTGTTAATATTGCTAATTGCTCCATTGTCAACTTCCCTACTCTGATGCTGTTCAGCAGATCGACGAAACTGTTGTCATTTACTTGTCGCATATTTTGACCCAATTCACAGAAACTGAACATTCTCCATATATGTGGTTTAGCTGCATAAATCTCAGGTTGTTTGTAACAATATGCGCCTACACGAGTTGCAGATACAGGTGGTAATTGCATTAAGTCATCAAAGACTAATAGGTTAACCCTTAAAAGCGTGTTTCACTTAAGTGACAGGTTGTCAGCTGCCGCCTAATTGTAATACCTACACATGAACTCCTCGTATCCCTTAGTCGCCTTATACGACACCCGTCGCGTCCCGTTATCCCGTTGTTGCCTCATACGACACCCACGGAAAAGAAATGGAGTGGTGCTATTCTTAGCTGGCATCACACGGCAACTATTTTTTTGAACTGTGCTTATTAAGCCCTTTCATTTGATACCAAACACGACATTACTAGTAGTATAAACTTTTTCAATTCTTAGCTCTAGAGGGCGCCCTATGTAATGTATAGTGACATAACGTAGCCTATAACCAGCGGACTGTTTAGACGCTTCAAATGATACCTCATTTATCAAATTCTGATAAGTTGTTTAGAAGTTAGGACGGAACAAACGTTTTCGTTTCCACATACATACATACATACATACAGGTCAAAATCATAACCCTCCTTTTTGCTTTGCCGTAGTCGGGTAAAAAATACAAGTATCGTAAATTTGATTTCGCCCTCTCGTTACAAAACATTTTTTTATAATGGTTCCTATTTGATTGGCAAGTGTATTATGTAGAAATAATAATCTTTCAATACCCATTTCAGAAATCGAAACACTTCAATCAAACCGTTTTCGCGAAAGTGACTGAGCCGTAAAAAACGACATCAAGAAAATCACTTAAAAACTTCTGAAGGCTCGGATTTCTGTGGCGGAGAGTAAATTTACTTTTAAGTGGAGAATTGTAACAAAAATCTTTTTTAATATTCTGTACTTAGTTGAGATTCATTTGTTATTTTGATCATCTTTTTCTTTCGAGTCCCACACGAGTCAAGGAACGACCCGAGTAACCCTAGTGCCATAGTTTTTCAACGGCCTACTACTACTAATAGACCTCCGACACGGTTGTGTAACGACCGCCATTTAATTAAACATAGGGAACAGATAGGACCAGCGGCTTAACGTGCCGTCCGAAGCACAGAACTATCTTTCCACATTTGTGCCTCTTGTTTTGTGCCTTTACAAATAATGTTAATTTATTTTGTGTTACAATAAAGTTAAGACATACATACATAAGTACATTACTTTTCAGACAATCAGGGGGTATAGCCTACTATGTCCTACCAAACTTGAAGCAAAGCAGCAAACCTGGATCTTTCGGATCTGAGACCACGAAGGCAGTAATTTTGGTCATTAAGGCGCGGATCACTTTTCACGTCCTTTGCTGTGTATTTAAAGCGCATCTGTAACGCATGCGTCTGTCAGACGAAAGGTAATTGCGAATTCCGATCTTATTCCTTGTTGATGACAGATGCGTCTGTCATACGACGCAAATAACACATTCGTTAACGCACAGTCGCCATATCTCGTAAGTATATGGTATCAGATCCGAAGTAATCAGGTTCTTTGCTTTGCAAATTTGTTTCTAGTTTGGTAGGACATAGTAGGCTGAACCACCTGATTTTCCGAAAAGAAAGATAGTTTCGTGCTTCGGAAAGCACGTTAAGTTGCTGGTCCTAGTTGCTTCCTATGTATAACTTTTCAAGCACTCGCGATCACTTTCACTCATTTTAAGTATTAGACCGGGTCTATCGCGATAGTATTTAGGTAAATATTAGTAATTTACCTGTGTCCCGACGTTTCAATACAGTTTCATGTATTGTGGTCGGGGGTTGACTGACCACAATACCACCACAATACATGAAACTGTATTGAAACGTCGGGACACAAATACTACCTAATTTACCTAAATACTATCGCGATAGACCCGGTCTAATACTTAAAATGAGTGCTTCCTATGTGTACTTAAACGGCGGGCGTTACAAAACCGTATCGGAGGCCTATTAGTAGTAGTAGGCGGCTGAAAAATTATTGCACTAGGGTTAATCGGGTCGTTCCCTACGGGGTAAGCAGAGCGTTTATTACAGCCACTTCTGACAACATTTTGAGAATCAATCAGATAACTGTGTATCACTATAGTGAGAGGTTGTCAGCCCATCGCTTAAAATTGCAATACACATTTACCCTCGACTCCCTTAGTCGCCTCTTACGACACCCATGGGTAAGAAATGGAGTGATGCTATTCTAAGCCGGCATCACACGGAAAACGGTATTTTCATAGTAACTTAAATTAGCTCATCGGCAATTGTGTATAGGAGATCCTAATTCTATAACGTATTTCAACCTTTTGTTCCTTGCGGAAAGTTGTTCCTTATCATCAGTCCGTCTTAAGTTTTCGCTATTAGTAACAAGTAAAATTTCACCCTATACAGGGTTATTTTTTATTCACCCCGGAAATTTCAAAAGGTGATTCTAGTCATGATTCTGAACAACTTTTATTATGGGGTCACCTGCAAAATCGCGAAAAAAAAACAGTTACTCCATAGAAAAGTTCATACCTACTCGAACAAAATATATGGAACAGCTGATTCTTTTTTCGCGATTTCGCAGGTGACCCCATCATTAAAGTTGTTCAGAATTATGAGTAGAATCGCCCAGTAAAATTTCCGGGGTAAATAAAAAATAGCCCTTTATAATTTCTGTATTGAATTCTGGAACACAATTGTCGCAATCTCCATTAAGTACTTCAGCCTTGAAGGCATAACTTACATGCCCTTGTCTGAAAGGGCTTAATGTAAATCAGAGACCTATGTCTGGGTTTGTATTTAGGTACTTACCTCGTTATTTACTTAGGTCTTAGGTAAATGGTTATGCAAATTAATCTCAATTATGTTTCAAAATTAATCTATTCTAAATACGTGTGTTTCAGGTATATTATATTGATCACGTTGCTGTGTTATAATCCGTGTGATGCTGGCTAAGAATAGCATCACCTCATTTGTTTGCCGCACGTGTCGTAAGAGGCGACTAAGGGACTCGAGGAAAAATATATGTAGAATTCGAAGAATTCGCTATTTGAATCACTAGTCAAATGAGCAACTTTTTAAAACGTCTCTAAACCTTTTTTAACCACATTTTGTATGGAAAAAGAAATATATTTATTAATTTGTAGATGTTGTCAAAACACTTCTTTAAATACATGGTGTAAAAAAATTTGCTGATAATATTTTAAGGAGTGAACCAGTACGTGAAACTGAACAACTTTCCCCAAGAAACATAGGTCAAAATATGAAAAAATTATTTGACCCTCCCATACTTAGTGTGTTACCCGGCCGGGATAATTTGTATGGGAGGGTCAATTTTTTTTTCATATTTCGACCTATGTTCCTTGGGGAAAATTGTTCAGTTTCACGTACTGGTTCACCCCTTAAAATATACTCAGCAAATTTTTTTACACCATGTATTTAAAGAAGTGTTTTGACAACATCTACAAATTATTAAATATATTTCTTTTTCCATACAAAATGTGGTTAAAAAGGGTTTTGAGACGTTTTAAAAAGTTGCTCATTTGACTAGTGATTCAAATAGCGAATTCTTCGAATCTCGTAAGAACCGTAAACGTAACCTAACTGTTATTTACCTATTATTTAAAATGCAAACCAACCCAAATTCTAAATAACTTCGGTTCATCAAGGCTATTAAATGCCGTGTGATGCCGGCTTAGAATAGCATTTCTTACCCATGGGTGTCGTAAGAGGCGACTAAGCGAGTCCAGGGTTAGATGTGTATTGCAATTTTAAGCGATTGGCTAAAAACCTGTCACTATAGTGATACACAGTTATCTGATTGATCCTCAAAATGTTGTCAGACGTGGTGTTAATATCCGTTTTACGGCCGTTAACGCTCTGCCTACCCCGTAAGGGATATAAGCGTGATTAATGTATGAATGTAGGAACCTTTAGCACATTCACGTACAGTACAATGCTCTCTTAACCTCTGGTCTGTGTAAAAGCCGTATTTCGGTCGCGGCCATTTTGGGTCACAACTGTGTAAAAGCCGAAATTCGGCTTTACAGCTGGGTGCCCATATTTCGTTCATTATTTTAGTTTTTACTGAACGTAGCGGTAAATAAATGAACGAAATATAGTGTTGTAGAATTTAGGAACTTAAATATGGCAACATCAAGCTCTCAACCATAGAGTTTTTTTAAGAAAAAACATGTCATACTTTGAGTGTGTGTTTGGAGATTTTGGCGCGCGGTGTCAGATTTCACCCTGGGAGTTTTTAAGCGACAAAAAACGTATTTTGAAGTGGTTTGTGTTAGTTTAGTGGCAGATAAACGATGAACAGAACATTTTTTATGTAATACATTGCCAATCTAACATAATTTTAAGCCAAAATTTGCCAAATTATTCGCACGCAAAAATTTGCCTAATCAAAAGCAAAAATCCGGGTTATAAAAAAAAACTACCACTTCTGCTAGAGACTGACATAATTATTATGCCTCAAATGTTTATATTAGTCTGCAACAAAGTAGCATGTATCACGACGAACACAGCAATATAACATACAATCCTTATCGGTCTCTAGTTTCTGAGAAATCTTTGTTTATGTTACCGGAGTCGAGTCAAGTACTTGCCACCCGTGGGCGCTTCACAGGCGCCATCTTGAATTTTTTAAGTGGTCCACAGCGGAAGGGTTAAAAATATTAGCTTTAATTTGCTTCATGTTTCGACAAAAGAATTGGAAAGTAATTTTTACACAAAGTTCATTATTACCATAAAATTCTACGCGTTCATTAATTTCCTTTGAGGAAATATATTGAAAAGAAATTTTCGCTCCATTTATTATATTTTAAGACTGTTTAGTAATTAACTTTCTAGAAGATTATTGTCGGAGTACATTAAAAATTAAGAGCAAAATGGTTGCTGCTTCGTAGTCTTTGAACTACGAATATTTTGCTACGGAAGTGTAGTCAACTGCTACGAAAGTGTAGTCATCTGCTACAAAAATGTAGACATTCATCCACGATAGTATTGTCATTGTACTTTAATCTCTCGATCATTATATTTCTGTTATGAAAATCACATTGCAATGAATGGTCAGAATAGTTTGAAATTGAATATTTTATTTGCTTGAAAAACTTACTTCTCCGATATTTGTGACCGTAGCTGGAATTTCAGATGGAGGTTTATCAGATTTCGCACTATCTGCAGAGTCTGGTCTTTACAGTTTGAGCGACACAAATTACTGCCAATTTGGAACGGATAGCTGAGCTTTGGCTGTGGCGGGCGACAGTGAGGTCAGCGTTTCTCAAAGTTTTCGAGCGACCCCCATTTTAAAACACAGAGCGTTCGCTACGTAGATAAACCACTTGGAATATTTAATCTTGTTTTTCTAATAGAAATAATATAACAAGAAAACTAGGAAGACGACACAAATATTTCTTCATTGTTCAATTTTTTTTTAAGAAATTTGGTGTTATTACTTCAGAGCAAGTTCGATTCTACTTTTGAATTACTTTCAGGATCCAAAATATTGAAATAAAAATAAGTTAATACTTTTAATGGGTGGACTGACCACGCTTGGCAGGTGGATTTGCAAGCGAATTGCAATATGTTGCATTCAAAGGTTAATGATTTTATCCCATGGTCACGTTTTTGACACCCACGGGTAAAGTTAGGGTGGGTTACTAGGGTGGTCAATTCGACACCACACGACAAACCATATAAATACTGGGAGTTCGTGCCTTATGGTGTACCCTGGAGGAGGCCTTAGATCAACAGTAGGCTGATGTAATGATGATGTAAACAAGCGAAATTTTGAGAAACGGTGGACAGATGAATATCAAAGGCGTTGAAGCACCGATTGTCAATTACGACAGTTACCTAGCATGACGAATATCTCCAGCTATATGATAAATTCTGACGATATTGTTGATCACAATAAATAAATTTGAAACGGATTTAAATTGTGTTTATTTTGGATTTTACAATTCCTACGTTTGATGGGGCGCACTGGAGGACCTTTTCAAAGTTAAGTTTTAGATTTTTTTTTTCTGTAAATAATTAAATTGTCTTAGTTTTATTACCGCCAATATTGTACCTGTTGTATTTACCTCGTAAAAAATATATTTGCTGCTAGCATTCCTACGTTTTGAGCTCTTCACAGAGCTTGTGGTCACGGATGATTAAGGTGTTTGACGACATTCTATAGAATTTAACTGATTTTTGTTTCACGCGAAGTAGATGACTTCTTAATTGCCTAGCGTAACGTCCCGGTTCCACGCAGAATGCTAATACCGTATCTTGTAGAATGTTGGATCTGTGGGACATTATTGATGTATTGAAAACAACGCTAGCCTAAATGCCAACATTCTTATCTGGCATGTCGGAACGAGACGGAAGACCGTGTTGCTCGAAGTCTGGCAGGAACAGCATATAATAAGTCAAATGTACAAGGGTGTCATAAACTAAAGGTGTCATCCTCACCATTTAAAGTATGTACGAATATACTGGCAAGGACAGCATGATTTGACACATGTAGATAGTTCCCTGCATTTACGACACTGGCTGCTCGAAATATTAATTGCAAAGTACCAGGACAACATAAAATGAAAGAGTCATCCTCACCATTGAAAATATGGACGAAATACTGGTGGGGACAGCATTGTTTGCCTCAAATGTACAGTCCCTGCTTAAGTGACACTGGCTGCTTAAAATATGGATTGCAAAGTACCAAGACAACATCAAATGAAAGATTCATCCTCACCATTGAAAATATGGACGAAGATACTGGCGGAGAAAGTATTTTTTGGCTCACTGTACAGCCCCTGCATAAGCAACATTGGCTGCTCATATCATTGGTCCTCGCTGTCTCATAGTATTCATTGCAAAGTACCAGGACAACATAAAATAAAAAAGTCGTCCTCACCATTGAAAATATGGACGAATATACTGGCGGGGACAGCATTGTTTGGCACGCAAGTATAGTTCCCTGCATGAGCGACGCTAGTGGCTGGTATGAGGAGGTCTGACACTCGCTGGGCAGGGTCGGTTGTGACGTTCACACCGTTCTCCATATCGTAGTTGATCATTCTGCTGTTGTGGTACCTGTCGAAGGAAGAAAGTTATTAAGTAAAATATTAGTTTGGTTAGATTGTTCGATTGTTAAAAGAGTTTCTACGAGTTATTGAAATAATATGTAAGTAAAAAATATGAATAATAATTGGCAAAGCCAAGGCAATGGCGAGGCCCGTGTCCAGCAGTGGACTGCTGTGGCTGTTGTTATACCTATCGACAATTATTTCCATAACATGACAACACTAAAGAAAAAGAGTTGTAAAAGACATTTATGTTTTCGTTTGTTTTGCAAACACGCTTGAAACTTCTAGAATACTTTTAGTTGGAGAAAGTTTCTCGAAAACATCGTCCGATAACTTGAGGCGGCGCCTACCGTCCAGTGGCGCCCTCACCTGGTATTTTATAATTTAATAAAATGTTGAACAAGCTATGGATTGATGACTCATATAAGGCGGTTGGTAGCAACTGGATGGCGTAAACAAGATATATATAGAGCACGATGTTGGCGGTTAAGGTACAGCTAACCTCCAGGGTACGCAATTGCTATACCTTTTGTCTAACTGTGGACTGCAATAGGCTGATGTATGTATGTATGTAAAACAATAATACAAAATCTAAGATGGACCAATTAGTTGTCCTATAAGCTTATTACAAAGTACAACTTTAAGCTCTGTATTGTTATGCGTCTTTAAAATAACTAAAATGGCGGCTACCATACACCAAACTTGATTTAAAATTAAAATCAAGAAAAACTCATTGTTTTTTTAAATAAACTACTATTTTATTTGTATACAGGACACCAATTTACCCTTCTTAGATTTTTAATGCTTGTTCTAGATTTTAAAAGTTATTGACTGTAGTTTGATGTGTGCTGATGATGATAGGACAACATTTAGTCCATTTTAGATTTTTTATACCAGTTTTAGATTTGAAGAAATATAATTCAAAACAGATGAAGGCGCCACTGGACGGTTGGATTTTGCTCGCCGCAGGCCTGACTGTTGAGAAAGTTTTATATGTAACACGTCCGATAAATTCATAGCTAGTTATAGCTTTCTTTTTGGCTAATATTCTTCCTCTGCTGTGATCCGACACCGAGAAGACAAACCACCCGATGAAGCCTAGTGTCTAAGTTTTTCAACCGATAAATAGGTAGGTGTATGTAATACACATAATGAAACCCTCGAGTTCCGTAGTCGTCTCTTACAACGCTTGCGGGAAAGAAATGGGGTAATACTATTTCAAGCCGGCATCAAACGGGTAAGCCATTTTTTACAACGGGGAAGTGACAGACATAACCAAGAAACTGCCGTGAGAAACTTAGGACAGCATAATATCACCCTATTCTAACCCGTAGGTGTGAGTGTAAGGCAAATAAGGAATAAATACAGGATACACCTTGTACTGTTTTTTTTTTTTGCTTATTTTGACCTTTGTTACTTGGAGAAGGTTATTCCTTATCACTAGCCCGTCTTAAGTGATCGCTATCGGTCAATACTTAAACTTCGAAAATGAAAATGAAAATGAAATAACTTTATTCAATGTAGGATAGCATTATCACTTATTGACGTCATGATCGGTCATTGTAAAAAAAAGAAATTTGCATAACGCAATTTTCTTCTTTTTATAACAATTTTGTATTGTAATTGAAATTGAAATTGAAATTGAAATTCTTTATTCAATGTAGGATAGTATTATCATATCACTTATTGACGTCATGAACCGTCATTGTAAAAAAAAGAAATTTGTATCACACAATTTTCTTTTTTTTATAAAGGCACTGCCTCGGGGCTGGCCAGGTTAATTACACAGCACGTAACATTGCGCCACCACCATTTGTAAACGATATTTGTTTCACCCAATGAATCAGCAAAGTAAAAGTTTGACTACCGCAAAAAATAAATTTTGATTCAATTTTAAACCAGCACTACACAGCTTTGCCGTTTGCCGTGTGATGCCGGCTTAGAATAGCATCACTCCATTTCTTACCCGTGGGAGTCGTAAGAGGCAACGAAGGGACTCGAGGGTGTGTAAAGCAATTCTAGGCGATGGGCTGACAACCTGTCACTATGGCGATACACAATTTTCCGAATGACCCTCAGACGTTTGTCAGACGTGGTGTTAATATTCGTTGAACGGCCGTTAACGCTCTGCCTACCCCGTAAGAGATATAGGCGTGTTTTATGTATGTATGTATGCACTACACAGCTTGACACAGCAAAGCATCCGTTTAAAATAAAAAATAAATTCAACATGAAGAATCATCAACATAAGTGTTACAAATTTTATTCCGGCGAATTTTAAAATGCTCTCTTGTATAAAATTTACCACAGAAACGTAATTTCGTATCACTTCAGGAACCTTCAATAAAAGCGGCCACGTTTTTATATTTCAGCACGGGAAGCGATGAAAATTTAAATTAAAAATTCAACGCTAAAATGGCCCTGTGTTAATGCTTGAGCACAAAAATTTGCAATAAATTGCTTTATTTGCAATAAATTTTTCTATGGAGCAGCTGGTTTTTTTCGCGATTTCGCAGGTGACCCCATAATGAATGATTCACGTATGCCTTTACGTTATGTTACGTTATGTGATGTGCGGTGATATGATGTTATGTTATGTGATGTGATTGTGATATTGTGTTACGTTACTTTACGTTACGTGACGTTACGTCATGTGATGTGAGGTAGTTTGATGTTATGTTACCTTTGTTATGCTTTGGGATATTATGTTATGTATGTTATGTTATGTTATGTTATGTTATGTTATGTTATGTTATGTTATGTTATGTTATGTTATGTTATGTTATGTTATGTTATGTTATGTTATGTTATGTTATGTTATGTTATGTTATGTTATGGTATGGTATGGTATGGTATGCTATGCTATGCTACGCTATGCTATGATATGCTATGCTATGCTATGCTATGCAATGTAGCTTACCAGAACACAAACGCTGGTGCCTCAGTGGTCTGCACGACGGAACACTGCAGTCGAAGAGTGGATCCCGGCTTGAGGTACTTCTCAGTGGGTCCAGATATCTGGGCGCGAGCCTCTGTTGACAAAATTAATAATATTACTAAAAATATAACATACACATATAAATAGACTTTATAAACAAAAATCTGCGCGAGTATGTTATTAAATAAAAATAAATAGACATTATTTATTAACAATACCAACACTCCAAGGACTTATCAGCATGTATTGCTGCCAGTCCAATGAATAATAATAATAACATAATATTATTAAAAACTTACATACACATATCACGATATCGCAGTAGGTAAAGCGTAAACGGACGCAAAAAACTGACATTTACGCCACGTCTGACAAAATTTTAGGGTCATTCGGAAAATTGAGTTTCACCCACGGTTTCACCACAGTGACAGGTTGTCAGTGAAATAAATTAAAATATAAGTACTGGCTAAATTGATTTATGTTTTATCAAACGTAATATTACTCATAAATGAGTATCCTAACACTTCAATATTAAACTAACATATTTCCTAGCATGTTTAACATAAATCTTTTTATTCATAGCCATTAAAGTCTACTGCTAAACGTGAGCCTCTCCCTACTAGGGGGGTATAGCCACGCTTGGCAGGCGGATTGGCAAGCGCAGTGTTAGCCCATTCCCTGGAAGACCTTATCTCTTTGTCGCTTTTTACGACACCTACGGTTAGATGGGGCTGATGTTGTCTTTCTTTTTATGTTTCCTTTTAAAAAATAGGAAGTGGCAGCGCATTTTTTTGTTGTTGACTATTGATAGTTGTGCAAAATTAAGTCTAATGGTTTTGCTTTTTGCTAAACAATCCACATGGCTTTTTGTAGAACAAAGAATAAAATGACTGATCTTTAAACAGATATGATATTTCCTATGAATAGAAAGTGGCTTTTAGTAAGCCATCCATATAAGAATGAATATGCTGTTTAGTCTTCCCACGCCATTTTATATTTAATTAAAACATCATAGTATGTCATCATATTTCATTCTAATAATAACATGTATGAATAAACGTTTCACAGAGTAAAATGAGAAAACGTGCCGCCAGTTTGCAATATTTGATAGTTTATATGAGCGGCTGTCATTCATCAAATGTGTTTCGGGCGCTACGCCTACTTGTTCGTCGCTGCGAAAAATATTAACGCACCGTAACGCATGCTTCTGTCATACAAATACGGCTACGGTACGTTTACTGTAAAAGACTTGACAGACGCATCCGTTACGCACTGTAGCCGTATTTTTATGGGATAAGATTGAAATTCGGAATTTCTTTTCATTTGCACGTTTCGGGACGTTAAAAAAAGACGCAGTCGCAGCGGATGACAAGTGGGAGTACCGCCTTAAGCACATTTGGCAAATGACAGATGCAGATTTGAAAATGAAATAACTTTATTCAATGTAGGATAGCATTACCACTACTAGATTACTACTTTCGTTTCATACTTACTCTCTTTGTCAGTAACATAAGACCGGCAAAATATCGCAAATATGTAAAAAAAATTACAGCAAAACAAAAATTATTCATTTAACATTTAAAATTCTTTCTTGATTACTTAAAAACCTACATTTACTTTCCAACGAACTTTGAAAACAACAATTTGAATGGAGCACTTATTCACTAAACTCCTCTGAAACTTTGTTCTAAAAACGTCTGATTGTCTAATTCAATTAAATTTATAGTCCTGACCCCAGACTTAATTTTGTTACTGAATAGAAAATATTTCAAGCCTTCCGGGTTTAGTTCACGAATTCAAAGAAAACTTCCTTCATTTAAGACTAGCTTGCCCAGCGGTTTCACCCTCTGATAATCGTTTTCCGGCATTAATTACACATTAAAACTATTCTGTTGAATCGATCCATCTACTTAAGAAACCGCATCAAAATCTGCTGCGGACTTTTAAAGATCCAAGCATACATAGGAACACGGAAAGCCACGTAAATTTTAACTATTTAGTGATAAGTGATGTACAGCCGGTTGTAGCTAATATGGTACCAGGGGTACTCCAAATGAACTGAATTATTTCTATCCCACGCCACGCAATTATTTTTATTCCCACTGCGCCACATCGGCCATCGACGCTTTGCGACTGTAACTTTTTTTTAACGCGTATGAAGGAGGAATCTAGTTGATGTAGCTTAAAATAAGTTGCGAATTGGTAAAAATTTGACACGAGCGTTTGTATGAAAAAATTGGTTACTGATTGATAGGTAATATGCTTGCAAATAATAATTTCTGAACTCATTTCAATCGTTTTGAAATATGATCTGTTTTTTTCGATGGATATAAGATGGAAATATAAATTCAAATCATAATAAATAGAATGAAATTCATTACTTGTAGTGCGTGTCTGCTATTAATTAAATACCCAATCTATTCACATGTATTTAGTGAGTTTATTACAAGGTCTATTTAGTACATAACTTCAGAGTTCTGTAAATATAATTAATATTACATACAGTGATTTACTACATAAAAATATCAAATCGCAATTTGTTTCAAAACCTGACGAAGCTCGATAATGACCACGGCAATTTTGTGTTCGTAGAATACTCAGACATAGTTTTCATATAAAGCCCTGATTTACCTGAAAAGTTAGTCTCTTTCATTTGCGCTGCGCTAGAGAGAAACAGACACTCATTTTGCGCTCAATTTTTAAGAGATTGTACGGGTTTTCCGCCATTAAAACTAGAAAAATATCATTTAAACGTCTACTTTAGTTATTTGTGCTAAAAAGGTATGTATCTTACTTATATATTTCTTTGTATTTACCTTTAAACTACACATAATATTGAATTGTCGTATGATGCCGGCCTAGAATAGCATTACCCCATCTCTTTCCCGTGGGAGTCGTAAGAAGCGACTAAGGGACTTGAGGGTGTGTAAAGCAATTTCAGGCGATGGGCTGACAACCTGTCACTATGGCGATACACAATTTTTCCAAATGACCCTCAAATATATGACAGACGTGGCGTAAATGACTGTTTTTGCGGTCGTTTACGCTCTGCCTACCCTGCAAGGGATAATTGGCGTGATATGTGTATGTATAATATTGAAAAATGTTTCAAATAGAGGTTTGTTTCTTTTTTCTATCGAGTAAAGTTTTTCAAATTGTGTATTCTTTTTTAAGTCAGTTTTAGAAAAAAAATTGATATTCTAAGAGTTGTACTTTAGTCTGACAGAAACATATCGATTGATTGCGTTTATATCAAGTAATGGATTTCTAAGTTTTGGGGCAACACCTTGCCTACGTAAGCTTCTTATGGCTTTTCCACTTGAATAAGTATAAATAACCCTCGCCGTATAGGTTGGGTAAAGTATGGAGTATTCCATGTAAAAGGGGCTAAAGTATTTATGTAGTCAATATTTATGGAGCTTAAGGTATTAAAGAATAAAAACTTTCGCATTACTAGTGGCGACGCCTCTTCCATCTGGGCTACCGCAGCTCATTCCTTGCCCGCCAATTTTGCAAGTGTATTTTAATGCCAGTAACGCGTGGCACGGCTTCATCTACCGGGTTAGTTTTGCAACTAATACCGGCGACTAATTCTATCTTTACAGATTGAATGTATTGAAAATTTTGCAAGTTTTCAAAATTTTTTATACCTAACACGGGAAGTGTTTTAAAATTTGGTATTCAATAAAAACTTATTTTTCACTTCTCATGCTCTGAAAGAGCTTATTGGTGCAGGATATAGGCTGCACAAAATCGCATTTTATGCACAAGTGCAAGAACGTATCTACTCATAAATGAAGGCAAAGAAAATGAGCCATACACAGCCAAAGGGCGTCTGCCCCGAACGCCGATATCGGCCCGACATAGTGCTATTTCATTTTATATGTATGAAAAAATTTAAATAGCACTATGTCGGCTTAAATAGTAGGCTGTATAGGTCTGCAGCCCAAGCCTAATGCCAATGTCGTAAGATTTAAAAAAAATAAAGCGGCGGGAAACAGCTCTTGTTTTTTAATCGTAATTTCTTCAATTTGCTAAAATTGTTAAAAATGACCCGTGAAGAAGAGGATTTAAGACTCTCTCCTAATACGCTTATGGAAATTAATGCACAGAGAGTTGTGCAACAGATACTACCGCCAAAGTCTCGGGAAAAAACAATTTCTTTCAGTATTCAAAACTGTACAAATTTTACTTTGAATTTTAATTAAATAAATGTTACTTATATAATATACTATTGTTTTATTTCCTCGCAATCAAAGTGAAAAGCAGAGTTTATAACTCGTCCACAAAACCATTTTAACCTCGACATCCGTTTTGTGCACTTGTTGTAAAATCTACTATACTACTTCGAGCTTCTTCTATATTCCGGTTAATGAATGCTTGAAATCTGTGATATACGACATGAAAGAGACAATCCCTTTTTATTTCAGAAATAGATGGCGTAAATGTCTGCTCCGTTTCTGCTCTGTCTATCCCGCTAGGGATTTTAGGCGTGATACATGTATGTAGATACTTCTGTTGCGCTTCAGGACATACATGGTGTAAAAAAATTAGCTAAGAATATTTTAAGGGGTGAACCAGTACGTGAAACTGAACAACTTTCCCCGAGGAACATAGGTCGAAATATGAAAAAAAAATTGGCCCTCCCATACAAATTATCCCGGCCGGGTAACACACTAAGTATGGGAGGGTCAAATTATTTTTTCATATTTCGACCTATGTTCCTTGGGGAAAGTTGTTCAGTTTCACGTACTGGTTCACCGCTTAAAATATTCTTAGCAAATTTTTTTACACCTTATATTTACTCCCGCATTACGGCTACTCCCCTATCCTGTACCCTAAGGTTGCCTGGAAGAAATCGCTACCTAAGCGATAAGGCCGCCTTGTGTACACTTTTTTAAATTTATATCTTGTTTACAATAAAGTATTTTTGAATTGAATTTGAATTGAATTGAATATCGACGAACGACCCGATGAACCCTGGACTTACCAACGACGTCAAGGCGTAGGAATATGCTGGTGGGCGGATGTGACGACACTTGACACTCGTAGATACCTCCGTCTCGTTTCTGGACGAACTTCACTTTGAGAGTCCAATCCTACAGAAAAAAGAAAAAGAAATTAGTATATACAAGAATAATAAAAAAAATAACACGACTGCTTTCTAAGATAAAGCCTAGCCTATGACACTCGGGATAATGTAAGGATTCTTCCGATACAATTCCCGTTCGAATCTGTTCAGTGGTTAACGAGTTGCAGTACTTTAAAGAATCGCACATACTTACATTACATATTATGTACATGAACTCAAAAAACATTACACTCTTTGTTTGGTTGGGCAGTCGTGTAATAAAAAGACCATTACATAGCGAAATCTCAAGACCGACTGATGATAAGGAATAATTTTCTCCAAGGAACATAGGTTGCAGGTGTGGCGTGCATCCTCCTTAGGTTGATTCCTGGCTGGATGCACCTGCTGTCATGGTGTCGTGATGACGTCAAGACACCGTGACAGACTATTTTCGATAGCCACTTACTCTTGTACAGCTCTAGGAGTGAGATGTGATTTTAACAGATAATATAAGTTACTTTATGCAAAGAATTATTAACCCGTGTTTGTACTATAGCAGCCCCTTTATAGGAAGCGGTCCTGTCTGCTGCAGGGCCGTTTCACAATAATGTCAAAAATAATTTGAGCTTCTATAATATTTCGTATTTGACCTAATGTTTGTTGGGGAAAGTTGTTCATTATCACCAGCCCATTTTGAAATTTTGCAATCAGCCACTTGTAAATTTTCACCAGTTTCCATAAAATGGATCAATTAAGTATAAAATATTTTCATTCGAAAGTAAATCATTTTTGATTGGGCCGCTTTGGAATTATGAATCGCTTGAAAGTGCATTTCATTTGGACTTGGAATGAAATGGAATGCCAATGCAGTGCTATTTCTAGACAGTTTTCAATAAATTGCATATTCTATACATTTAAGGTTGTTTTATTTAAGCCGAGTGTAGTCGTAAACGGCGTCGATAGCGGCGCCACTTCACAAAAAAATCTCTCTATAAAAACAATCTATCAGAATTTCCGTTGCTCAAGTTTTTTAGTATCATCCTTGAGTAAAATGGGAACCTACAAACCCTATAAAATATTCTCTGTAATTAAAATTATAGCAAAAAGTGCCTAAAAATGGCTACTTAAAACAGGTTACAATCGCCTTAAGGTATACATTTGTCTCCAAGTCGCTTTGCACGGCACCCACGGGTTGTAATTGGGTGATGCAACTATATAAAGGCATCACATGGCAAGTCATTGAAATTATATTTCCAAAAATTGGTAGCTACAAGAATATCGATAAAAAAGAAAAAGAACGTATTGCGACTGATGTTTTATTTTTATTTTTTATGTAGTAGTTTCTAAATAATTAAAAGATTTCCGTGTGATACCAAAAGAAGAAAAACATGGTTGAAGCTGTTTGACAGCGTCAAATCGTAAGGATTTTTTTTGTAACATACCATTATTATTTATTCCAAAGAAAGATTATTTTTAAGTGTTTAAACGACCAGCAGAGAAATCTGACTTGCCCGCCTGCCAATACCCAGTACAACCATTCCTTTGAATTGAGGCACTCCGTAATTTAATAGCACTACATCGAAGGCCACTCCTGAGTTATATGCGGAATATCAATGAGGTGCCACTGGAGACCACTTTGAAATCGATATTCAAGCCAGCTTGATGGGCTAAGTATGAAGTAGGCACAGAATAACCAATAGTATGTAGTATATATTATACATACAGAACGGACACTCACCTCCCCGCACCCCAGCCCTCGACCCGCCCTCACCCGAGAAATGTCAAAATACCAGTGGAGAATTAAATAGAAACTAGCGCTAGGCTTGTTACATTCTTTTTGGTAGTTACTGTGTGTATTAATCAGGTTAGATATAAAAATCAACCTGCATGCCAAACCTGCACTCACACATCTGTGATCATCCACACATGCACATGTAGAAATTACAGTTGTCTATAAAGAGTCCGCTGTATGGAGTGTCCGAGGTGTGAAGTAGGTGCTGTGGTGATCGGCGCTTATGCCAACCACCATGCCGGCACCGGCTTAATTTTGCAACTAATTTAAATCTAGCCTGCGATACAATTTTGCAAGTACTCCAAAAAGTTAAGATTTTGAGCAAAGATCAATTTTTATTTACCTCTGAATGTTGTAAATGTATGGCTTGAAACCTCTGATCTGAACTGTATGTTGTCAGCCCCACTGTGAGTAGGTGGTAGTCTTTCCTTCTGATCCAGGAGACCTGCAAGAAAAAATTACAAAATTTAAGTACTATATCCAAATACCAAGGTTTATCGGGTCGTTTGTAAAGAAGTACTATAATGACAATCTAAGCAATAAGTCAAAGATTTTTAAATCATGTATTGTTTTTGTCGAGGATATAACAGATAAAAATGTCTAACAGTAACACAACTTGATAAAATTTACTGCTAAGAAAAAAAAACGAAATAACCTGGGGGCCGATAGAGGTAATAACGACTCGACGCGACGGTATTAGACCTATTGCGGCTTGCATCAGTTCGACGCAGAGGCTAGAAGGGAAGGCAAGATAGTAACCACAGATAATCTTTTCTTTTATTATACGTTGAAGGTCAATGTATCAATTGCTTGAAGGTTCTATTTGAAATTCGTATATGCATAAATGTAGACTAGCTGTTACCCGCGGACTAGCCTGCGTGCTCATATTTTATACGAAGGGACCATGGACGTAAAAAAAAGTACGGACAGAATCCGGCTAATAACAAACTGTGTCGCTCAAAGTCGGCCAGTTCTCTGTACGTACAAGTGCACACGCACACATTCACACATTAGTCGGCCATAACGCACGCAAACGTCAACATAAGCGGACAAAAATACCATCGTCCGTCCATAACGAGTCATTCATTACATTATTATTATAATAAATTATGAATATTTTATAAAATATTATGTACAATTTGTGCCATTAGTGGAGCTGGGTACCAACCTTTACTGGTTTTTCTTGTAAACTGTACAAAAGCCAGTTTAAATTGGTGCTTTGTTATATTTATAATTATGCTGCTGAAAGTACTTTTTTAACAAAGGAATATATTGATGTTGATCATACAATTCCTTTTTACACGACTGCCCAACCAATTTGCAGTGTGATGCCGGCTTAGAATAGCATCATCCCGTTTCTTTCCCGTTGGAGTCGTAAGAGGCAACTAAGGGACTCAAGGGTGTGTATTGCAATTTTAGGCGATGGGGTGACAACCTGTCACTATGGCGATACACAAATTTCCGAATGACCATTAAATATTTGTCACAAGTGGCCCAAATGTAAGTTCTTTGCGGCCGTTTACGCTCTGTCTACCCTGCAAGGGATTATAGGTGAGATATATATATGTGTGTGTGTGTGTGAGCACAACCAAAAATAAGATTGTAATGTTTAAACTTTAATGTGTTCATATATGATGTGTGATTCTTCAAAGTGTAGTCTAGGTGCGTAACAAATAAACTTAAGTACTGGCAGAGTTTCTCTTTTTTTAGAATCTTTTTTAATCTGGTGGTTCGGTCCACAATGTTCTAACTAGACTGTAAACAAATTACAAATTACCAAAGTGATAATATCAACTTTATGAGTGTCCCAGTGGTAATCGAACCCGGAACCTTTGCGCCGCAGGCAGTCGTACTACCACTACGCTACAACGGCCGTCCGAACGGGTAGCTGAAATTTATCACTATCATTGAGCAAATCGGCAGAAACTCTACCAGTAATTCAGCTGAAAAGTGATCGTAAGACGTAAGACTATAACTACTGAACAGGACAGGATAAACTGAGGAACTGAGGCATTAGATACAAAGCTAAAAGCTTGAAACTTTTTTAATGCACAACATTCCAGCTTTGCAGTCATGGACACCATAAGAACAGGTAATTACGCGTTTCATTATGTCATCTTATCTTCTTATCTTAATTAGCCTACATCGTCCCACTGCTAGGCAAAGGCCTCCCTCTTCTCTTTTCATCCAGTTCTACTCTGGGCCTCCAAGTGTCAGTCTTTGCTAAAGGCATGTAGCTCGTCTCGCCACCTGCGACGGGGTCTTCCGCGGCGTCGTCTCGGTGTGGGTGGTTTCATTATAAAATTATAAAATAAAATAATAATAATTACACAAAATATTTATACTTTTGGTGCATCGCCACCATTGCTTTTTTATTTAGTTTATTTAAAGATTTTTTAATTTACAGATAGACAGCGCGACAACATGATTTTTTTGTTTGTATATAGTTATTTCGCATCGGCACGCGCGGTCTCTTCCTGTTGATTGGTTGTCATGGAGACTCGTTTGGTTATTTACGTTTTGGTTGTTACTTTTGGTTCCTAATTTTTTCTTGTAAATATTAAATAAACACCGAATTGTATAAGGCGAAGAACTGGTTTTGATTAACAGTATTTTTCCCCACGCGCTGGCGAAATACCTACACACTCGTTACTAGAAGGTTAGATTTGTTTTTCTTACTATGCTGATGATCACATATAATTTTAGTTCCTACACAATGTTTATGCTAGATATCTTAGCAAACTCGTCGCTTACTCTATAATCGAACCGCTGTAGAAGTTAATCTGCATGGTTTCCTTATATTTCAGTTTTTGCGAATACTGGCAGAGTTCACTTATTAAGTTTGATGATGGTAGATGGTAACATTCATTAATATACTTTGTTTACATTGTAGCTCAGCTGTCTCCAGGAAACCTTATAATTTGTGTGAAGTATTGCAGTTTTCACACGATTTGCCAGCGCAAATTTTATGACAAATTAAGACCTTGCTTGAAAAAAACTTAGCAGACGAGCAGAAAGAACACTCAGACGCGACAGACTCGAACCTCGAGAAGTCAAGAAAGGATTTTTATGCATTCAATAGTTATGAACTTATGATTGTTCTACTAACATCACCTCAAGATACCCATTTAAGGTTTTACTCGAGGTGTTTTAGATGGCATCTTATTAGGGAGAAACGCTATAATGGATCAAAATTAATAAAAACAACCAACTTGAAATTCTTTTTGCTTTTCTTTAACATCCGCATATAAACACATAGCCAGCAAGACAAGCGGTCTCTCGTCTCGTTCCTTACATAAAAGAAGGCCGAGTTGATCGACGTACATAGCAGACTACAGTTTTTGATTGTGCAATTTCCCACTCCAACCCCAGACCATATTGTAGTTAATCTGTGCCCCGGAACACAAGTGGGAGAAATGTAGTTTTAATTAAATTGGATGAAATTTTGGTATGTTACAGTATTCAGTCATCTGAACAAAGTTTTATTCATAACGAGTCATGATAATTCAGATAATTTATTTTAATCATTAGGAGTAAATAGGAATACTGATGCAAGTTCTAATAGTAGAGGAGCCTAAGTGGGGATTGCTGGATCCTTTAGATCGACTTCGTCCATTTCCGAACTCGTCCTCTTCCTAAATATATTGTAACAGAAGAAAATGCAAGGTTAATGGTGGGTGCAGTGTAGACAACAGCAAAAGAACGAATCAAGCCTAGGTCTTATATCTTCTTTAGGTCTCTATTTTAAAAGCTAAGCTGGTCAGTTCTGCCATGAAATGAGTTGGGCAATTTTTTTTTAACCCGTAGTCCACCTATAGGTTATTTTTTTTTCTTCGCGTAGTTCACCAATAGAGCTGAGCTGGGATTTTTTAAAATAGATCCACCTGGTGGGCCATACCACATTTTTTTCGTTGCGTGGTCCACCAAAAATTTTTAACCGCTATTAACTCAAGTTCTATTCCCTGTAGTCCACCTTCTCAAATTTATGTCGCTGTCTTGTTCAAGTCATGCGCAATAATCAGCGCGCATGCAAAACTAATTTCTTTGTAAAAGTTGTAGGTCTTGAAATTGTAGATGACATCTGTCAAACTTTGAACTAATTTATTTCGTCAACTATGCATGCTTAACTACTAGTTCTTTGAAGAAGTTGTAGGTCTTGCCGAGATGTATATTTTGTAGTCAAACAAAGAACTTATTCATCTCGCTTTGCAATATGTACGAACATATCATGGATAACCCCACCCATTATGTCAGGTTCGATAAGGCAGCAATCCTAGCGAGAGAGAAGAGATTCATTCCTAGGAAAGTACGGGAAGCCTTAGAAATTCAAAAACATCCAAATTTCAACAGAGATACTGGATGGGCACAACAAATTGACAGCTGTCATCTCAAATGTAGATCTTGTCAAGACCTACAACTTTTCCACAGAAATATACATGCATAGTTTCCAAGTTTGAATTAAGACAGCTATCACTAAATTTTGTCATGAATTGCTCTTAATTTTGAATCTTGGCTGATCTTATGTTAAGGTCACTGACGCTCGAGTAAAACCCCATTGAGCATTGTGGGCTCCTCTACAATAATGAAATGACTTATGATTATGAATTGTCTGACGTGACGAATAACACATTTTATTCTGAGTGACTGACATAAATAAAATTGATCAAGGATTGTTAAGTATGATGTAAAGAGTATTTAATAGTCAGTTAAAATGTATGGAAAATCTGTACCTTAGTATCAAGTAATTTAAAGTGATTATTCCGAAAACTGTAAGACTTAGGATGTTGGGCAGCTTTACACGTACGCTGACACCACGCGTGCTCTATGCATGTTATACGCCCGCGCAGCCCACGCGTTGTACACATGTAGAGCACGCGTTGCATACTAGTAAAGCAAGCATTGTATACAAGTAGAGCTCGCGTTATACACGTGTAGAGAACGCGTTACACACGTATCGAACACGTGTTGTACACTAGTATAATACGCGTCACCAACGTGTTAAGCACGCGTTTCACAAGAATAGAGCGCGCGTAGAAAACGTGTGTGTATCCTATGATAGAACGGACGGACGGTGGAGTAAGCGGGTTCTCGAATGGAAGCCTTGCCGCGGCAAGCGTAGCGTTGGACGACCACCGACCAGATGGACTGATAACTGGATGGAAAAAACAAGAGATCGTGCCCTGTACCTACTCTAGGGGAGTCCTACGTCCAACAGTGGACTGCAATAGGCTAATGAATGTATGTAGAGCACGAGTTATATACGAATAGTGCACACACCGTACACGAGTACAACCTTCAACTTAGTCGTCTCTTTCAACACCTACGAGAAAAGAAAGGGGTGATGCTATTCTATGCCGTCATCACACGGTAATCATCATCACACGGCAATCATCATCACACGCATGTACGCTCGTTGGTGCATACATTTTAGTTAGTAAAAAATAAACCAACGAGCCTGCATGAAAAGATAAATGAATATAGAGAAGGCAAAAGAAGTATGCAAGGATCGTCGTAAGTGGAAGGAAGTAGACGCTGCCTATCCCTGCGGGAAAGAAGCGTGATTTATGTATGTTACGTAAAATTTATAAAATATCTTCTATAGATAAGTCTGTATTCAATATTTAGCAATCCTACAGTGATGTTTGTTGATACAGTACGAAGCAACTCCAACTATTGACAAGCACAAGAAGTACAAAGTTTGATCACGAGATCAAGCATTTATAACACATTTGTTATTGTAATGATATTCATTATAATATTGAATATCAACTATCATAATGTTATCATCATCACTCAGAAAAGTAATCGAAATAATTATTTATAATGTAAATATATGAGGCGTAAAACTGAACCCAAAAAAAAAACAGTTGCACATATAATCGAAAATCAACAGTAGCTGATGGCAAGTGGTAATTTTTATATGTACTTTTAGTGTGTCGGTAAAGTTAGCTTACTACTTTTTTAAACGAGTTTATTCTGCTCATGCGGTCTAAAATATCCTACAGATGCATTACCAACCTTAAAAATCTCATAGTTATGGGTAATTTTTTATAAGTTATCTTAATTAAATGAAACTCGACATCGGCAAGGCACCTATGCTTGAGACTGCTCATGGTCGAGTACAATGACAGAAACTTGGTTGTCATAGCTCGACCGCTTTTCGACACCATAGACAAAATAATCGTAGAAAGGGACAAAAACCCGATGACATTAAGAACTTTGTATGTAAATTACTTGTCATTCTGTTTGACACCTAAATGAAACTCGACCGAATTCCGTCCGAACTCCGACGCCGTAATGCCCGCATGTGTCATTCCATACAAAAACTCGACGCCGTTATACAGCTAAATAGGCCTCCTGCATTTGAAACATTTTTGTCATTATAATATACAGTTTTAAAGTTATGAGCAAACTTATTCTGCTTTAATTTAGATACGTAACTTTTCCAGTAAAAATGGCTGAATTAGACATTGTTACAACATTTTTCTAGTTACTATGTCAAAAAATCCGTAAAGTGTCGTGAAAAATTGTGCTCAAAATTATTTTCTGTTTCTCTATGGCGCAACACGAATGAAAGAGACCAACTTTTTAGAAAAATGCGGCCTTAAAGAATATCTATTGTATCAATCGTATAACTTAAATAAATATACACATTATAGTGGTGTATTCCTCAAATCAAGGTTTCGCACTGATCAATTAAAATATTTGTGGATTTTGTATTGAGTTTGTTTTTATTATAATTTATACCTAAGCTTTCCAATCTCGAAAACACTTTTGTAAATTATTTGCTCTCTTAAATTAATTCTAACGAAATTACTTAAAAACTATAACATTAACAAAACAAGATTTAATTTAAGATATAAATATCTTAAAGTTATTTATTTTACAAATAGTTTAACCTTAAGCCTATTAATGAACGAGTGTTCTTTAAGATACAAAATAGTATTACAAACTTTTGAACAAGATAATGAATAGCAACATAACTTTACTATTAAGAAATCAATTAGGATTCTACTTACTTATGTTTCAGACTAAAATAAAATAGAAAGGACATTTCATACTGTTAGGAGTCGCCTAAAACTTTATTTTAAATGCCTTTTGTGCCATGCTGTATGGTGCCGGCTTAGAATAGCATAACCAATTTTTTTCCCGTGGGTGTCGTAGTTGTTACTCAGGGGCTTGAGGGTTACTTGTGTATTGATATTTTAGGCGATGGCCTTACCTGTCACTATGGACTGATGAGTACCTACATCATCCCTTCTAGATCTTCTGCATCTGAAAATTCTTCTGTATCAAGCAGTGGACTGTTGTGGCTGTTGATCGTAATATAGGGTGAAATTTTACTAGTGACCGATAACGAAACCTCAAGACGGGCTGGTGATAAGGAACAACTACTACAAAGCATCATAAGTTAAAAAATGACAAATGACAAAAATATTTGGAGTTTGCATAGTAACTCAAGTCAGCTGATCGGCAATTTTGTATGAGAGATATTTAAAATCGTATTTTGATCTATATTCCTTAGGGAAAGTGGTTCCTTATCACCAGCCCGAGTTCTGTTTTCAATATTATTAACTAGTAAAATGACATCCTATATAATTGCAATACTGTTACACTACAAAATATGTAGTCATCTGTGTTACTGTGTAATTTAATTTCTTGTGTGACACCGAGTCTTTCAACGACCTAAAGAACCCTAGTAAATCTGTGTAAATCTAAGTAGCAGAGTTAGTACTTGCGTGATTTGTTCGCCCTTCTACTATTTTCTTTACATTAAGACGTTTGCCTTTTCATTAAAACTTTATTCTTCAATACTGCAAACTTCAGGCTTATTTATAAGTAGGTATTGAAAGTTCTTAATCCATTAAAGTTCTTGTAATATGATTTTGATAAATTTTATTTCTCTTAATGGATATTTCTCAAAGTTCAGAGTAACATGACTTGTCATAAATCCATTTGCTCTTTTGTGAAAAAAAATTGAGTTTTTAGTTACGTAATTCATTTTTTTTTGTTCTGGACTCTATAGTTTTAGCCCCGGGGCTAAGAAATCTACACCTGACTGTATGGTGGAGAGCAGGAGCTCACCCGGAAAAGATTTTTGGTTGTTCAAATGTTGCTCTTGGGGCGCGACTGGGCTTACGAGTTGTTCTGGGAAGAACGGATTGGATTAATTACGTGGTTCAATGGCGTGTGTGCCGGCTTAGAATAGCATCACCCCATTACTTTACCGAGGGTGTCGTAAGAGGCGACCAAGGGATTTGAGGGTTGCATGCGTATTACAATTTCAGGCGATAGGCTGACCATCTGTCACTAAAGTAAACAAAAAATAAGGTTTTGTCAGACGTGGCGATAGCGACCGTATTTTTACGGCTGTTAACGGTCTGCCTAATCCGCAAGGAAAAAGGCATGATATGTGTGTAGTTAATTTTCTGATTTACCAATTTTAAAGTTTATTTATTTACGATTTATTGTACACAGGAACAGTAAAGAGACAAACACATAAAGAATACAGACACAACAGGCACTGCTAGTTTAATACTTCAACTTTTATTTCTTCAGGATTTAATCATTCATTCTGTCATGGAGCCATTTGGAGAGTAAACCATATCCAGAAAGAGCTTTGGCGAAGAACTGATTTGAAACGAAAAACCAAACTATTTCTTTTTCGAAATCGGTCGACTAGATCGGTTCACCTTGTGATGCCTGCCTGAGCAGCATCACCCCATTTCTTTCCCGTGGGTGTCGTAAAAGGCGACTAGAAGATTCGAGGGTTACATGTGTATTGCAATTGTAGTCGATAGGCCGACAACCTATCGCTATGGTAATACACATTTTTCTGAATGACTCTGTAATGTTTGTTGGATGTGACTTAAATGTTCGTTTTTAGGGTTCTGTACCCAAAGGGTAATAACGGAAACCCTATTACTGAGGCTCGGCTGTCCGTCTGTCTGTCCGTCCGTCCGTCCTACAGTTACGAGGCTGTATCTCCTGAACCGTTATACCTAAACAGTTGAAAATTAGAATAAGGTAAATATTTAAGGGGGCTTCTATACAAAAAACTTGTTTTTTTGTATGGAGGCTGTAACTCATTAACCGCGAAAGTTAAACAGTTGAAATTTTTACACATGTTGTATTTCTGTTGCTGCTATAACAACAAATACAAAAAAAAAAACTAAATATTTATGGGGGCTGCCATACAAAACACGTGTTTTTTGCGCGTTTTTATCGATAATTGTTTGGTATAATGGTACGGAACCCTTCGTGCGCAAGTCCGACTCGCACTTGGTCAGATTTTCTGCCGTTTACGCTTTATATACCCCGAAAGGGACAAAGGCATGATATATGTAAGCTTAAAACCAGCAGTGTGCTGTGCCTACACCCATTTCAGATCATATTTTATTTTATTTTTTATTAATGATGGGTTTGCTCTTGACTCTAGTCTAGGTCATAGGACAGAGACAGAGTCTAAGATGGAGCGAGCTCACCCAGAAGAAGCCTGTTCACTCTTACTTTGTATTTATATTGTATATTTGTACTGTATTTATTGATTGTGGTGTCTAAAATGTGATGCGAAATAAACATATTTGTATTTGAATGTATATATGTTAAATAGATATTATGTCTTTTGTCCTTACCAAACGGATATTGTTACGTATTCCCCGAACATGCGCCGTCAACTGTGGGCAAATTGCCAGAATTTTCCTTTTGACCGAACAACCGATTAACTGATAGGTCGTCCAAGTTTATACGAACTTCACTGACCTTATGGCAGGACGAAATGATTGCTTGCGACTTTGTCAAGCCAATGAGGCCATTTTTACCATTTACAACAAGTATAAAGTATCTCTCTACCGTAGGACTGCTGGAAGAGATTACTTTTAGAAATAAATAGTACCTGTTGTGTTGTTTTTCATTAATGTTATTGTTATAAACTAATAAAGTACTAAAAACATCGAAAGATGGCGTTGAACAGCTGGCATCTTAGCTGGGGAGTTTGATTCTTCTTCTTTTCTTGTGTAATACTGAGATGTCCAACGACCCAATGAACACACACACACACATACACGCCTATAATCCCTTGCGGGGTAGGCAGAGCGTTATGAACGTTGTTGAAATATTAAGAAGTTTTTATTGGAGTTTGATTGAAAGTTTGAAAATAATATTTGCGGTGCTAGTAGCGCTGATTTATGCGTATTAAAATGTCGCAATGAATAAAGAATTCAGATCCAAAAAGGATCGCCAGCATAATTACGAGGAAGAAAACAATTCAATACTACTAGAAACGATGGCAATTTAAGAATATTACGTGATAGGATCTCTCGGCCATTAAGTGAAGTCTTTCTACCCACTTATTGTATATTCAAGAAATTATTCATAAGTATTTCTTTAATTTTACTTTAGTAGTTTCAACAATTTTGTGGTCTATTAATTAATTACCTAGTTTACAAATACTTACCTACCAAAAGTGATAGTTTGTGTTTAAAGTGAAGATGCGATTGTTCGCGACAATACTCCTGCAAGGTAAACTACCCTAGTATTAAGAAAAATCATGTATTTCTCATGGGTTAAGTGAACTATATTCTTTTTATGAGAAATAAATATCTTAAACCGTAAACCGTAGAATAAAATAAGTGCCGTGTGATGCCGGCTTAGAGTGCCGTGTGATGCCGGCTTAGAGTGCCGTGTGATGCCGGCTTAGAATAGGTGCCGTGTGATGCTTTGAATAGCATCACTCCATTTCTTGCCCGTGGGAGTCATAAGAAGCATCTGAGGGACTCGAAGGTGTGTATTGCAATTTTAGGCGATGGGCTGACAATCTGTCACTATGGTGATACACAATTTTCCGGATGACGCTCAAATGTTTGTCAGACGTGGCGTAAATGTCCGTTCTATGCGGCCGTTTACGCTCTGCCTACCCCGCAAGGGATTATAGACGTGATATATGTATGTATGTACTACTAGAACGCTTATTTTATTACCTTGCCTGGCTAGTTGAGAAATTCCCAGATGTTTAACGCCATCTATCGTCGTGAGAAGAGTAACGTTTTATTTAATCTGTTAAAAAGACATTATAATCGGTTGAATAGTGAGGGATAAGTTATTTATGACACTGTTTCCTGTTTCGTAAAGACATTGCAGGCTGAACCATCTGATTGTTTAGTGAAATTCCGTTGCTAATAATAGTCCGAAAAAAAAAGTGACTATGAAATTACGTCATTCTGTGGTAAGGTTGTCTAATTTATTACATTTATTTTCGTGCATAAGTTTTTGATTGACAGCAACTGGATATATTTGGTGGGCATTCCATTTGTCGGCTATTGCTGCGTATTTTTAACGCACCGCATAACGTATGCGTCTGTCACACGAAAGAAAATTGCGAATTCCGACGAAATAAAATCGGAAGTCGCAATTACCTTACATCTGACAGACGCATTCGTTACGGTGTGTTAAAAATAAGCAGCGACGGACAAGTGGCAGAATTTTAAGTATTGTGAAATGTTTCGTATTGGCGGTTCTCCTACTATAACGTACTAATTGACTGATGTTTTATTAAAGCATCCGTCAAGATCATTGACAGATGCATCCGTTAGTCCGTCAAACTGTGAGATTCGCCTTATTCACTAACTAAAATTAGTCAAGAAAATCCATCTTGGACAAAAAAGGTTAACTGTGTGTACTTACCCAATCCGCGACTAGAACGTTCACCCTACCTAAGTTACTATAAATAAATTCCCAAAATAGACAACATTCATTCACTACGTTAATCAATTTATTTATTAGTCATCTTCCACACAAAAACAATCACACAGACAATTTATCACAAAACTCTCACCATTTGGTAACTAGGTTATATGCCTTTACGATAAGTGGGTAATAACATGAACTTTTTTATTTGGCACTAATTTTGGGGCATAACCACAGTAGACGAAAATGACAGTAAGTAAGCGTAGTGTTGGACGCTCCCCGGCCAGAAGAGAGGGCGACTGGTTATGATTTATTTATTTATTTATAAAGTTTCTATATAAGCTTACAGATTGAAAATCCAAAGCGCCTACATGCTAAACAAAACACTTAATGTAGTAAGTACATATTCAAATTTATACACAATTTTTTACTTAATGGAATAAAGTTGTCATTAAATAAAACCCGTAACCAGGGCCCAAAGTCTGCTAAATGAAAATCGTTTCAGTTGTATGTAGATAGCGTGTCAGTGGCATGGTTTTGGGCGTTTCATATTCTGCTAACAGTTTGAAGTATAGAATAACATTAATTAGATTAATTATTTAAAAATTAAATTATCTCAAATTTTATTAATTAATGGATTAACATTTTTTTTTTTTTTTTTTTTTTTTTCCAAAAGCAAGCATTTTTACATTTATGTTCTACAAGGGTTCGGTACTTTTGTCTAACTACTAGTACTTACTGAATACTACAATGAATTGGGGTGAGAGCCTGGTGATTCGTAATACGGGACCTCCTAGTTCGAACACCAGTCTTTCACAAAGGCTTATTAATTGTATAATATTAAGTACACCTCTGTAAGCTTAGTATCCATTATCACCTTTGTGAAAGAAATAAAAGTACATTATTATTATTATTATTATTATTATTTAAAATAAAATCAGAGAAATAGACTTATAGATTTTGTCCCCGCACGTATTTATTTCGTACTTAGTTTTTCAGGTTGGCTGGAAGAGATCTCTTTATAGAGATAAGCTCACCTTTGTGAACTACTTTTAAAACAAATATTATTGTATTGTTAATACACAATAAAGAATATATATATATATAACACGGTGGAAAAAAAATACAATTAAGTGTCGCTGGTTAAAGGGAAAAATTTAGAAACCGGACCCTGGGGGATGCCTACGTCCAGTAGTGGATTGTTGTAGGCTGGTGTGATGTAATGTTGAAAAAATAATGTTAATGCATAGCTCTTGCCTTATGTTTGTAGTAAACAACTTTTTAACTTGCTCGCTGGTTAGTTCTGCGTTTGCTGATGTAGTAGAATGGCGCCACCATATTTATAACCCTGCTCATCTATCTAGGGTACGGGCAGTAGCGTTTAAGTGAATGCCGTTGCCGTGTGGTGCTGGCTTAGAATAGCATCACCCCAATTCTAATCATGGGTGTCGTAAAAAGTGACTAAGACATAATCCAGGCCATATACAGCACCTTTACCTGTGAATGCAAGATCTTGTACTGTACTCGCCAATCCACCCAAGCGAGGTAAGTATTTTAATACTCCCCAATAGGAAGAAGGCCATTTCTTGCAATGGACTCTTGTGGCTGTAGATAATAATGTCATTTTCTATCAATCTATACATTCCGTGCTGCATTTTTTTCTTCTGTGGCTCAACCTTGAGTAACCTTATGTTTATGTGAGTCCCAATAACTATTTGGCCTTGTGGGTTACTGAGTAAATAGCATTTAGGGAATAAGGACTGTATAAATATCGAGTGAGCCTGAACTATATTTCTGACGTAAGACCGTTTGTCTGGATCACAGACGTTTTAGTTCATAAGTAGGCACCATTTCTATATTAACATTATTATTATTAATATAACGTGAAAAAACATGTGATGTCGAATTGAAATAAAATTACCCCATTTATTTCTCGTAGATATCGTAAGAGGCGACTAAGTGTGTATGACAATTTTAGGCGATAGGCTGACAACCTGTTATTATGACTATGACGATACATAATTTTCTGAATGACCCTCAAATGTTTGGAAAACATGGCGTAAATGATGGTGGCGTTTTTATGGCAGTTATGCCTACCCCGCAAAAGTATATAGGTGCGATGATACTACAGTGCGCGACGCGATGATAGTACAGGCCTAGAATAGCAACACCCCATTTCTATCATCCATCCATACATCTTTCCATGAGTGTCATAAACGTTGACTTAAGAAGTTGAACCTTGCGCGGTAGACAGAGCGTAAACGGCCGCTAAAAACGGACATTTACGTCATGTTAGACAAATATTTGAGTGTCATTCGGATAATTGTGTATCGCCACAATGTCAGGTTGTCAGCCCATCGACTAAGTCCTTTAGTCATCTCTTACGACTCCCATGGGAAAAAATGGGGTGATGCTATTCTAAGCCAGCGTCACATCACACGGCAATGAAATTGAATTACATCTACAAAATTACAATATTGTTTTTGAAATATTCCCTCCGCAAGCCTTGATATAAATAATAGTAGTTTCTGTGTAAATACCATTTAGGTACGAAGGATAATACCAAAGTAAGCTTTAGGGAAAATTAATTGGTTTCAGCTAAGTAATTGTGGCCGTTTTGTGTCTATCTTGGAGATTTTTATTTGACTAGTTCTTTGCCAAATCTGCCCTTGATCTAGACAAGATATTAGTATCCTTATAAAAATAGTAGACCAAAAATAAAAGTAAAAATATTACTATGGCATAAATTGTTTATTTATGTGCTAGAATTTTTAGAATATTTGAATTTAACATTAACATTATTACATAATTTGATTGAACATTTCGTAGTAACTTGCTACGAAGTCGTAGAACTGCGCTACGCTTTTGTTACATAACCTGTATTTATCGCTAAAAGATATTCCCAATACTAATACGAGGTGTAAAGGGGCAGCCCTCCAAATACTGATATAGGGTGCACGGAGACTTTAAAACTGAACAACTTTTCCTTAGTAACAAAGTGTTATTATATCAAAACCTCTTAGTAAATTATTAACGAAATTAATTAAATAAGTGATGTAGCGTGAAGATTGCGATACATTATTATTCATTGTTTAGGCTAGGTGCTGAAGGGGAGAATCTTATTACCATTTTTCATAACGATGTCAATATAATCACGATTGTTGTATGGCAGACCCTTTCAATGTTGATTTTATTTTAATATTGTAAAAAAAGATTTTTAGCGACAATAAAACTTTGGTGACAGACGGACGTCAAAGTTTCAATAAAAGGGTTCCCGATTCACCCTTTGAGTACGGAACCCAAAAACTTAGTGATAGAACAGTACTGCCTTATCTTATCTTAAGTTATAAAGATATAAATATTCTGGACAATTTTCACACAGCGTCATCTAGTCCCAAACAACGCAAAGCTTGTACTATGAAAACAAGATAGCTGATATTATTACTTAAATACTTAATTTTGAAAATAATAGAAACACTCAGACAAATATTTTTGTCTTGTGAGGATCGAACTTACGACCCTCGGCAGGCAGGGGTACTATCCGCTACGCCTTCGGGCCAGCAAAAGTTACATTGACAATCCCTTTTATTAAGCAGAATGGAGTCCAATAATCTTGTAATTTGGCCGTGTTGCCGTAGAATACCACAGCAATCAGGCGTTTGATGATGAAAGGGCCGAAAGGGTTTGACCCTTGACCTTGAGATCAGGATAGAGGTCACAGGAAACTGTGGTAACCTTTTTGCTTTGAAGTCATCATTTTGCGTTCGTGACAAAGTTTATTGTACTCACAGCTGCACATCAACCTACCCCTTTTAGAGGTAACTTAAATAGAGTTTTTATACATACATACACACATCACGCCTTTATCCCTTGCGGGGTAGGCAGAGCGTAAACGGCCGTTACAAGCAATATAAATTTAAAAATTAAAATCATGACTGCTTTTTGAGCTAAAGCCTAGCCTATGACACTCAGGATAATGTAAGGATCCTTCCGATACAATTCTTATTTGAATCTGTTCAGTAACTAACGAGTTTTATTCCTTTAAAGTATCGCATATAATATACATACACATACATTCATGAACTCAAAAAACATTACACTCCTTTTTTTGGCATTCGTGTAAAAATACGGCCGCTATCGCCACGTCTGACAAATATAGTTGTACTAGCAGCCCGCCCAGCGGTTTCACCCGCCGCTAACTATTTCCCCCCGGGAATAAGACAGTTTAATATAGCCTATGTTCATCAGAGATAATGTAGCACTCTAAAAATCTTGACTTCAATTTGAAACAAATACCTATCGTTTTCAGATGGTGGTGGCGTAAAGTTACATGCCGTGTGATTAACCTGGCCAGCCCCATGGCAGTGCCTATATTTTTTTTTTATCTCGCCCGAGCCGTGTGATGCTGGCTTAGAATAGCATCACCCCTGGGGGTCGTTTGAGGCGACTAAGGGACTTGAGGGTGTGTATTGCAATTTTAGGCATTGGGCTGACAACCTGTCACTATAGTGATACACAGTTATCTGATTAACCCTCAAAATTTTGTCAGACGTGGTGTTAATATCCGTTTTACGGCCGTTAACGCTCTGCCCATCCCGTAAGGGATATAGGCGTGATTTATGTATGCATAACAAAATTGTAATCAAAAAAAGAAAATTGTGTAATACAAATTTCTTTTTTTAGAATCACGGTTCATGACGTCAATAAGTGATAATACTATCCTACATTGAATAAAGATTTCAATTTCAATTAACGGTAAAAGAATTTTTTAAATCGGTCCAGGAGTTTCGGAGCCTTTTCAATTCAAACAAACAATAAAAAAAATCCTGTTTCTAATATTAGTGTAGATTATATTATTATTATTTTAGTGTGATGCCGGCTTAGAATAGCATCAAACGATTTCTTTCCCGTGGGAGTCGTAGGAGGCGACTAAGGGACTTGAGGGTGTGTATTGCAATCGAATGACCCTCAAGCATATATGTCAGACGTGGCGTAAATGTCCGTTTTGCGGCCGTTTACGCTCTGCCTACCCCGCAAGGGATAATAGGCGTGATATGTGTATGTATGTATTATTTTAGTGTAGATTTTTTAATGCATTATTTAATGTTTTTTGTCGTATTTTTATACCGAGTAAGGGACAGCCCTTCGAATACTGATAGGGTGCATGAAACATAAAACTGGACAACTTTCCCCTAGAAACATATGTCAGGAAACGCCTAAAAAATGACCTTCCATACAAAATCACAATCAGCTGACTGCATTCACTTTGGGAAGTCAGTTTTTTTACGTTTCCTGAAATATGTTCCTAGGAGAAAGTTGTTCAGTTTCATGGTCTGCATGTACTTTATCAGTATTTGGAGGGCTATCCCTGACATTCTTTAATACAGTAATGATTAAATGTAATCATTACACTGGTACGAATAATGTGGCGTAGTTTGTACATTTTTAAATGAAAAAGTAGTTATTGTGGCATAACTGTAATAGTTAGACATATGGTATTGATGACATTATTATAGATATTGATGTCCTCTATAAAACTGTAGTACATCACTTTGCTCTATTGTCAATAATTTCCACAGCGTACGCGATATAAGATATTTTTTTGGTAAATTTTTCACACGTTGGGTTATATTATCGAAATTTTCACGCGGATCCCTATTTTTTTCTCGTATAAAATATAGCCTATGTTCATCAGGAATGATGTAGGATTCTAATGGTAAAAGAATTTTTTAAATCGGGCCAGTAGTTTCGGAGCCTATTCGATGCAAACAAACAAACAAATCTTTCCTCTTTATAATATTAGTGTAGATGTAGAAAACTCTGACACCAGAAGTGTTCATCGGGTCTTTGAACGATTCGGTGTTCCACACGAAAAGAAGAAAAGACCAGTATTGATTCATAGATTGATTGTGTTAGTTTGTTTAAGTTCGAAAGCAAATGGAGAAGAGGTTTGTGCAGCATCAAGACAAACCGATTCTCGGTTTGATGGTGCCAAGATTATTAAATAATATTGTTATTTGGTGCCGTGTGATGCCGGCTTAGAATAGCATCACCCCATTTCTTACCCGTGGGAGTCGTAAGAGGCGACTAAGGGACTCGAGGGTGTGTATTGCAATTTTAGGCGATGGGCTGACAACCTGTCACTATGGTGATACACAAATTTCAGAGTATCCCTCAAATATTTGTCGGACGTGGCGTAGATGTCCGTTTTTGCGGCCGTTTGCGCTCTGCCTACCCCGCAAGGGATTATGGGCGTGATATATGTATGTATGTATGTATGTATGTTATTTGGTGTGAATATAAATAAAATAAATCAATGAATAAATAAATTAAATCATTTTTTTTATGAATAATCAGATAGATCAGTCTATCCATTGGATTATCTGACTAATACCAATTTTGTATGTACTGAACATGGTAGGATAAAGTAATTTAAAACCTGTTGCTTTCATTTTTAAAAGTTTATTGAAACTAAATTTAACACAAATACATCGTCTAACAGTTTAAAGCTGAAATCCCAAGCCAAAACGGTAGCTAATTTTGTACAAAGTAATTACATAGTTTACATACGTAGTAAAAGAAATAACAATTCCACGACTTCATTACACCCAAGCTTAAGCGGCCATTTTGAGATCATTTGCCAGACGTACCAGGGAAAATAGGAAGTAGCGATTCACGCTGTTTAATTTGCAGCCAAGTAGAAAGAGCTACAAAATGTTTTTCTAGCCTATTGGCTAGAATAACATGTACTGAATTTAAGGCAAAATTGGGTTGATGATATTTCATCACCCCAATTTTGCCTTAAATTCAGTGAATTCAACACTTTTTACTGTGCTCGCCAATCCACCTGTGAAGCATGGTGACTTTTGGTGAGTTATACCCAGAAATTGGGGCTCATGTCTAGCAAAAGACTGTTCTGGTTCTGGTTATAAATGTATGTTATTGTACTTGATTTAAGTCCCAGGAAATAAGAAATGTTAAGGAGTAGTGTTTCACGCTGCTTAATTTAAAGCAACATAGAAAGAGCTTTAAAAGGTTATTCAAGCTAAAATCATCTATCACCACAATTTTGTCTAGAGTGTTGTCAATTCAGCATTTCTTGTAAATATAACACTTTTCACTGCGCTCGCCAATCCATCTGCCAAGAAAAGTGACTTTAGGTGAGTACGGCATTACCTACCCCCGAAACAGGGGAAGGCCCACGTCCAGCAGTAGACTGTTATCGCTGCTAATGTATGTTGTTGTCATAGAGCTAGGTGCCAGAAATCACACACATATTACGCTTAGAATCCCTAGCAGGGTAGGCAGAGCGTAAACAGCCCCAAAAACACGCACAGACAATTACGCCACGTCTGACTAATATTTCAGATTTTTCAGAAAATTGTGTATCGCCATAGTGACAGGTAGCCCATCACTAAAAATTGCCAATACACACTCGTGTCACTCAACCGACTCTTTGACTGCCACGGAAAAGAAATGGGGTGATGCTATTCTAAGCCGGCAACACATGGCACCTATTCAAAGCTTGCATCATACTGTACCAGGAAATAAGGGACATTAAGGAGTGGCATTCTACGCCGCTTTAATTTGGAGCTAAATAGATGAAACTATAAAAATGCTGTGTTATGCTTGCTGAGAATAGCATTAGCCAAATTTCAAATATTATTCAACGCCTTCTTGTTTTGAAGTAATCTAAAACTGAGATTGAAACACGCATTATAATAGGGTGTAGATTATTTTAGGCAGAGCTAGTCAGATCCTTCTGACGTCAGGGATTATTATCATCGTTCACTAAAGTAGTATTAAAGAAGGCGGCCAATGTGGGGCTGTGGTAGTGCGAATGCCTGCGACGCATAGGTTCCGGGTTCGATTCTCAGTGGGGCACTCACTGAACTCAGTGAATTTGTACCCAGTCTGGCAAGGACATAGCAGGCAAACCACCTGATTGCCTGAAAAGAAAGATGGTTCCGTGCTTCGGAGGGCACAAGCCGCCTGTCCCGGTTGCTGTCTAGACGGCTGTTGTCACACAACAATGTCAGAGGCCTTCGAGCAATGCGGTCTTCCGTCTCGTTCTGACCCGCGTTGATCGAAATCAGAGGCCTAATACTAGTAGTAATCGGTTCTTCTTCTATTGTGTCGATGGTTAAAAACTCTCGATACAAGGGTTCATCGGGTCGTTGGACAACTCGGTGTCCCACACGAAACAAAGAAGTAGAAGATTATAAAAAGTACCAGAAAATAAGAAACATGAAGAAGTAACATTTTACTCGGTGTTAATTTGGAGCTAAGTTGCACAGGCGGCTAGAGAATTAATTAGAGACTGTTTACGCGTGGTACGGAGCCTCCTGAATACTTGTACAAGTTTCTGAACGCCTGGTAAGTAAATGTCGGAAATGCAGTGAATACATGGTCAAAGTTAGGATGTGATCCCACAAGTGGATGTGGATGGTGATAAACAACCTGATAATAATGTCAAACTTATCAGTTTCATTTCATACTTTGACATTAGGGTCAGAAATTTATGCCATGGTCCATCAAGTCGTTCGTCTACTGGGTATCCTACAAATATCAACTTTAACTTTGTGAATTTGTCCCGGTCTGGTTAGGACATTGCAGGGTGAACCAACTGACTGTCTGAAAAGAAATGGTTCCGTGCTTCGGAGGGCACGTTAAGCCGTCGGTCCCGGTTGCTGTCTATGATTACTGCGGTCGTTACACAACTATGTCAGAGGCCTTCTACTAGTAGTAGGCGGTTGAAAAACTCTGGCACCAGGGTTCATCGTGTCGTTGGATGACTCGGTGTCCCACACGAAAAGAAAGAAGAAGTGCGACTGCTTCCATGGCAAATCAGTTAGTTCGGTAATTTTGTATGGGATGTAGATTAATTTTTCTCGTTACCAACATATCATATATAGAAAAAGTGGTCAAATTTCATTGTCTGATCATGCTTGCTAAGTTTATGGTATAAAATCCTTAACATCCTGTATATTGGTAGGTTTTTGGCATTGGTAACTGAGAATGAGACATAATATACCGAAATTTACCCATTTGAGACCCACCAAATGTTCTAAGGATAATATTGATATTTGAATATATCGTAGAATTCAAATATCTTCAGAAATCCATATCTTCTAAGAACCTGAAACTCGCATGGCAAATAATATATTATGATTTTGAACTAACATAGCGATAGTAGGGTTTGAAATCTGGCAAACCGATTGACTAACTTCCAAAGGTAAAGATCTAAATATTTAGATAAGACTACTATTAGTGCGCATTTTTCATTCATTATTTATATTTCATTGTGAATAAAATACTTACTCTTTATTATAAAACTATTAGTAGTTTTGCGCCATTATACATGGGGTGGTATGGGATCTACCTCCTAGCGGTCCACCCCGGGCAACGGCAACACAGGCTTGCCTGTGGATAAGTCCGGCTGAACGATCCCACTAAGCGGTGGAAGGCTCCATAAGGGGCCGCCTGGCTCGCGACCACCATCCCACCGAAGTCTGGCGCCAAGTAGCCACCTGCGTTCCGTCAGTGTGTGGGAGTGCCAGTGCCCTAACAGGCTTCTTCTGGGTGAGCTCGCTCCATCTTAGACTCTGTCTCTGTCTTATGACCCAAACTAGAGTCAAGAGCAAACCCATCATTAATAAAAAAAATAAAAAAAAATACGTTTGCCTTTAACATTTCACATAATTTAAGCTTTTGTTGAAAGTATAAGTCCATTGAATTCGCTACTTGCATACTAGTCAAATGAGCAAATTTTTAAAAATCATACATTGTATGAATCATGATGATCTACCCTTATCATAACGTCATTATGATTTTTAACAATGGCGTCTAAATAAAGAACCATTTTTTAAATGTTTTCCTTTTTAATACTTCTTATATTTTGGATAACATTGAATAAGAATTTTTTTTTTTTTTTTTTCCGTTGTATTTTAATTTACGATCAGTGCTGAGACTATAAGTAAATCTTTTGAGAGATTTTCGCCAGTTTGAGTGTGTCCTCCAATGAGGACATCTACCCATTTCGGTTTAGCTTCATGCTGTGTTTTGGTACATTTTTTTTCAGATGATGTCCTTTCTTTTTAATCGCTTCTTGTAGCTACGTTTTGTTAACTGTGTTGCCAGCTCATTGGGATGATTCTCCAACCGCTTTCGATACTTTTCTCCACAATTTGAAATTTCCTGTTTCACTGTGTTCATGTGGAGATTTTCATGTATTTCATTATTAGTAATGAACCATGGTACGTTGCTTATAGCTCTGAGAATAGAATTTTGCATTCTTTGCATAATACTTATGTTGGTGTTACAGGCACTACCCCATAGCTGAATGCCGTACATCCAGACGGGCTTCAGGATTGTTTTATAGATAAGAAGTTTGTTGTCAGTCGATAATTTGCTGTTCCGGCTCACTAACCAATACAAATTTCTGTATTTCATGTTCAGTTCGTCTCTTTTCTTCTTTATATGAGGCCTCCAAGTCAATCGACGGTCCAGGTGTAAACCGAGGTATCTGACACAATCTTGATGAGGGAGTGTTGTGTTTTCCAACTGTACTGGTGGACAATCGCCTTTCTTTAGCGAATAAGAATAGAAATAAATTTGAATTATAGTTTTAAACGAACATGTTCATTACATTTATTATTCATGCAAGTACCGAGTTTCAGTTTTTCGTTTGTATGAAAAACGTCTCACTTAAAAGTAATAAACCTATAGAAAACTAATATTGCACTACTTTGAAATTATTTGTATTTAAAGGTAATGAAATCCAGTTGAAATCATTTCAGTTTGAGTAATAGTACTATCTTGGAACGAAAAATACTTCTTGATTAAAATATTTGTCAGTAACATCCGTTGTACCCACAACAACTCCTAAGCCGTAGCCAAATAAATATGGTAATAAGATTAGAATTCACAATTTCCTTTCGTATGACAGGCGCTTGCGTTACGGTGCGTTAAAAATACGCATCGACGGACAAGTGGAAGAACCGCCTTAATAAATCGGTCAGCGCGCAGCGTTTCGTGCAGAACATTTCGTCGACGATTGACACAACAAGAATAGGAACTAGTACAATACGAAAATGGGTCATTGAACTATGTTTTCAATTTCCGTTCTCGGTATTCCGTACACCGCCATAGCTTGATTTGACGTTTAGATTTTGATGGCTGGCAAGCAAGCAAAACGAACTAACGATTAGGGCTTCCTAGATACTCGTAAAAGGTCGCTTTTCAGTGCATATGCTTAAGGCGAGTGTACTCGTTAATGATTTCGACAGTAGCGCCTCTTAAAAAAAAAAACTCGATATAAAAATAATCTATCAGAATGTCCGGTGCCCAAGTTTTTAGTATTATCCTTAAGTAAAATTCGGACATGCAAACTCAATGAAATATTCGCTGTAACTAAAGTTATGTCAACTACCAAAACTTTTTTTTGCACATTTTTCCATAACTTTAATAGCGAATATTTCATTGAGTTTCCGATTAATTGTTTGTATGAATAGAAAACTTTTTTTTGGGAAGTGGCGCCACTGTCGAGGTCGTTGACCGGTACACTCGCCTTTAGACTGATTTGCGTTAAATTATCGGAATAATGCGATGCGACGTCGCATCGTATCGTTATATCAAAAATCTCATAGATACATATCTCACGCCTTGAATCCCGTGCGGGGTAGGTAGAGCATTGACGGCCTTAAAGCAGGATCGCTACCGCCACGTCTAACAAATATTTGAGAGCCGTCCGCTGGGTGGCCTGCCCAGCGGTTTCACCTGCCGTTAACCATATTCCCGCGGGAATAAGACACTTTAATATGTTCATTAGGGATAATGTAGGATTCAAATGGTAAAGTATTCTTTTATATCAATTTAGTAGTTTCGGAGCCTATTCAATTCAAACAAACAAACAATTAAATCTTTCCTCTTTATAATATTAGTATATATTCTCTTTTTTAACTCGGTTGAAAATTCGTAATTCCAATTTGTCGTTTTACCTTTTAGTGCCCACTTTAATTAATCTAGAACCTTAATTGTAATTATCCAAAAAAACATTACTAACCCTTTTCCTACTGTTTATTAGGGGCTGTTTCCGAAATATTCAACAGAAATAAAGTAATTCTAACCAGGCCTACTTATTTAGACCAAATATTAAGGTGAACAGAGTATTATGAGCAAGAAAAGTGTACCTAAGTACATTAAAAAGATTCTTTTCTTTATTTTATTTATCGGAAAAGGTATCTGAATTATGAAAATTACTACTTAACCACTTCACTCAGGTCGAATTTTGCAACAATAGATTTGTATTGTACGTCAAGCACACATGTGTTAATCCAAAATAAAGATTTTGACGTCATCTTCTACTGCATCAGGTCGAAAATTTGGAAGGTTTTTTGACAAAAAGCGTTTACAAATTTTATACAAAAACCGCACGTCATGGCACACATCTTTACTTCAAACTGCGGTTGTCAAAGGTTGCCATTTGAACTCTATTACATTTTACGAACTGTAATAAAGACACTTATTTAGCGCGCGAGACGACTTCAGAATCAATTCGTTTGGATTAAATCAAGTGAAGAATGTTAGTCATACAGAAAGTAACAAAAAGTGACAAATAGCTTAAAGGTAGTCAAATTACTCATAAAACTGAACAACTTTGTGTATGGGACATGATTCGAAATATATAGAGAAAACCTGGCACACAAAATCCAACTAGCTGGGTTATTTACTACGGTATCAATATATTTAAAACTAGATTTCTACCCAGCGGTTTTATCCGCTGCCACTTGTTTTCCCGTGGTAAAAAAGTAGCCTATGTGTTATTTCGGGTTATACTCTACCTGTGTTTCAAATTTCATCCAAATCGGTCAAGCCGTTTGAGCATGAAGAGGTAACAAACATACATACACACACAAACTCTCAGATTTATAATATTAGTATGGATTAAATGACCTGTCATAAAAAGTTGCCGATCAGCTGGGTAGTTTACATGGCGGGTCAATTTTTTCATATATTTCGACCTTTGGTCCATGGGGAAAGTTGTTCAGTTTCATAAGTACTCCCAAATAACATTTTACTCCATTTAAGAGTACACATTTAGTTCACATGTGAAGTTGAAGCATTAAAACAGTTCACTCGTGATCTATGAGCTGCATTATGGCGATTTTTAACCCCCATACCTGTGTAAGGGACTTATAAGAGTGTAGAGTTATACTTTTATACGATTGTTGGTGTTTTAATACTCTAACAACTATCCTTTAGTCAGCCGTCTGATTAAGAGCAGTATAGGTGGGTAGAGATACGGCAATCGCTGTTTAACAGCCTACTTCTACGATGTTATAGAGCTAGCATTATAATAGATCACACGTGGTCAGTTATACAACCAAAAGCTGTTATGTTTACTTATTTTAGTCTTCTATGCAGCTAGTAGCTGGAGTAGGGCTTGTTTGTGATCATTAAAATAACCTTTATTTGCTACCCGTATAGAAGTGTTTGAATGGTTCGCATGAGCGCTATGGGCTGTTAAAAGAACCAAATGTGTTGTCCTATAACATCAATAGCAGTTCAGTTGTCCACAATTACTACTCTTAATTGCTTTAAGCTGAATATGAATGTGAATGTGATATTCTATTTCACTCATCCCACAAGACCTGAAGTACATCTTAAAGCTGTACATAAGTTCACATTTGGATACATTTACAGACATTGGCTCTGTAGTGGTACAAATGTGAGACTTTATATAGCTAACAGCATTCTGACAGAATACATGTGAACCTATATACGTTCTACCGCATTAAATTGGAGTTATAACAGTACACATAGCCACTGTTCATTTCCACCATTTTGTTCTACTTTTCCTACAATTTGCCAAATAAATCTCCAAACTTATCACGCAGATTTCTCAAAAAATACTCACAAAAAGCGATTCAGGTTTGGTTTGATGTTATTATTGATTACCGTAATAATATTAAAATGTTCAAATAACATCAAAACCTGAAAATTGTAGATTTCTTTTCACACAGTTTTTAATATTTTATCATGAATACGGCGTTTTTATAGAGGCGCGTAAATATTTTAGCTGTAAATATGTGTATATTTCACGATAAAGTTGCATTCCCAAGCCATTAAGTATTGAAAGTGGTACTTTCTGCGTATTATCATTAAAAATATCCAAATTGATGTCCGCCGGAGTTATATTATGTCTGGGCACTCATAAAATCATCTAAATGGAATGATATAGAAATAAAGAAATAATTAAGGACACATGTGAATTTCAGGTAGTACTGGAGTACGTTTGTCAGATTTTATAACTGTGAAGGCTGTATACTTAACCACATATTACTCTTTATTCCACTCATGCACTTTGTATGGTTCACACTGCCTCCTAAATAGCGCCGTTAGTCAGCCTTAAGTCCTATGTTACTACTTAAACTGCTATTATATCGCTATTATAGAGCTAATATATAGCCATTGTGAACTTAAGGCTGTCTAATTTGTGCCCAAATTGGTTCTATAAGAGCATTATAGCAAGCTATACAGCTCTTATATAGCTAACTTACACAGCTTGTGGACTACATGTGAACGACTATACATCTTATATAGAACCCCCATTGCTATCTGGGCTTTGACTTCCTTTCGGCTTATTATAACAAGCGTGGAGGAGGCCCTTTTGTTATTCCTTGTAAAGGACGGATCATACAGGGTTATTTTTTATTCACCCCGGAAATTTTACAGGACTATTCTACTCATGATTCTGAACAACTATTATCATGGGGTCAACTGCGAAATCGCGAAAAAAAAACAGCTGTTCCATACATTTTGTTCAAGTAGATATGAATTTTTCTATGGAGGAGCTGTTTTCTTTTTCGCAATTTCGCAGGTGACCCCATAATAAAAGTTGTTCAGAATCATGAGTAGAATCACCCTGTAAAATTTCCGGGGTGAATAAAAAATAACCCTGTATAGGGGAAAAAAGTCTTTGCAACGCTACATCTGTTATATTTTTTGTCTGAGACCTACTGTTAATTACTTACGTTCCTTTATACGGAACCCTCTTTATGTTTTAATACCTTTATTGTTAGGTGTTTTCGGCATTACTGAAATAATATCTGCGAAATATTAAATAGGTAATTAATGTTGAATCTTGTATTATATTTGCACGATGGGAAATGAGAAAACCTTTCAGAATTTATAGGTCCTACTTAATATACGGGGTGTAAGGGACAGTCCTACGAATACTGATAGGGTGCATACAGACTATGAAACTGAACAACTTTCCTCTAGAAACATATGACAAAGAAGGACTTTCCATGCAAAATCACAATCAGCTGACTGCATTTAATACATACATACATATATCACGCCTACAAACCCTTACGGGGTAGGCAGAGCGTAAACGGCCGTAAAAAACGGACATCTACGCCACGTATGACAAACATTTGAGGGTCCTTTGGAATATTGTGTATTACCATAGTGACAGGTTGTCAGCCCATTGCCCAAATTTGCAATACACACCCTCAAGTCCCTTAGTCGCTTCTTACGACATTCACGGGAAAGTAATGGGGTGATGCTATTCTAAGCCGGCATCACTCGGCAAATACACGGCACTGTATTTAATAAGGGAAGTAAAAAGAAAATTGATGTTTCATGAAATATTTTTTGGGTTGTTGTTCAGTTTCATGGACTGAATGCACCCATCAGAATTCGGAGGGCTGTCTCTTACACCCTGTATGTATGTCATTGAATACATAATTCTAAATATTTCTTAAAAAATCATAAATTTTTGGACATTGCGTTGATAGAAAATAAAATTTCATATTTTATGGTTAACACAAATGACAAAAACTTCATTTAATTAAATCTATAATTCTCTTAAGATAATAAAAGTAAAATCAAACTTTAAATTATATCATTACTTTTGCTGTCAATATTTCGTTTCATTCTGAAACTAGAACTACGATTGCCAAAACATAGGTACCTACTTATGACGTAATTAAATATCATGTCTCTATATATATATATCTTAATTGTTCTATAATTGAAAATAATAAAAGATTGTTTAATATTAATTTAAGTTTTTGTGCACTATAAGAAAAACTTTTTTAATATGTCGATTATAATAAGATAATGTAAAAACAAAATCCAAGTATAATTATCATATTTTTTTGGGGTCTACTTCTCGCTGGGCAATCGGTCTACAAATGCTTATAGCATTCTTCTTTTTCGTGTGGGACACCGGAAACGTGGCGTAGGTGTCCGTTTATGCGGCCATTTATGCTCTGCCTACCCCGCAAGGGATTATGGGCGTGATATGTGTATGTGTATGTACTACTAATAGTAGGCCTCTGACATGGTTGACAAGAAAGAAGAAGAAAGAAGAAAGAAAGAGGCACGGATGAAAAATTCAAAATAGGGTATTTATAGAAGAACGGCTCCCCCTCTTTTCGATGATTGATACCTACTCTGCTGGGGTTGCTACTGTTTTCCTACTACTGTTGCTACTGTCATCGATTCTGAACATTTCAGAATCGATGACCTAAGTAAAAGATAGTTACACTACTTATAATACACCTTGTAATTCGCCATTTTTGTATTCGTCGACTACTCGGCTGATTTACAACCAATTAGTCGGTAGTCGGCCAAAACTATAGTTGATGCATCTCTACTTACAATTCAATCCATCCTAAGCTTTCTACTATTGTATCATAAAGTACCTACCCATCATCTTGTACAAATATCTCAGTATATCATACTATTATTATAAATATGAGAGTTTGTGTGTGTGTGTGTGTGTGTGTGTGTCAAACAGCTTGACCGATTTGGATGAAATTTGAAACACAGGTAGAGTATAACCTGGAATAACACAAAGGCCACTTTTTACCGCAGGAAAATAACTATTACTACGGAAAAATGAGTGGCTGCGGTTGAAACCGATGGGCTCCAATATAATGGAAGTCTGTAATTAACTTATGTTTTGACAATATTTTTTAAATATTCTTTATGGAACTATAGCAATTTTCATTTATAACTATAGCTTCAGTTTTAAATTAATAACATAATTATAATAGTAGGTACTATGAAAAGTTGTTCAGTTTCACGTCAAGAACACGCTTGGAAAGTTTGTAAAGTAATTTGCCTAGCACACTGTATTTTACAGAGTAATTAACTTTTGATATTAGTCTATCAGCAAAATTTCCAATCCATAATTAAAGTGCATTTATCCAAATAACTCTAATGTTTTGTATGAGTATGATAATTTGCAACCAAATATTTCCAATCAGCAAAATAGACTCGTAACTTGGAATCAAAATTAAATGTAGGTAATCGGATTAACCGATCCTCTGTTTCGGTTGGTTTGACTGTAGTTTAATTAGTAAGTTAACAAGCATTTTACAAATGACATAATAATTTGTTATAAAATCACTTTTCAATAAATAATTCAAAACTTAAGGTACTCCAGAATAATTGTGTTAAAAGCAGTGCCTATTTTTGACAACATATTTGACTACAGGACACATAACATTGCATTTAATCAGAAAATCAATTCTCCTAACTTACCTTAAGGTAGCGCTGTAATTTTCCGTCAAAATGGTTTCAAAAAGAGTAGTCCTGTCATATTTAAAAATGACAATGGGTTCTTCGCCATTTCTACTCAATTTAGTCGCTATTGTTTCAGTCGTCGCCTTATATTGACAGATAAGGCGCATTTTGTGTCAAATTAGAATACATGTCTTGAGATAGATATCTGCTATCCTACTCTAAACCTATTTGACGGAAAGTGACAACATTAATTTATGGTAAGTTAGGAGAATTTATATCCCGGATTGAGGCCATTATCATATCTGTCATCCGATGTAAGATTGACAAAATTGCCAAATACACGATTGTAGCTGATGTGGCGTCGATTAAGCCTTTTTTTCAATCATCTGGATATCTTCGATTCTGGCGATTACTAATTTTCATATTTTCCTTACGGCCGACTTGGGTCCGAAGTCTGTTAATAGACTTCTAGAGTTACGCTAGTAACATATAACATCATTGCTTCTAGATATAATTATACCTATCACCTCGACAGCTATGGTTAGAAGAAATTTTTAACACTGTCTTGAAGCACCAATTCAAAACACCGGAAAAGCTCATTAACGCCCACAACAGTTCACTACTGGACATGCCCCCATTATGGGAGTTATTGCCATACTAACCACGCTTGGTAGGCAGATTGGCAAATACGATGCATTTACAAGGAACGCTGCCGTCCATTCCCTGGATGATTATCCCTTTGTCGCTTATTACAGCACCTTTGAGTAGAATTGGAGATAAGCTATTCGAAGCTGACTTAACACAGGCAACGCTCACTTTTTATTAAGGCCTGTCTGTCCGTATGTATTGGACATGCATGACGTTTGATTAGGGGCCGTATTCCGATATTTGAAAAGCTCAGTTGTGTTTCAATACAGTGTCAGTCGGATTATTTTAGCCGTTGTTTATACTAGTAACAGTTTGAAGTATAGAAAATTACACTGGCATAAGAATGTTTTTTTTTTGAGCGTTAACGGCCGTTAATACGGTTGATATCACCACGTCTGACAAAATATTTGAGTGGCCGTTTTAGAAAAGTCGTGAATCACTATTAGTGACAGTTTGTCAGCCTGTCGCCTTAAGTTGCAATGCACATGAAAACCTCGAGCCCCTTAGTCACCTTTTAAGACACCCGCGGGAAAGAAATGGTGTGATACTATTCTGCCGGCATCACACGGAAATTTGTTAATTCCTCTATATCTGGAAATACATCCATAAATCAAAACTTCAGTGGGTAAATCCTAACAATTCATTGAGATTGTTCCGGCTAAAGTATTCGACAACTTCTTCAGAGAAAACTTTTTATTGGTGACTTTATCAGTAAAGGGATTTGAATTCTATCGGGAATACATTTTTGTGTAACAATAGACTCAATTCTAAGTTACGGACTAAAATCTCTAACTAAAAATAGAACTGTTGCTTTCTGTTATATAAGCTAAGACAAGGATAGAAGATAATCGCCTCTTAAATTATTCTATATTTTACGAATTATACGCAGTATCTGTAAAAATAAAGCGGCGATGTGTGTGTAAGCTTCCTTTGGAGGCAGGGGATGTGTGTGGCGCGCTAATATGTGTGTAAGCTCCCTTAGGGGGCAGGATATGTGTGTTAGCTCCCTTTTGGGGCAGGGGATGTGTGTGGCGCGCGAAGATGTGTGTAAGTTTTTCAGGGGCAGGATACATGTGTGTAAGTTTCCTTTGGGGGCAGGGGATGTGTGTAACCTAATATGCAGGGCAACAACCACAAAACTCTAAATGACGGCATATTAAATACGAATACTTTCTGGCAACACAACAGACCTATTAGTCGCAAAATCAAGCGCGATGTGACTTTTGACTCGAATCAGCATGCCCGCATTTCCACGTCCACGACCCGCGCATCTCAGCTAGTTGACAGAATTGTTTGCTCTGAGAAATTGACAAATATGACATCTGTCAAGGCTTTGGGGTGGTTGGGGCTGGGGATGTGTGTGGCGCGCTATAACGTGTGTACGAAAAACAAATGGCTTACAATGCCGTCACCGATGTTCCTGATGACGCAAGGCAGCAACGCTGTGGAGCCGATTTGAGCTGTCACCACGGTGTTATTCTCTGAAAAATGAAAAAAAAAACTTAATTCAATGTAGAACTGTAGGTAGACTGCTAAAGAGTGGAACTCACTACCTGCGTCTGTGTTTCCAAACACATACAATTCTCTTCAAAGAAAGAGTGAACAGGCTTTTTCTGGGTGAGCTCGCTCCATCTTAGACCCTGTCTCTGTCCTATGACCTAGACTAGAGTCAAGAGCAAACCCATCATTATAAAAAAAAAAAACTTGAATCCTGAATCTATATCATCATTGGCCTCATGCGTCTGTGACAGACGATTCAATCAGTGTCTGAGGCAAGACTTTTATCCGCGTGACGCGGGTGAAGTGTCCTCTCCACAGACACTGCGTTGCCTGGGACGCAATTATGGAAAACGCAGGGCTGCCCAGGATCTGCGCCACCCTCTCGGCCTTCCTGGCTGGATCCGCAGGAACGACTAGTCGATACGTGCGGAGCCAGGTCGGCTGCAGGAGTCTGCCGCGCGGTAGATCTATCAATCTAGAATCTGTAACAGCGATAGAAAATCTGGTATACCTGTTCCAAAGTGTTTCTCAGGAGTGCCGAGGTACAGGTCCTCGAGTGGTGGAAAGGTTGCTGTCAGCTCGTTGTGCTCAGACTTGGGCGTTGAGGAAGGCAGAGGCGTGGGTGTGCCTGTTGAAGAAAATAATAATAATAACACCGTGAGAATATAATTATACATACATATATCACGCGTATGATTTCTTGCGCAAAAAACGGATATTTATGCAGTCTGACAGATAGTTGAGGATGATTCGAAAAATTGTGTATCGCCATAGTGACAAGTTGTTAGCCCATCGCCTAAAATTGCAATACACACCCTCGAGTCGCCTCTTACGACTCCCACGGGCAAGAAATGGGGTGATGCTAATCTAAGCCGGCATCACATGACAATAGGTATAATTTTAAATTTTCTAATTACCATATTTTTTTTAAACTTTTCCTGTGTTAGGTAAGTGTCGCCACTAGTGATGGCGAAAGACGCAAGTTTAAATCCTACCCCCGGTAGATACTTTGCATTTTTCGTAGTATTTATATTTGATACGATTTGACACTCGATAATGTTTCATCTTAAAATAGCGCTGACATGTACCGTCAAATACGTTAAGAAAGGTATAGTAGATATTTTATTTGTCTTGTTTAAAAATGTCTATAGTTTTTTAGACGTATAGACGCCATAAATTTTAATCAGCGCTTTGTTTTGACAGATGACGCGGATTTTGCGTCGAATTAAGAGACATTTTAGTTCCAATATTCTCCTATAATTTTCTAAACCTATTTAACGAAAAGTGGAAGCGCTATTTTAAGGAGAAGTGATCGAATTGACGCCACTGTCAAACAGTTTAAACGGTGACTATTTTATTTTGTTGCAATATAGATAATCTTTTTAACCATGTTGGAATTTCATCTTGAAATTTAAGTTGTCTTGTCTAAGAATCGAAATCTATCTTTATTTTGAAGCATCTGATGTTAGCTGGTAAAAAAACCAGCTGTTGCAATTATTTTCGAGTAGGTATGAATTTTTCTATGAAGCAGATGTTTTTTTTTGCGATTTCGGAGTTGACCTCATAATGAAAGTTGTTCAGAATCATGAGTAAAATCACCCTGTTAAATTTCCTTGCTGAATAAAAAATAACACTGTAGTATAGAATTTTAAAATAATGTTTGGACTATGGACAAAGTTCAAATGCCTTATACTAAGAAGTATCTGAATCACCCCCATGCAGCCGAGTTAGTAAGCTAGCTTCCGAGAAACTTAAATTTCAAAATTGTATTGAAACAAAATCGTCCGTCAGTTTTTTTCTTTCTTCTTGTATGAAAACTATGCTACAAAAACAACCATTCGTAAACCCCTATAACAGAAGCAAATAAAAATAGACGAAATATTCCTGCCGGTAGATTTTTTCCAATAAGAAGATGGAGTTGTTGTCTGCGGAAGAGGCTATTGAAGAGTTGGGCATAGAAAATCACAAATTGAAACAAAAAATTCATCAGCACGAGTGCACAATTAAACGATATAAGTCAGTTGGCATTGTATGCTCATCACCAGGACCAAGTACTTATCTTTCACCTCAGTTCAGAAAAATGAAATCTCGAATGCCTTTACCTGATGAGAATGAGTCAACAAATGGGTTTAATTCCATAGAAGTGAGTTTCAATAAAAACAAGCACAACTTAGCAGCATCATCACCTAAACGCACACAAAGAATAGCTTCTTCTGATAATCAAAAATCGGAAGCAAAATGCCTAAATGGAGGGAAAACCCGTGAACGTGTATATATTTGTGCTGACGAAAGTGGTAGAGACTTGAGAAATGTCCTTCAAACGTTATTAGGAGATCGTTTCAAAGTAACTTCTTCGCTCAAACCCTATGCATGTGTAGAAAAAATTGTAGAAACATGTTATATTGATTGTAGAGATTTCACTAAAAAAGACTTTATTATTATATTAGTCAATAAAAGCAATAATAATGTACCAGATATTTCAAAATATTTTTTTGGATTATTAAATACCACAAATGTGTTCATGAGTGACAATTTACTGAAAGATTTGTCAAAATATAGTCATCTCCCTAATTTAGATAATTTTGAGGTGTTTTATAGCTTTAATAAGAATAGAGTTCATAGATTGGAAACTTGTAGATCGGTTTGGAGAGCAATAACTCATAAAAAATGTGAGATAGAACTTAATAAGCACAAGTTTTTTCGTGAATAATATTTCAGATTCTGTGTTGCATAATGTTAATGTCACAAAACATGAAAATTCTTCCAATATTGACCGGGAAATTGCGACTTCCTCCAAAAATATTGCAGTGCACGTCACAAAGTGTGATCCTAAATCTGTCAACTTAAATATCTTCCATCAAAATGTCTGTGGAATTAACAATAAGCAATATCAATTAGAACTTATCCTAGAATGTTTGCAGAATACTCAAGATTATGTATGTATTACCGAACACTTTCTTAATCGTGATGCTATACCTTATCTGAGTTTAACTAACTACAATGTTATTTCTTGTTACACTAGAAGCAAAAAAATTAGAGGAGGGTCTTTGATTCTGGGGAGCAATAACAAAGACTATGTGGAGATAGAGTGCGGAAAATTGGCGTCCACAGACAGTTTTGAATTGTGTGGTGTAAAGGACCTAGACACTAATATATATATATTTTGCTGCTATCAAAATGGAAATAAGTATGATACATTTTTGGAAAAATTGGAATTGTTGTTACAAAGATATTTTGACAAAAAGGTTGTGATAATGGGTGATTTTAATGTAGATCTACATAAGAACGATGTTAAAAAAGACGAATTCCTCCTTCTCTTAAAGTGTTACAATTTCCGAACGCTTGTGGATTCTGTAACGTTTATTAGAAATGATATTGAATCGTGTATCGACAACATTTTGACAAATATTGACACGGAGTCCATTGATAATGTCTCAGTCGATCGTAATGGGCTTGGAGATGGGCATGCGGCATTGATGATTAGTTTAGTAGCAGAATGTTCTAGACGAGAAAGATGGAAAGAGGAAGCAGTCTTTGTTGAGAGAAGGAACTTTAGTAGCGCATGCAATAGAGTTTTTAGACAGAATATTCATAGAGTTAATTGGCAAAATTTAGGCATCAATGGATATTTGAAAAATATAACAGAGACTTTCAAAAACAGTTTTAAAAAAAGAAAAAGGAAGATTCAATTAAAAAACTTGGGTCAAGTAAAATGGACCACTAAAGGTATTAAAGTTTCGAGCAATATGAAACGAGTGCTGTGTAATACCGATACTACGCACAATGATGCAAGTATACTAAATTACAAGAAAGCATATTTAAGTGTTTATAGGAAAGTACTCATAGCGGCTAAGAATTTTGCGGTGCAATCAAATATTAACAAAGAAAAATATAAAGCAAAAGGAGTTTGGAGGATTGTTAACAAACTAAGAGGGAAAAATAATGCTAGAAAATTCAAAAACGTATCGCTAAAAATCAATAATAAAATTATTACTGATCCTGTAAAAGTAGCAGATCATTTCTCAAAACAGTTTGATCATAATCTTCTACCTTCTACCGGAAATTCTGCTCAGGCCTTACACATATTACGTGGAAATGTTCCTAGAGTTCAAAGTGACATAGTTTTTAGGGTAGTAACTGCCAAAGAGGTCTCTAGTATTGTAAAAAACATGGAATCAAAAAGTTCTTGTGGGTATGATGAAATGCCAATCTCAATTATCAAAGATAACATAGACATATTGGATAACAGTCTTGCTTTGTTCTTTAATAAGTGTGTTGAAGAATATAAATTCCCTGACCAATTTAAGATAGCAAGGATACTGCCAGTCTTGAAGAAAAAATGTCCGCTAGATCCCAAGAATTATAGGCCAATATCCTTGTTACCAATACTGTCAAAGATATTTGAAAAACTAATTAAATCAAGACTTCTTGCGCATCTGGAAAGAAATACTGTAATAAATCCGAGACAATTTGGATACCAGAAGGGAATAGGCACTTCAGATGCTATAGATGCCCTCGTTAATGATGTCGTAACTAACCTGAACAATAAATTAAAAGTAGCAGGAATATTTTTGGACCTAAGGTCGGCCTTTGATATGGTTAGACATAATATTCTTTTAAACAAGCTTGAACACTATGGGGTTAGGAACGGATTTCTAAAACTGCTGGAATCCTATTTGGAAAACCGGAAACAGTATGTAGAAATAGAACTGATGGAGAATGATGGGACTAAAATCAAAAAATCCTCAAATTTTGTTAATATACAACGAGGGGTTCCGCAAGGGTCAATTCTGGGTCCTATTTTCTTTGTGGTTTTCGTCAATGATTTGGTAAATTATGTTGTCTCCAGAGTTCCAACTGCCAAACTAGTACTGTTTGCAGATGATTCTAACGCAATCGTTTCTGGGTCTAATTTACGGGAAGTAAATGACAAAGCCAATGCCACTTTAAGAGCTTTTGATACTTGGTTTGAAATTAACGATTTACAGCTTAATCCGCAAAAGACAAACGCAATTATTTTTAAGACTACGGCAAGAAATAAAGATTGTCTCAGCCTAACCTTGAATGATCAAAATATAGAATCCGTCAACGTAGTGAAATTCTTGGGAATCTATATAGACTCTTCGCTTAACTGGAAGTCAGAGCTGACTAAACTGGAAACTTCGATAAGCTCGGCATGTTATGCATTGCGAAGTCTAAGAGATATACTTACTTTAGACCAACTTATATCCGTTTATTTAGCATTAATAGAATCTAGGCTTCGTTATAGCATTAAGTACTGGGGACACAGTTACAACTATAATATAGCTAAGGCTTTTACGATTCAAAAAAGAGCAATAAGGACTATTGCACGTATTCCACCATGGGAATCGTGCAAAGAATATTTAAAAAAATATAATATATTGACTGTGCCAAGTTTATATATTTTAGTTCTTCTTGTAGATTTAGTCAAACATAGATCGGTTTTTGAAACAGAAGATGAAATGACCTTTCGTTATAGCACTAGAAGGAAAGACTTAAATAACATAATACAACCAAAACTAGACATCGTAAAGCATAGCCCCTTGTATCAATCTGTTTCATTTTTCAATGGACTTCCAGCAGAATTAAAAATAATTTCAAATATTAACATGTTTAAGCGAAAACTGAAGGCATTTTTATTAGAAAGAAGTTGTTACACTTTTGATGACTTTTTTAGTAAGTAAGATTAAAGTTGACTTGTGATATTTCAATTGTATTGTTATATTGTACTGTTTTATTTGTAATTTGTATTTTATAGTAATGTTAATTTGTAATGTTATTTCGCACACAGACTGTCTGTTTTTGAATGATAATAAATAAATACAACTTTGTTGAGTTGAAACTACAAAAATTGCGATACATATTTGGGGTTGATTCGGATACCCCTCAGTATTTTTTTTGTCTTTTGACGTCATCAATGGTATGTCTTGTATAATTATAACCAACTAGATTTCCGCCCAGCAGTTTCACCCGCCAACCTGCACTCATTTCCCGTGGTAATAGTTGTTTTCTAAAAAAATAAAAAGTGGCCTATGTGTCATTCCGAGTTATACTCTGCCTGTGTTTCAAATTTCATCCAAATCGGTCGAGCCGTTCGAGCGTGAAGAGGTAACAAACAAACATACACACACACACACACACACAAAGTCTTTATTTATAATATTAGTACGGATAATAAGGTTCAATCTTCGAGCAACGACGGCCCTCCGTCCAGGAACGAGACGGAAGACCGTGTTGCTCGAAGGGTTCAATGGTTTATTTTGAAGTCAAAATAGAACTATTTTGATTATTATGCAATGAAAAAACCACGCATGCCGTGTGATGCCGGCTTAGAATAGCATCACCCCATATATTTCCAATGAGTGTCGTAAGAGGCGACTAATGGACTCGAGAGCTATATGTGTATTGCTATTTTAGGCGATGGGCTGACAACCTGTCTATGGTGATACAAAATTTTCTGAATAACCCTCAAATGTTTGTCTGACGAGGCGCAAATGTCCGTTTTAACGGCTGTTCGAGCTCTGCCTACCCCGCAAGGGATATAGGCGTGATATGTGTATATATGTTTGTAAAATATCACACGCAAAAAGCTGGAAGGCAACTATGCTGACCACAGATGTAGGTTTCAAATCCCCGGGGCTATAATCAAAGAGACCAGTCATTTAAAAAGCTAGGTGCACTCATTAGAATAAAAAAAAATAGAATGCACTTCGTTCGTATTGCTAGAAAGGCAACCGAATAATATATGCATGGTATGTATGCAATTATAAAATTCAAATCTCATACGCGTATTCATGCAATTCAAATGCCACGACTGGAATCCAAACTTCAGTTTACTTAATCCGTTCCACGTTTTCACCTGTCGTATTCGCAACCTGCTAATCGGATTATACAACTAAATGAAATTAAGCAGGAAGGAACTTTGTTTAGTTTAGTTTCCTAGGAGGTTTTAGGATAAAACATTCGGTAGAAAAATAATTCCTAGTATACATTTTACTAACATAAATTCAATTTTAAAGCAGGCTCGAATATATTATAAATATTTTTTTAGGTGTTCTATAAACTTAGCTAAAAAACCAAGCCTAATTAATAGCTCTTAAGTTATTAAGGAAATAAAAACTGCCAGTCTTTTTGTGATTTTGTCTCACCGAGATTAAGAAAAAAGGTTATAAGCCTCATTTTATCTTGTTAAATAAAATAAAATAGGGGATGTAAGGGACAGCCCTCCGAATACTGATAGGGTGCATACAAACCATAAAACTGAACAACTTACCCCTAGAAACATATGTCAGGAAATGACTAGATAATCGACCTCCCATACAAAATCACAATCAGCTGACTGCATTTACTATGGGAAGTAAAAAAAAGATACGTTTCCTAAATGAATCTTCCAAGTGAAGTTATTCAGTTTCATGGTCTGAATGCACCCTATAAGTATTCGGAGGGCTGTCCCTTATACCCTGTATACCATTACGTATTTAATGTACCTCTGTACAACGTTCGCAACTAAAACGATACTTACTGAATATACTTACAAAATACCTTAGGGATTTCTTTCAACACATCATCTAAATAAGTGAGTAACATATTCTTACTCTAGTCACATCCCTACGAGTAGTGAGCTTGTGGCGAAAGATAATTTAATAAAAGCAAGCACAGGATGTCACATGAAATATTGGGTTAGAAACACGAGCAAAGGTTTTCTAATGTGCGACTAGATTTATGGTAAAGTAAACTCTTTAGTTGGTTTAGTAACAAAACAATAATATATGAACTGAACATATAAAAATAACTAGAGTTTGCATAAGTATTACTCATCACAATATAAAAAAGCGGATTCTTGTGATTATTTAAGATTTTACAATTCCTTAGTTTCCAGTTTTTTATAGAGGTTGTGGTCTCGGATGACTAAAGTTTTGGACAGTTTTATTATGAATTTCAATTATATTTACTGTACCGCCATCTATTTCTATGGAACAAAGATGAAAATTCGCGTCGTATTTTGACATCTAAGTAAGGTCAGTTCTGTCGTCAAAAGTCGTGAGTCAGTATGTAAGGTATTACGTCGAGGCTAAGTCCGCAACACAGAGAACCTAGTCTTACGACTAGGGGCTGTGTTGCGCAGTTTGTGTAGCAACAGAAACGTGATAGTAAAATTTCTACACCACGTGGTAATCCGCTCGTCACTATTACACAATGTCAGATATATGCCTTAGTAAAATGTTGGCGTGCACAAAAGCCAAGCGTAATATTACGCAAGTATTTTGTATTTGGCTGGCTAGCTATTTTTTTCCAGCTCCGAGTTTTGTTATCTTTTTACAGCGGTTGAATATTGGCCAAAAATATTTAGAGAACGGTAGAATTGTTTATTTTGTTTTAAAACAAAATTCTGCACGATTAACGGATGCAAAAATTAATCCTTTGTTTCTATTTGTTTCACGACCGTTTTGGCGCAGTGGTAAAACAACACTGCCTGTGGCGCAATGAATTCTGGTTCGATTTCCGACAGGGCACTCACAAAGTTGATATCGATCACTTTGTGAATTTGTTTCTGGTTGACATTGCAGGCTGAGTCAGAAACATGGTACCGTGCTTTGAAGTGCACGTTCAGCCTTCAGTCTTGGTTGCTGTCAAGGCGGCTGTCGTAACACAATCTTGTCAGAAGCCTACTATTAGTTTTTTTTTAAATCTTTATTTAAGTAAGGAGTTTTGTCAAAATATGACAATGAAAGCCTCTGACAATATTGATTAAAAGCGACCGTTTTTATGGCCGCTAACCCTCTGCTTGCCACGCAAGGCGTGATATGTGTGTGTATGTATGTAACTTCCCCAAAATGTCTAGCTTCATTCATAAGCATAGTATATAATCTGATAATTAAACTAAATTGATGAGAGCGTCTTGTTAAGGTGTGGCAATGTTATTCAGGAAGTATGTAGCTTTCAAATTGTTGCTAACATAGCTTGATACTCTCGGTAATTATGTTAAAAGCTGAGCTTGAACTCGCTCGATGAAGCGTACTAGGCAAAATTTAATATTTTAGAACATACCTAATTGATTCGCTCAATTTTGTAATTCTTTTTCTTTCTTTTTTTTATGATGGGTTTGCTCTTGACTCCAGTCTAGGTCATAGGATAGAGACAGAGTGTAAGATGGAGCGAGCTCACCCAGAAGAAGCCTGGTCACTCTTACTTTGAAGAGATTAGGGTTGTATGCGTTTGGAAACACAGACGCAGGTAGTGAGTTCCACTCTTTAGCAGTGCGCATATAAATGATGACTGGAAGCGCTTAGTCCGAATTGGTGGAATGGCAACCAGGTACGGATGGTATCCGGCGGTGCGTCTGGATGTCCGATCTCACATCAGTAAGTTCACTGCTGGAGGTAAGCTTCCCCAAGCCTTAAGACACGATCTTCCTTGTTCGTCATCCAGTCGCTACCAACCGCTCATTTAAGTCATCGGTTCATCAGGCCGGAGGGCGATCAATGCTACGTTTGCCGAGGCATGGCCTCCACTCGAGAACCGCCTAATCCTCTGTCCATCGGTTCTACGACAAATGTGACCAGTTCACTGCCACTTCAGTTTGCTACACTTCCTGACTATGTCCGTTACTTTGGTCTTTTGGTGGATAATCTCATTCCAGACTTGTAAAACTAATAATAATAAAAAATAGACAATCTAAAACTGACTTTTAAGTCACCAAATTGGATGTTTTATCTTTGTTGTTGTTTAGCAAAATTTTCTGATTTTGAAATAATTAAGAATTAATTATAGCATTTTCTATTACCTTATACTTTGACTTTGAAGTAAATAAGTAAAAACATTTATCGTATTTTAAATACAATATGTACTGGAAAATACTATTATTGCTTTTGAAAAATTATTAAACTTACTATTATTTACTAAAACAGACGTTCTCTTTGTTATACAATTTTACAACGTCGTATCTATTTCTTTATTTACTTTAAGACCGTCATCATTTCGAAAAAATGGCTTTTAGGACACATGCAGTAAGGTATTGCAGTATTGGACAGTCAGGCAGCAAATCATAGCATCTGACAGCCGCATAGCCGTGCGGCGTCGTGTGTGCTTCTGCGCGCGGTTTCATACTACAATTAATTTCGTCAGACCGACAAAATTTCACAAAGTAGCACCTATGTTATAAATTGTTTAATTTAATTGTATGCTTTCAACTCAATTATTACTTAAACTTTTAAAATTACCTTCGTTTTACCAATAAAAGACAATGAAACGAAAAGTCGGACAAAACACGAAAGGAATTTGTCGTCAATTATTCAGTCCACAGGGCCCATTGTTGGAAATCTATTGTTTCGCTATTATTGATCATTGTATTGAATTTATCGGTGGTACTGGCATATTAAATGAGTGTGTCCAAAGAATGATATTCACAGGGAACGTTGCTGTCAATTCCCTGATTTAATTTTTTTTGTTGTTTGACATTATTGGATAACCTACAGAGAACGCGGCTGCCCATTATGTAGGTATTTTAATTCCTAAATTGCTTGATAACCTGGCTCTACCCACGGGGAATGCTGCTGTTCATTTCCTGCATTAATTTCTTTATTACTTGATATCTTGGGGTCACCAACAGGGAATGCTACTGTCAACTCCCTTGAAGGATAATTAAATTAATAAGGGTTGTCACCTGGCATCATCAACCGTGAACACTGCTTCCCACTCCCTTGCTTGATAACTTAATAACTTGACTACCCGGGGTCATCTACAGGGAACGTTGCTGACCACTACAAACCAAAGGAATGTGTTCATAAATTATTCAGTCTTTAGGGTCCATTGTTCGATTCCCAAACCGAAAGGAAATCTATTGTAACGCTATTATTGATGGACCTCTGTAGGTTGTAATGAATTTAGCGGTAGAACTGGCGTATTAGGAATAGATCATTGGAGGATACAATTTTACTAGTGACCGATATCGCCTTAGGACGGGATTAAGATAAGGAACAACTTTCTTTTAAGGCCCCTGAAAAGATTGTCTCTTTTATTCGCTTTGCGCCATAGAAAAACGGACACTAATTTTGCGCTCAAGTTTTCGCGAGATTTTAAGGTTTTTTCGACATAGAAAATTGCCGTAAAGAATGTCTAGTTTAGGTATTCGTACTAGAAAAAGTATGTATCTAAATTATAGCATATTTTTTATGATAATTTCAAAACTGTAGATATGATTAAAATATGTTTCATGTAGAGGTTACTTTGTTTTTTTTTCTATCGAATAAAGTTTGTCAAATTGTGTAACTTATCTGTTATATCCTCGACAATAACGTATATTTTTTTTAGAATTTAATGTCAGTAATTGTCTATATAAAACTGGTTTGAAAATTGAGCTCGCGCTGTAAGGAATAAAAAATTGGACCTGCCATACAAATTGAATCGGGCAGTGGTAAAATTTCTAGAGGTGTGTAAAAACCACATCGCAAATGGGTTCTATATTTACTGCCAATAGGTTTAAGTATGTTATACGTTATATTTTTTATTATATACTAGCTATTACCTGCGGCGTTGCCCGTATGAAATAAAAACTATCCTATGTGTAAATCCATGTTACCTTCTACTTGTGTGCCAAGTTTCATTACAATCGGTTCAGTAGTTTTTGAAACAAACAAACTTTCGCATTTATAATTTTAGTCTTCTTTTTTTCGTGTGGGACACCGAGTCAACCAACGATCCGACTAACCCTGATGTTAGAGTTTTTCAACCCGCCTACCACTAGCAGTAGTAGTTTATGCCTCTGACATGGTTGCTTAACGACCGCCGTCTAGTAATCATAGATAGTGACCGGGACCGACGGCTTAACGTGCTCTCCGCAGCACAGGCCATCCTTCTTACGGACAATCAGGTGGTTAAGCCTGCAATGTCCTAACCAGACTGGGAACACATTCACAAAGTGATAAATAGCAACTATGTGAGTAACCCACCGGGAATCAGGCAGTCGCACTACCGCTGCGTCACATCGGCCGTCTGATGTTTGCTTAATCTGTGCTTTTCCCGGAAACCTATCGCTAGAATGACAGCTTCTAGAATACCAGCTTACTATGTGATAACATGTCACAATCAAGAAATTCACAGAAAATATGCTTGGTGTCCACTTTTAACCTAAACTGACGACGAATGACGATGAAAGACGATGTTTCGCAGTTGTAGTTGGGCTGCCTGCGGCGCAGATTCCGGGTTTGATTTTCGGTTGATATTTGTCGCTTTGTGAATTTGTTCCCATTCTGGTTAGGACATCGCAGGCTAAGCCATCTGAATATCCGTAAGAACGATGGTTCCGTGCTGCAGAGGGCATGTTAAGCCGTTGGTCCCGTTTGCTGTCTATGATTATTTAGACGGTGGTCGATATACAACCATATCAGAGGCCTATTAGTAGTAGTAGGTAATTGAAAATCACTGAAACAAGGGTTCATCGGGTCATTCAACGCCTCGGTGTACCGCATGAAAAGAAAGAAGACCCAATTAAAAATGAATGTTGGTAAATGGTTTTTTACAGATTGTACTTCGGAGAGTGTGCTCAAGAGCTTCACGACCTTGTTCCACCAGCTCCCTACTACCATCGGACATTCGGATACCATCCGTACCTGGTTTCCATTCCACCAATTCGGACTAAGCGCTTCCAGTCATCATTTATAATGCGCATTGCTAAAGAGTGGAACTCACTACCAGCGTCTGTGTTTCCAAACGCATACAACCCTAATCTCTTCAAAGTAAGAGTAAACAGGCTTCTTTTGGGTGAGCTCGCTCCATCTTACACTCTGTCGCTGTCCTATGACCTAGACTAGAGTCAAGAGCAAACCCATCATTAACAAAAAAAAAAAACTCATTGCTCGATTTTACGTCCATCTGTTTCGAGTAGAAAACTTAATCAAAGAACGACTCGATGAATCCAGCTGTCTCTATTTCTGATCTGCTAATTTGGTAACATTTCAGACGTAATTGTAACTTCTAAGCAATCGTAGATAATACCCAAAACCCGACAGATTGGCGTGCGCTCCGAAACATGAAACCAATTTTATAACGAAAAATCACCTACATAATCTTTATACTTTTTATTATTTGTGTTTCTAAAGCTATGTAGTATACATAAATAGAAAGTGTCCTGTAGCTCTTTCAAACATGAGAGGAACGTGAGTCTTCTTCTTCTTCTTTGCTCCATCCCACGTTAGGTAGGGTCGGCTCTCCTAATTTTTCTGCGCCATGACATTCTGTCTAGGGTTGTCGGGTCGGGTAGTTTTTCTCTTTGTGTGAGGCTTGTCATACTGGTGTACCACGTGTATGGAGGGCGTCCTCTGCCTCTCTTCTTCTCAGGAAGTTTCAAAGCTGTCTTCACCACATAGTCGTCATCCCTTCTCATGATGTGGCCGTACCACCTCAGACGGCTTTCCTTAAGCTTTTCGGCTATAGGGGCTACTTTAAAACTGCCACGGACGTACTCGTTCCGTACTTTGTCCAGCCTTGTAACCCCTCCTGACCACCTCAGCATTTTCATTTCAGCCGTGTGAAGCTTTTGCACGTGTGTTTCTTTTACGGGCCAGCACTCCGCTCCGTAAAGGATCGCTGGTCTCACCGCCATTTTGTAGACCTTTTCCTTAGTGCGAATGGGCATGCGGGTGTCACATAACACTCCCGTTAATGACCGCCACTTCTGCCAGCCAACGTTTACTCTGTGCGCTACGTCTTCCTCCACGCCTCCATTCTCTGTGATGACTGACCCAAGATATTTAAACTGTGTCACTTTTGGGACTATTTTCATATCTGGGTAGTAAATAGTGGACGTGTGGGCAGTATTGCTAAATTTGCATTCTAGGTGTTCAGTTTTGGATCGGCTGACTTTTAGTCCTGCTTCCTCCAGCGCATTTACCCACAGGTGTAGTGTGGTCTGTAACTCTTCGGAAGTGTTTGCTATAAGTGCGATATCGTCTGCATACAAAAGGTTCCAAGGGAGTGGGGCTTGGACATTCTTCGTTATTAGCTCCATTACCAGGTTAAATAGAAGCGGGCTGAGTGCCGAGCCCTGGTGGACTCCGACCTTGACGTCGAAGGCTTCACTAAGGCCTGCTGGGCTTTTAACTTACAGAATAGAATACAGAATACAGAATACAGAATCGTTTATTTGTTGGAAACAGGTTAGTTACAATGGTCTTAAATACTACATATTAGATGTGTTCAGCTATTTCCTACCTTTGCTGGCATACAAACGTGGTTTAATTCTAGATAGGCACATAACATTATTTCATTAAATTGCACATTTATGTCATCAGAAGCTTATTTGTATTCTAAAAATTCTAAAACTTTTGTGGTGACATTGTGATACATGTCCTGTATCAATTGCACATAGGTTTCGGGCAGATGTTGTGCTCTCAGTGCTTCCCATACTAGCCTTCGCGGTACTCGATCGAATGCCTTTTCGAGATCTATGAATATGAAGTGTAGATCTTCTTTGTTCAGTCGGTATTTGTCGGTTAGCACACGGATTGCTTGTATTGCGTCTGTTGTTGACTTAGACGGCCGGAATCCGAACTGATTTGGGGAAATCGTCGAGAGAGCTTGAATGCGCCTATTCAGTACCCGTTCCCATATCTTGAGAGTGTGCGATGTTAATTTAATGCCTCTGTAATTTCCGCACTCTGTAACATCACCCTTGTTTTTAAAGAAAGGGATTAAGTGACTGAGACGCCATGAGTCTGGTATAGTGCCGGTTGTAAGTATGAGGTTAAAAAGTCTTGTAAGCCATTCAACTCCTACTGGGCCCAGCAGTTTCCAAATTTCTGCGGGGATTTCATCCGGCCCGATAGCTTTACGGTTCTTCATTTTCTTTACAGCTAGTTTTACCTCGTCTATACCTATCTCCTGTATGGGTCCTTCCGCAGGCTTGAGAGAGTAACGCAGTTGGAAATGAGAGGAACGTGAGTAATAGTTCACAAATCACTTTTTTCCCTCGGGAGTAAAATCATGCAACTGTCAAAACTTTCGTTAAACATAACGTGTCTGTTATAATTTAGGAGATAGAACGGAAGACTAGGCTGAATGGATTTATTGCGTTTGCTTATAAAAAGATAAATATTCTAACTCGCGAATTTCCTTCGGATTTTTCGTAATATAAATTTGGGGTATAATGAACTGATATGTTGTCACGTTTTTTATTTTCGTAGGTGTAGCTTATAGCACTATCTATCAAAGAAACTAGGATTACTAAATCGTATTGAGGACCTCAGTTTCGCTTCGATCCTGAAACTACAACCTCGTTAGTAATCAGTCTCTTTCTGCACGCGTGAAGAATGTACCATTATTCTCAGAATCCTTTGATAATAATTTCTCTATAGACAAACTCATTTACTATGAGTATGAAACTTAGCAGTAAAGAGATAAAAAGGCAGCTCTTTAGACTTACGCCAAAGCATTTTTATAACCCCTCTCTCCTTTAATATTCTATTTATTCCACAGTGAATGTTGTTGGAATTTTTAATAAAGCGTCAGGGCGTCCAATATTGTTAATAACCACCAATTTATCTCCAACCAAAGGATCAGAGGTTGATTGACCAGCTTTATTTGGAGGTTTAACTTTAGGTTTTAGGGTATGTTGTGTTAAGTCGTTTTAAATCACGCGCAAGTGATTTGTTGGATGGTAAATCGAATTCTGAAGCTCTCATTTAGGAGCTATACCGATATGTGATTGTTATGATAACCGTGGTGCAGTAGTAGTGCTGACTTAGAATAGCATCACCCCTATTCTGTATATAATAGAGGTGACGTAAAAAGCGACTAAGGGATGATCATACATAGAATGGGCAGCAGCGTTATTTGTTATTTAATATCTTGCACTGCGCTCGCCATTACGCCTCCCAAGCGAGGTAAGTATGGCAATAGATAGTATATCAACTGAACGGTTTAATTTTCTTAGATTTGAGCACAACAGAACAGTCCGTTCTGAATTCGATAATGTTTTGAACGCTCCATTTACGCGATCGGGTTATTACAAGGAATCTTTCACAGTACAAGCCACTCACATTTGGAATGCGTTGCCACGAGAAATACGTCACTGTACTTTTTTGGATACCTTTAAAATTAAGGTACATCAACTTTTTATGACTAAGTCTGTTCGCTAGTTAGTATTGTATCCTATTGCATTCTTAGATTCTATCTTATATATATATATATATAAATATGTATTTATACTTATGTATTAAAATCTGTATTTATTTATAATATTATATATTGTAGTATATTATAATATGGTATGATTTAGTATATTTATTAATGTACTTACACTGTCTGATCTTACCTTTATTTATGCACTACTCTCTTCTTCCCTTTGATTTCTCATCCACCCAAAGGTTGTCTGGTAGAGATCGTTTTCAGCTATAAGGCCGCCTTTGGGCATTTTTAGTTTAAGTTTTCCTGTTTTCATTTGTGTTTTGAATGTGCAATGAAGTGTTTTTACTTACTTACTTACTTACTTACCCCCTCTTGATATATTTTGACTTGTGGTAGCAGCTCCTTGTCCAGCTGTGGACTGTTGTAGTGATTTTTATATAAATACACACACACATCACGCCTTTATCCCTTTAGGGTAGGCAGGGTCTTAATTATCGGAAGTAGCCCGAATGTTTTATTAGGTTGTACTGATAGGTCTTCGCAGAAGAACTAATCACCTTTTGCGGTTACCTTCAGTATAGTTTTATTTTTATATTTTGTTTTGTTTTATGTTTTACTTTGTGTTGTACAATAAAGTGGCATTGTCAAATCATAACAAAACTCCTTAAATAAAGCTAAAAGGGTAGGCAGAGCTGAGAGTCGCAAAATACAGTCGATATCGCGACGTCCGACAAATATTAAAGGGCCAATTTAGAAAAAATGTATTTTACAATAGTGACAGGTTGTAAACACAGGAAACCCTCGAGTCTGTTTATCGCCTCTGACGACATCAGTGGGAAATAAATGGGGTGATGCTGTTGTATGCTATTTATTTCTGTTTCTTTTATTTCCTTCGTTGCAGAATATATATCTATCTATCCTATCTATCATAGTTAGTTTTTATGTATTAGTCTATAATATTATTAGGTTATTTAAGTATTAGTGTTTACAATAGTATGTAGTATGTGTAAGTATGTTTATATTATATGCACTATCCCGCTTACCTTTACGCGCTTTCCTATCACCCAAAGGTTGCCTGGTAGAACTTGCTACCATAGCAAGAAGGCCGCCTTGTTGTACCTACTTCACATATTTCTATGTTAAGAATGTTATTTGTTTTTTTTTTATATGTGCAATAAAGAATTTTATTATTATTATTATTTATTATTATGCCGGCATCGCACGGTCAAGCTACACGCATACAAACAGCGAACTTTTTTTTTGCAAAAGAAAGAATGTTAAAATTTCTGTCAAAGTTCTGTACTTAAAATTAAAACACAGAACCACTGAAAATTCATAAACCACAGAATACAAAACAAAATGCTTAACATTAACTTACATTAAGCAGTTCTTTAAACAGAAACAAAAATATTCTTTTGAGCTAGTGCCGCTTTTGAACAAAAACAGGAAACGTCCCTCCATTTAATACCATAATAGTCCAGTGTAGCAATTTTCAAGTTATAAAAATATTATAATCGTTTATTTCTGGCCCATTGGCCAAATCCAATTTATTATTTGGTATCATTTAAAGTATATATATGCTAACATACTTTCGTTTGCAATGGATAAAAACGATTCAAACTGGTTTTTACACTGTGTGAACTGTCACGTGACAATACTGGTATATTTCATGGTATGAATTAAATTGCTGTCGTGTGATGCCGGCTTAGAATAACATCACCCCATTTCCTTCCCATGGGTGTCGCAAGAGGCGACTAAGAGACTCGAGGGTGTGTACAACAATTCTTGGCGATGAGCTGACAACCTGTCACTATGGCGATACACAATTTTCAGAATGTCCCTCAAATATTTGTCAGACGTGGCGTAAATGACCGTTTTTTGCGACTGTTTGCGCTCTGCCTACCCCGCATGGGATTATAGGCGTGATATGTGTATTAAATTGTAGGCACTTAAAAATATTCAATAAATAAACTACCGTACATTCAACCGGAAATGTACGTAAGTATACAAAATTACACAATATTTAATATGTGCTTTACTGACACACTCATCTCAATCGTAAAAATAAGCGCCTTAGAAGTTTTGCAAGTTATGCCCTCAAATAATGCCTGCCGTACCGGACTATAAACGTCTCTTTGCAAAATTACTAGAAGTACGGTCAACCGCAATCAGTTTTCACATTAGAACATTCGCAAACCGGATGATATTGCGGTTTTTGACAGCTATTTGGCGGTGTAGCGTCGAGTGTGTTTCTACATGCGGTTTCATTAAACTCTTTTTGTCAGGTAAGTCTGGAACGGAAAGATATTTAAAAATTAACTTTTAAATATTAAATATGGTAAAATTGTATAGTAACCGAATGCGAAAACTGAAGACGGGCTCGTGATATGGAACGATTTTCGAAAATCAATGGGAAGTTGAAATATTTTTTTGTATGTCGACCCCTGTTGCTTGGAGAAAGTTGTTCCTTATCACCAGCCCGTCTTGAGTTTTCGCTATAGAGCACTAGTAAAATTTCACCCTGTATAAATAAAATTCTAGTTTTTTAATTAACTGCATGCTTAGTTGTTTATTATACAGCATAAATGTTTTTATTTATTTAATTTACATAGCATGTAAATATTTTAGCTGCAAATGTTTTAAGGGGTAAAAGACCTCATGAAACTCCCTTAGGAGGCATGTCACCCGCAAAAAATATATGGGCCGTGGGCAAGTTGACTTTTCTTTAAAAAATTGTGGTTATCAACTTTTCCCAAGGAACATACCTAGGTCGAAATTTGGACATTCCATACAAAATGTTCCAGCCAACCGGGTCAATGTGGTATATGAAGTCCAATTTTTTTTGTAGTTTGTCCTATGTTCCTTGCGTCAATAAATTCTTAAATTGAATATGTCTATAAATTCTTAAATTGTGTTATGTCAATAAATTCTTAAATTGAATACAAAATTTTAAAACACTTCCCGTGTTAGGTATAACATTTTTGAAAACTTGCAAAATTTTTAAGCGCGGGCAGGATTTGAACCTGTGACTTTCGCATTAGTAGTGGCGATGCCTCTTCTATCTGGGCTTCTTAAATTGTACTAAAAAATTCCGCGGCACGTGTAAGAACCATCAAATAAAAAAACAACAGAGCTTGGCTATTTGACAAGATAAACATCAATGGAAAAATAAATTAAACTTCACTTAAACAAACGTTCAACTTTTTTGTTACAACACGACGCAAATAAAGTTTTTTGATTGGAAATTCAGCTCAGTTGCGGAATAAATGGCAATTATTCGGGTTTTTGAATATGTTGTAAACAAAAAATCGGTAAAAGTATAATTTGTCAATCATACATACATACATAAATCACGCCTATATCCCTTACGGGGTACGCAGAGCGTTAATGGCCGTAAAACAGATATTAACACCACGTCTGACAAAAGCTTGAGGGTCAATCAGATAACTGTGTATCACTATAGTGACAGGTTGTCAGCCCATCGCCTTAAATTGCAATACACATCCCTCGAGTCCCTTAGTCGGCTCCTACGACACCCATGTCAATCATCAACACATACTAATGGATATAGGGCTCCCTTTATGGTGCGAATTACATTTTACGTTCGTTGCTACGTATTTTTAGCGCATGCGTCTGTCAGACGAAAGGTTGTATATTTCAATCTTGTTCCCATACAAATATGGCAACGGTACGTCGTTTGTGTCATTTGACAGACGTATTCGGGTAACATATGCGGACAAACGGCCAATATGCTATTTACTGGACAATTCCGAATGCAAATATTTTAATGAGTGAGCCAGTCCATGAAACTGAACAACTTTCTCCACGGATCATAGTTCGAAATACATACATACATCAGCCTATAGCAGTCCACTGCTGGACGTAGGCCTCCCCCAGGGTACGCCATAGGGCACGATCTCTCGTTTTCGCCATCCAGTCGCTACTAGCCGCCTTGTTTAAGTCATCGGTTCACCTGGCCGGAGGTCGTCCAACGCTATGCTTGCCGAGGCGTTGCCTCAACTCAAGAACCCGTTTACTCCACCGCCCGTCGGTTCTACGACAAATGTGCCCAGCCCACTAGCACAGTATTCGAAATATGAAAAATAAATTACATTCTACCCATTACATTCGTACTTATCTGCCACCAGTCGACGACTGTACTAAGCGCAACCGCAGTCGTCCACAAAGTTGCGGCGAACAAAAAAGTTGAAAGAGAACTAAAAATAAAGCGCTCACCTGACCCGGTCCAAGGGGTGTAGTTTTAAATCAGTAGAACCATTTACAAGGACTAGTATTTTAACTTCATTTTAACGCCTGGTTTGCGCACTCACACATGCACAGTATGCATACGTACACGGCTACTAAGTATATATAATTTCGAACTGAAATTAATACCTAGAAATCTAACTACTCATTGAATAATAATTTTATTCATATATTGTCTTAACTTGCCGTGTGTTGTCGGCTTAGAATAGCATCACCCAAATTCTACTCGTGGGTGTCGTAAAAAGCGACTGAGAGATAAATTCATCCAGGGAATGGGCCGCAGCGTTCCCTGTGAAAGCAATATCTTGCACTGCGCTCGCCAATCCGCTTGCCACGCATGGTTAATATGGAAAGCAAGTCCAGCAGTGGACTATTGTGGCTGTTAATATAGGTAATTTTTTTTAACTCAGCACTAGGGTATCTAAGTATAACATCACTTAAATTCAGGCTCGCAAAAACATCCCTGCTAAGGTAGCTTCAGGCGTAAAGTTGCTCAATCAAATTACTGCTTCTTGGTATATTGTGGGAGTAGTAAACCGATTTCCCGTGCGGCATACTTCCACGAATTGTCTGACCGCTGTTCGTAGTGTTCGTATTACACGTTTTACAACACACACGTTTGCAATATTCTTGGAGATTTCGTGAAATCCCTGATTTTGACATTATCCTGCGATACATAGCTACAGCGGGTGTATTTTTTTATTCTAATTCAGATCCTCATTTTATTTTTCAGTTCGTCTGCTTCTATCTGTATCTATCCTAAAACCGGTTTGTTAGCGGGACCAGCAAAAAGAAATGAAAGACAAAATAGTAGTTTATGCAACTGTCGTATAATGGGGGTCATTAGAATGCGAGTGTCTGTTTATCACACGAGGCGCAGCCGAGTGTGATAATAGTTTGACACGAGCATTCTAATGCCTAATTATAGCAGTTGCATACACTATTTTATCTACACTCTCCAAAAAAACTCAGAAACACTTTTCTAAACGTACGCACCGGCCATTGCAAGGTTCGATACAAGGACAAATTCAATACGAGAACGTAATATGGCTTGATATGAATTTTTGAAAAATCTATACTTTAGCAGTTGTTTAGATGTGGAGTCTTAACAATAACTTAACTAAACAACTGAACAACATCTGAACAACATCTGAACAACAACTGAACAACATCGAAACAACAACTGAACAACATCTGAACAACAAATGTACAACAACTGAACAACATCGGAATAACATCTGAACAACAACTAATCAACATCTGAACAACAACAGAACAAAAACCTATTAAAACAACTGAACAACATCCGAAAAATTACCGTACAACAACATCTGTCAGGTGCGGCGGAAGATAGCGATTTGAGTATTGGTACAAAAAACTTCGTTTCATTTCTCAACTTTATCGTATTAAGAGTTTTCTCATTAAGTCATTACGCTTCTGTAATTTATAGTAAACCCTAGTTTTTATAGGCAGAATACATAAAGTAGGTCATTATGCATCTGTTTTCGAATTCATAATTCGAACATTATGAGACGAGTGTATATAATAGTAGTTTATGCAACTGTCGTATAATGGGGGTCATTAGAATGCGAGTGTCTGTTTATCACACGAGGCGCAGCCGACTGTGATAATAGTTTGACACGAGCATTCTAATGCCTAATTATAGCAGTTGCATACACTATTTTATCTACACTCTCCAAAAAATAACTCAAAAACACTTTTCTAAACGTACGCACCGGCCATTGCAAGGCCCGATACAAGGTCAAATCCAATACGAGAACGTAATATGGCTTGGTATGAATTTTTGAAAATTCTGTACTTTAGCAGTTGTTTAGATGTGGAGTCTTAACAATAACTTAACTAAACAACTGAACAACATCTGGACAACATCTGAACAACATCTGAACAACATCGGAACAACATCTCAACAACAACAGAAAAAAAAACCTATTAAAACAACTGAACAACATCCGAAAAATTTCCGTACAACAACAACTGTCAGGTGCGACGGAAGATAGCGATTTGAGTATTGGCAAAAAAAAACTTCGTTTCATTTCTCAACTTTATCGTATTAAGAGTTTTCTCATTAAGTCATTACGCTTCTGTAATTTATAGTAAACCCTAGTTTTTATAGGCAGAATGCATAAAGTAGGTCATTATGCATCTGTTTTCGAATTCATAATTCGAACATTATGAGACGAGTGTAGATAAAATACTTTTTTGACGTTTGCTCGTTTTCTATTGAGGTTTTTCATTTGAAAAGTTATGAATGCAAGGAATTAAAAATGACCTAGATATAAAAAATGTAAAAATTTAAAAACTGTGTTTAATTTTTAAAACTTTAGGGTTTATGGTGATTTTTCGTTAAGGAAAAGATACCATGGTAGACTTGAACATAAGTAATGGCACGTTAGTTGTAGGTCCCTGTTGCATTTTACTTCTAAATTTTGATTATTTACATACATAGGTACATACACATATCACGCCTATAATCCCTTGCGGAGAAGGCAGAGCGCAAACAGTATATATTAGTATTAAGTTTATCTATTACATAATTAATAAAAATTTGTGCATTAAACATCAGTTTGTCTGGTCACAAGATAAATAGGAAAAAGATTGAAATACAATACTTGTGAAAATACAACCCTTCTACTTTAATCCACACACATGGTTCAAGTCTTCATTTTTCCACAAAAGCGGTTGACACGCTTGCCCCGGGAATTTCTCTTTCTGTGAGCAATTTTTTAAATGAATTTGGTTTACATATAAATGCGACATTATGGCGGCCATTTTGTGTGCGGTACGTTTTGCATTCCTCATCCCGTCTTTCATTGTTTTTCGGGACGGTGATGAATAAAATTTTAATGTTAATGAATATATTCCAACACAGAATTAACGTGATCGTATAAAATATGTATTAATGATGTTGCATGATGTAAAAAATGCCTTTTCCAGGCATATTTTAAGTGCTGAACTAGTCTGCAATACTGAACAACTTTCCCCAATAATTTTTTCAATATTTCGACCTTTGTTCCTTGGAGAAAGTTGTTCAGTTTCCATAAATAATTTCGTCCTGATAAATATTTTAGACAATATTTTTTTTTTGCAATGTTGGTATTTGGTCAACCCGTTCACATTATCTGTATTGGGTTGCCATTCTCACCGAAACAGGTTTGGCGGACTCAGCGATTCAGCAAGGCAAGGTGGATGGCTTAGGGCGACGGTAGAGGGCGCGTGTAGTTACCGTCGGCCAGACACTGCATCTGACCTCTCCTTCAGTCGTAGCGGTTTTCCGTTCCACTGAGTCGAGGAGGGGGAGGACCAGAGGGTGCGCTTGCGTTTGCGCGAACGTCTGCGCACCTAAATATATCCTGCGCAACTGACTGCTTCCGATTAATGGACTCCGATGACGCTAAGTCCTGTGGCGATGGGTTGAAGTAGAGAGGTCTGGCATGGTGCAAGCTGGGCTTTGTCTGATTCCTGCACGCAGGCGGTCCCAGGGGTGTGAGTACACGCCGTGGTCGCTTTTGCATTGATAATCGGGACGACAATGCAAATTCGGCAGCACCTGGGGTGACAGAGCAGCCCTATTCAGGGAAGCACTGCTCTCCTCGCTCAGCCGAGGAGGGGGCTAGAAAAGGTGCCCTAAGAAAATGCTCGTCCCTACCTGGAAGGTGGTAGTAGCCACGGCTGCCATCGCATCACGAAACTCGTGGTCGACGCAACACAAATAATAATAATTACATGAAAACACCTATCATGAAATTTGGCGCGTGGAATGTGAGAACACTCATTGATAGAGATGGCAATGCCTGTCCTGAACGAAAAACCGCCATAGTAGCTCGGGAACTTCGTCGTTATGACGTGGATGTGGCTGCGCTCAGCGAAACGCATCTTGCCGATGAAGGAGAACTGGTGGAAGATGGAGGGGGCTACACTTTCTTCTGGAAGGGTACCTCTGCATCCGAACCTCGACGTTCAGGGGTAGGCTTTGCCATCAAAAATCATTTATTAAAGCGACTACAAGAATGTCCTGTACACATCTCGGACCGCATTACCACGCTGCGCCTTCATCTGGACAAAGACAACTACCTTAATGTCATCAGTGTCTATGCTCCAACGCTTGACAAGTCTGATGACATTAAGGACAAATTCTACGAGGAAGTATCTCAATGCCTTGACAGCATAAACGCCAGAGAACAGATCTTATTGCTTGGCGATTTCAATGCCAGAGTTGGTCGGGACTATGAGGCTTGGCCTGGAGTTCTGGGGCGACACGGAGTTGGTAACATGAACAGCAATGGTCAGTTACTACTTAGTCTTTGTGCTCAATACGACCTTGCGATATCGAACACCATGTTCAGACTTGCCGCTAAGCACAAGACGACGTGGATGCACCCGCGATCCAAACACTGGCATCTGATCGATTATGCTATAATGCGGCAAAGAGACATCAGTCAAGTCCAAATCACCCGTGTCATGCGCGGTGCTCACTGTTGGACTGACCATAGACTTGTTGTCACCAAACTACGACTCCGCCTCCGTCGACCTCGTAGATCCATAGTGAAAAAGCCGGCGGGTCTAAACGTGGATAGGCTTAAAGATCGCGAGGTCAGGGTGAAATATGCTGAAGCCTTAACAGAAAAGCTGTCACCAACTAATGAGACTAGTGATGTCGGTGCTGCTTGGAAAACTTTGTCATGTCATCTCATGGAAGCCGCTTCTGCTACTTTGGGTGCGAAAGACCGACATAGCGAGGATTGGTTCGATGACAATGGCGAGGTTCTACAAGCAGCATTCGACAAACATCGAGAGCTCCTGCGACAGCACAATAGAAGAGGTGGAAGTGTTGCGGTGGTCAAAGACAGTGACCAGGAATTACGAAGGCTGTCTCGACAGTTAAAAGACAAGTGGTGGCGGGACAAAGCTTGTCAAATGCAGTGGCTTGCCGATACTAACCAGCTTGGGGAGTTTTACTGTGAAGTGCGTAAACTGATTGGTGCGTCCTACCGAGCAAAAGTGCCTTTGAGGTCTTTAGACGGAATGCAACTCCTGACCAGCAAGGAGGATGTACTTAAACGTTGGGCTGAACACTTCAAAAACTTGCTTAACGTAGATCGTTCAGCTGATCTGCATCATATCAGTTTACTGCCTCAACTCCCATTAAACACTGAGCTGGACAAGCCCCTGTCGTACGATGAGGTTGTTACTGCCATCAGACAGCAGCACAATAAGCGGGCGGTCGGCATTGACCTTATACCGGGTGAGCTACTGAAGTACGGTGGTATGGAGCTGCACACGTCGGTATGGAAGCTATTTGTTCAAATGTGGGAAGAGGAGCGAGTCCCGGATGATTTCAAAGTTTCTCGCATAAGTGCTCTCTACAAGAACAAGGGTGACCGTTCCGACTGCAACTCGTATCGTGGTATTTCATTACTGTCGGTCCCTGGAAAGGCTTTTGCAAGAGTTTTATTGAACCGCCTGAAAGACCTGTCCGAAAAGATTCTGCCCGAAACCCAGTTTGGCTTCCGACCTGACCGAGGCACATGTGAAGCTATTTTCTCAGTGCGTCAACTGCAGGAAAAAAGCAGAGAACAAGGGCGTCAGTTGTACCTCTGCTTTGTTGACTTGGAGAAAGCATTCGACAGTGTGCCTCGCGAAGCTCTCTGGATGGTGCTGGAAAAACTAGGGTGCACGGATAAGTTTGTTCGACTTCTAAGACTCCTGCATGACAATATGCAGTGCTGTGTCTCTGTAGATGGTGAACAGTCCGATTTCTTCCCCGTCACCTGTGGGGTGAAACAAGGGTGTGTTCTAGCGCCTACACTGTTCGCCTTATACTTTGCAGTAGTAGTCAAGGAGGTCTTGAATACTGTATCCGAAGGAGTCCGCATCCGATTCCGCACAGATGGCAGTCTTTTCAACTTGGCTAGACTTAGGGCGCGCACTAAGGTTTCGTATGCACTGATTACAGAGATCATGTATGCTGATGACTTGTGCTTTCTTGCGGAATCCCCAGACGGCTTGCAACAGCTGATGTCCGTTTTTCACCAAGCATGCTGCAAATTCGGCCTGAAGATCAGTGTCAAAAAGACGGAAGTAATGTCTCTAGACACACATGGTCGCGAGACACTGGCCATTAAGCTTGGTGAGGATATGCTGAAACAAGTTGATAAGTTCCGTTATCTTGGGAACACTGTAACATCTAAGTGTGACCTTGATGCCGAGATCAACAGCCGAATCAGTGCTGCAGCTGCAGCATTTGGAAAGCTGCGTTCCAAGGTTTTCTGCTCGCACGACCTAAAGTTAGCCACAAAAATATCTGTCTACATGGCGATTGTGCTGCCAAACCTTCTGTACTCCTCCGAGACCTGGTGTGTCTACCGCCACCACATACGTACTCTGGATCGTTTCCACCTTAAATGCCTTCGCACCATCATGAAGATCAGATGGTCCGACCGAGTGCGTAACACCGAAGTTCTGAGACGAGCCAATGTCGGTGGCATTGAAGCCTATCTAATGCGTCGGCAACTTCGATGGTGCGGTCACGTATCCCGGATGGCGGAGGAGAGAGTGGCGAAGCGCATCTTTTATTCTGAACTAGAGGAGGGCAAGCGAAAGCAGGGTGGACAACTCCTCAGATATAAAGATGTTCAAAAGCGCCACATGAAACGTTGCAACATCGAGCCCACTCAATGGGAGGGTCTGGCAGCACAGCGCCCAGAATGGCGCGGGATGGTAAAAAGGCGAATACGCGAGTTTGAGGAGCAGCGCAAAGCAGACCTCGACGCTAAGCGCGATGAGCTGAAAGACCGTCCACCTGCAGCCATTAACTACAATTATGTGAACGGCAAACTCACCTGCCCGCATTGCGCACGAGACTTCATAGCAAAAATTGGCTATAGTAGCCATCTCCGAGCGCATCAACGCCTCTTTGATTAGGAGTTGAAGTGGTCGCCATGGCCGAAATCGGTCGGAAAGATCATCATCATCATCATCATCATTTGGTCAAATATGTTTGTCGATTTCGGTTGGTATCATAGCCAAATTTGTTTCTAGTTTGCGTTTGTAATTTATGAAATGAATGATGTAAGTATCTATCTATTGCGAAAGTGAACACCAAATTTTTAAATCACTTCCCGTGTTAGGTATAAAATGTTTGACAAACTTGCAAAATTTACAAATCCTTCCCGCGCTGGAAAGTTTTGCAAGGTTTCAAAAATATTGCAAATTTATTATTTTACCGTTGAATCTAGTCTAATATATTTAAAAATAAATCAAGTTTATATTTTATTTCGACCTTGTCACAGAAATTAATAGGCCTGTCACGTTTTACGACGGTCTGGTCGGGACTACCTAAAGACCTCTCTTAATTAGAGATTTGACAAAGACATTTTATAGATGTCTGCCCTTTGATTTGCTTTCTATTATTAAGCTGAGTAAAATAAGTTAAGAATTAATTGAAAACTGCCGTTTAATGCCGGCTTAATAGCATCACCCCATTTCTTTTCCATGGGTGTCGTAAGAGGTGACTAGGGGACTCGACGGTTACATGTGTATTGCAACTTTAGGCTGACAACTTGTCACTATAGCAATACACAATGTTCTAAATGATCCTCAAATGATTGTCAGACGTGGCGTAAATGTCCGTTTTTACGGTAGTTTACGTTCTGCCAACCCCGCAAAGAATATAGGCGTAACATTGGCGCAATTGTCAAGAAAAAGATGGTTTATCGCATGGATAGGTTAATAATGATGATGATCATCATGTAACAAAATATACCTGCGTACTGCCAGTACTATAATTACAAAAGTCTTTTTTTGTAATTGCATACTTCATTTTATTACATTTTCTCAGTCCACGAAACTAAATATTTTTTGTTATCTGTTCTTTAAAATGTAGAATAAACAATTGCAGTACAAATTTAAGGCGATTCTCTTACTTGTCGTCCGTCGTTCCGTTTTTTTCACGCAGCGTAACGCATGCGTCTGTCAGACGAGAGAAAATTGCGAATTTCAATCTTATTCCCATATAAATACGACTACGGTGGATTTACGGTGCGTATCGGAGGCGTCTGTCGAGTCGTGTCAAAACACACGGGAATAAGATTGGACCTTTCGTCTGACAGACGCATGCGTTACGTTGCGTTAAAAAACAGAATAACGGTCGACAAGCGAGTGAACCGCCTTAAGTTCTCATTGCAAATTTAAAAAGAAATCTAGTTTTTAACAGGTTTTAGATTACAAAATTTTTGTTCTCCAAGTTTTCCGAGCCCGTTCCGTGAATAATAAATAAAATCGATCCGGGTGACTTAAATTTTAATACTATAAAAAAGACAAATGTACTGGCTGGTTTTAAGTATTTACCGTGTGATGCCGGCATAGAATAGCATCACCCCATTTATTTCCAGCTGGTGACGTAAAAAACTACTAAGGGACTCATGTATATTTGATTTTAGGCGTCAGGCTGACAGCATGTCACTATAGTGGTACGCGAGTTTTCTGTAACGATGATATGAACGAAATATTTGTCAGATGTGGCGACTGCATCTTTACAGCCGTTAGCAAGGAATAAAGGCGTGATATGTGTATGTATATTAATGCATACGAGTATGTATGTATGGTTCTAGTGTAGTAGTAGCATATTCAGTAATTTATTCATATTATAATTATGCTTTTTATGCAGTAACTAAGGATAACCAATAAAAACGGCCGATGTGGCGCATTGGTAGTGAGACTGCCTGCGACGCAAAGGTTCCGGACTCGATTCTCGGTGGGGCACTGACAAAGTTGATATTTATCATTTTGTGAATTTGTTCTCAGTCTGTTTAGGACATTGCAGGTTGAACCACCTGATTGTCTGAAAAGAAAGATGGTTCCGTGCTTCGGAGGGTACGTTAAGCCGTCGGTCCCGGTTGCTGTTTATGATTATTTAGACGACGGTCGTAACACAGCCATGTCTGTGGCCTACTACTAGTGGTGGGCGGCTGAAAAACTAACACCAGGTTTTATCGGGTCGTTGGACGACTTGGTGTCCCACACGAAAAAAAGAAGAAGCCCAATAAAGATTGATTCTTTTATCAAACAACTTGAGTTGCTGACAGGCCGTCTTGAAAACTCTCAAAATATAATGATTATTAAGAAGACGTTTGTTCGCAGTTTCCGGCTATTAATTTTGGAAGATTTTCTTCGTTCGGCCATTATGAAACAAGTTAGGAATACTTACGTTGACGACATTGTAACAAAGTCAGCATTTTTTAAAAGATTATATTTGACATGGCTTTGTATAAAAGAGGATTTTTTTTAAATATTTTACCACCTTAAGTTCGTATCTTTTTTAGTTTTGACTTTGAAAATAAGTAACTATGAATAAATTGCAACCGTTGTTAGGCAGCCTCCCACTGCCGTCTGTCACTGCGAATTTTTAACGCATGCGTCTGTCAGACTAAATCAAATCAAAGGAACGGCATCACGAACGCGAGTGGAATGTATTGCTATCTCGCTCGGTCGTATTGCTGCGAAAAGAGTATGACGGCAGGGTGTGAACACGCACTCGCGTTTATACTTCCGCGGAAGTATTTCAAGCAATATTCGCGGTAGCGGCAGGAGCAGGAGCGGTTGCATAGTATGAACGTAGCATTAGGCTTTACCACTCATATTTGTTTGTGACGATCAATGTGAATAGAAAATTACATTTTAATATTAATAAAGAAATGTCATCAAAGATGATTAATGAGGATAACAATTGAACAGGGGCGGATTATTATATTTAAGAGGCTCCCTAAAGATGAGTGGTGCTTTCAGTTGACAATTTAGAACTTTTGATACATACATACACACATAAATAAGGCCTATATCCCTTACGGGTTCGGCAGAGCGTTAACAGCCGTAAACGAATATTAACACCATGTCTGACAAAAGTTTGAGGGTCAATCAGATAAATGTGTATCACTATGTGACAGGTTGTCAGCCCATCGCCTAAAATTGCAATAAAATACACATCTAAACCTCGAGTCCCTTAGTCGCTTCTTACGACACCCGTGGGTAAGGAATGGCAGGCGAATTGGCGAGTGCAGCGCAAGATGTTGCATGCACAGGGAACGCTGCTGTTTATTCCCTGAATTATTATCCCTAAGTCGCTATTTAAATCGCCCACGAGTAGAACTGGGGTGAAGTTATTCCAAGCCGGCACCACACGGTAATTACCTAATTTATTACTTACAAATTTACAAGAAGAATATAATGATATTACATACATACATAAATCACGCCTATATCCCTTACGGGGTAGGCAGAGCGTTAACGGCCGTAAAACGGATTTTAACACCACGTCTGACAAAAGTTTGAGGGTCAATCAGATAACTGTGTATCACATCCAACCCTCGAGTCACTTAGTCGCCTCTTACGATACCCAGTATACCCATATAATGATATTTATCTCTTAGATTACAGGTGAAATTTATAATTTTGTGAGATGGTTTGTGTTGGTTGATTAAAAATAAGCGTTAGAGGCATTTTTAATAAAATAATTTGGTTAATTTATTCTTGTAAATTGATTTATCATTTCTAAAGGCCTACCGTGCGGAGCTGCTGGTACAAGCACGGTATTATTGTTACTTATAGAAATACTCAAAATAAGCTTGAGTAATCTTGAACTAGAGATTTGCAATTTCGAAGTAATTAAGGCGCCACTTAGCCTTGGGGAGCGTTGAAAATATTATTCCGCGTAAAATTATTAGACTGCGTAAATGAATGATGTTTGTGATCAACTTGAGATATTCTTTGTTTAAATTTCGAACGTAATTTATTACGGAAGTAAATTTAATTATTAAGGCAGTGCGATTTTTAATTGTCAGTAAGATGGATGTTTTATTAATTATTATTATAAAAGTCAGTGTCCTTTTTATGAAAACTTTTGAAACTTGTATTCATTTCGTTCTTCTCCTTTTTGTTTAGGACACCGAGTCATTCAACGACCCGATGAACCCTGGTTCATTTCGTTTGTTAGACTATAAGTCTGCTATTGAAGATGATAATGATAATGATATTAATGATGAACTTAACTACCCCAGCGCCTTTGACGGTGTGTATGAGCAACACGACCACGCAAATGCATACTTTTTCTTACTCACTTTTATAAACGGTGGAAAGGTTCTCGAGTGACGGAATAGGAAAGCGTAGTGAGGGACAGATGGTACAAAATTACGATCTATAGAAAAGCTTGGAGAAAGCTTGTTTCCAATTAGAGACATGTCAAGCCTGTTCAGTCGGTGATGACTATGATCATAATGATAATGCTGATGATGATGATGATACATATCAACATACATATATCACGCCTATATATTTTGCGGGATAGGCAGAGCGTAAACAGCCGCAAAAAACGGAAATTTGCGCCACGTATGACAAACATTTGAGAGGGTCATTCGGAAAATTGTTCATTGCCATAGTCACAGGTTGCTAACCCATCGCCTAAATTGCAATAAACACCCTCGAGTTCCTTAGTCGCCTCTTAGGACACCTGCGGAAATGAAATGGAGTGATGCTATTCTAAGCAGGCATCACACGGCAAGATGATGATGGTAATGATAATGATATTAATGACGAAGGACTTACCTTCCCCAGCGCCTCTGACGGTGTGTATGAGCAACACGACCACGCAAATGCATACTTTTTCTTACTCACTTTTATTCTATAAAGGGTGAAAAGGTTCTCGAGTGACGGAATAGGAAAGCGTAGAGAGGGACAGTTGGTCCAAAATTGCGATCTAAAGAAAAGCTTGGAGGAAGCTTGTTTCAAACTATAGATGTGTCAAACCTGTTCAGTTGGTGATGACTATGATGATAAACGCATACAACCCTAATCTCTTCAAAGTAAGAGTGAACAGGCTTCTTCTGAATGAGCTCGCTCCATCTTAGACTCTGTCTCTGTCCTATGACCTAGAATAGAGTCAAGAGCAAACCCATCATTAATAATAAAAAAAATGATAATAATAATGATAATGCTGGTAATAATATTGAAGATGATAATGATAATGATGAAGATAATGATATTAATGATGATGAACATACCTTCCCCAGCGCCTCTGACGGTGTGTATGAGCAACACGACCACGCAAAGGCATCGTTTGCCCTCCGACATCGCTGCCGTGGGCTTTTCACCTGTCAACAAACACACAAACATGTTAGAATATATTTTATCTACACTCGTCTCATAATGTTCAAATTATGAATTCGAAAACAGTTGCATAAAGACCTACTTTATGCATTCTGCCTATAGAAATTACAGTTTTATAGAAAATACAGAAGCGTAATGACTTAATGAGAAAGCTCTTACTTCGATAAAGTTGAGAAATGAAACGAAGTTTTTTTTGCCAATACTCATATCGCCATCTTCCGCCACACCTGTCAGTTGTTGTTGTACGGTAATTATTCGGTTGTTGTTTAGTTATTTATTGAATTGTTGTTCAGTTGTTTTTGAGATGTTGTTCAGTTATTGTACCGATGTTGTTCAGATGTTGTTGTTAACTAATTGTTCAGATGTTGTTCAGTTGTTGTTCAGATGTTGTTCAGTTGTTGTTTCGATGTTGTTCAGTTGTTTTTCAGATGTTGTTCAGATTTTTTTCAGTTGTTTAGTTAATTATTGTTTAGTTGCTGACTCGACATCTGAACAACTGTTGAAGTATGGAATTTTCGAAAATTCATATCAAGCCATATTACGTTCTCGTATTGAATTTAACCTTGTATCGGGCCTTGCAATCGCCGGTGCGGACGTTTGAAAAAGTGTATAACTGAGTATTTTTGGAGAGTGTAGATAAAATAGTGTATGCAACTGCATAAAATTAGGCATTAGAATGCTCGTGTCAAACTATTATCATATGAGGCGCAGCCGAGAACAGACACTCGCATTCTAATGACCCCCATTATACGACAGTTGCATAAACTACTATTATGTACTAAAAAATTGGCACATTCTGAAGGGTGGACTTTTAAATTTGTGTTGAAGAGTCCTCTTTTAAATTGAGGGCGCCTCTGTGCTTCATAATAAAAAACTAGTTCTCACGGCCTGAAGAAGATTTAAGTTCACATATTTATTTATAAATTTAACTTTATGCACAAAAATGTACACGGGCGTACTTAAGTCTACCTTTTTTTGGACCTCCCATACTAAATTGCCGATCAGCTGATTTGAGTTACCATGGAAACTCAAAACATTTTTCACATATTTCAACCTATGTTCCTAGGGGAAAGTTGTCTGTTATCACCAGCCTGATTTGAGATTTCGCTATCGGTCATTAGTAAAATTTTACTCTCTATAATACAATGTCTGTTATTGAACTACATCTACTAACGCAGGTCTCTTACTATTGCTACTTACTCGCACTTGTTATTTCGGCACTGTTACGTAACCTACATCAATTTCAATAGGACACAACATATTACATAACATACTTCAGCATTATATTTTCAGTAATCATTACTTTTTCAATGTCCGTGTGATGCCGGCTTAGAATAGCATCACCCCATTTCTTTCTCGTAGGGGTCGTAAGAGGCGACTAAGGGACTCGAGGGTGTGTACGGTGTGTATTGCAATTTTAGGCGATGGGCTGACAACCTGTCGCTATAGTGATACACAGTTATCTGATTGACCCTAAAAATTTGTGTGGCGTAGGTGACCAGTTTTTCGGTCGTTTACGCTCTGCTTACCCCGCAAGGGATAAAGGCGTGATTTATATATGTATTACTTTTTTACTTTATTTATCTTTACTATAACATAAACAGCCACCACAGTTCACTGCTAGACATGTTCCTCCCCCTATTGGGGGGGTTTTGCCATACTCACCACGCTTGGCAGGAGAAATGGCGAGCGCATTGCAAGATATTGCATTCAAAGGGAACACTGCTGCCCATTTCCTAGATGATCATTCCTCAGACGCTGTTTACGATATCCACGAGTGAGCGATGCTATTCTCAGCCGGCACTTAACGGCAATATCTTTATTCGAACATCATTTTCTTTATCTTTCACTCGGCTTAAACAAACACAAAATGAAATTATCGATTCCAAGTACTCACCAGCCTTTCAATTATTTGAAAACCCTTCTAATAAATAACCAAAAACAAAGCAAGTCATTCAAAAATGGAATTCTCCCAGTTACAAAATGGCGGAAATAATCCTTCTTCTTGGTAAATTTTGTTTTATTTTCATTCACTTATGAATCAATTGTTTGGAAAAAAATGATTATATTTAAATACTTTTTGTTTTACGCTTGAAAGTACCTACCCTTTTGTTCAAACTATAATTATGTTTTCGCCTAGCAAAAAGTAACTTTTAGATAGATTTATTAATTGTAAGTTTTTTGCATAATTAACAACACACACACTCATTCAACACTTTAAAAAAATTGTAAAAACAGTGTATAATAAAATTAGTATTTACACAGTTATACGCACATGTGTGCTGCAGCGATGCAAAATGCCAAGGCTCAATGCAAGGAATACCCAAAAGAGGGCAGCACTGGTTTTCAGTCATTACCACAGAGTGAACGTTTCGAGTGTGTTTTAAATAGTTTTATGTAAAATACAATTGCCGTGTGATGCCGGCTTAGAATAGCAACACCCCATTTCTTTCCTGTGGGTGTCGTAAAAGGCGACGAAGGGACTCGAGGGTGTGTATTGCAATTTTAGGCGATGGGCTGACAACCTGTCACTATTGCAATACACAGTTTTCCGAATGACCCTCGAATTTTTGTCAGACGCGGCGTAAATGCCCGTTTTTTTTGGCGGCCGTTTACGCTCTGCCTACCCCACAAGGGATGGAGGCGTGACATATGTATGTATGTAAAATACAAATATGTGCGTGTGTGAGGAGATCCAGTGTAAGTAGTGAAAAAATAAATAGTAAAATAGTTGGTATATTCGTATAATGTCACATCCCTAGTAGAGTATCAAAATATGTCGCTTTGACAGACTCAAAGCCCACGTACAGTAACGATATTGGCATCTGTCAACTTAAGAAAAAGATTTTCGTAGATCGTGTTGTCAAATACGTCAAAAGAAAAACGTGGTTTCGCGAAAAACGGCTTAGTAGGCGAAAGGCATACCTACAAATACACAATTGGGGTAAGGGTAGGTAGGAAATTATACAGACATCACGCTGATATATCCTTAGCGGGGTAGGCAGAGTGTAAAGGTCTGTTATAGAATATTTGTTATCGCCTCGTCTAACAAATATTAAGTTACGTAACACTATAATCTTAATACATCATGCCTGCGGTCTTTATTTTAGAAAGAGCGTCAGCGGCTGTAAAAGCCGTTATATTTAAGTCCGACAAACATTGAGGGTTAAAATACAGAATAGGTACATATGACTCTGCCACTAACAAAACTAGCGGGAAAAGATGAGGTGGTGCTATTCTAAGCTCGCATTACCACAATAGCCACAACAGTCCACTGTTGGACATATGCCAGTTTTTTTTCCATACTCAACACGCTTGCGAGCGCATTATAAGATGTTGCCTTGACTGATGATTCTTCAGTCGCTTTTTACGACACCCACGAGTAGAATTTAGGTGATGCTATTCTCAGCCGGCACCAAACGGCAATGTCTTTATTCGTACCTACATTTTGTTTATCTTTTACTTGGATTGGCGAGCGCAGTGCAAAGTGTTATAGATGTTTAAAAATAACGCCGCTGCCTATTCCCCGGGTTCATCTCTTAGTCGCCTTTTACGACACCCACGCATAGAAATAGGGTGATGCTATTCTAAGCCAGCAAGATATCACCACACAGCCTGCAATACACTAAAAAAAAAACCACCGCCCAACTAGCTTTTTCATCCCCCGACCGTTTTTCTGGTCGTCTAATTCTCGCCACGTCAAGCCTATTAATACTTAAGCTGTACTTAAGGGCTTTTTTCTGGGTTCGGTTTATCTGTAGTGTCGCCTCACCTTAACTTGACAGAGATTAATTAGATTGGGCAGAAAGTACAATTGTTTTAGTGGCATTTCGTTGAGGGTAGTTCCCGTGCGCCACATAAGTAAGTATGAAAGTAAAACACTTGATGCACAAAAATAAACAATACAAGTTACACGAATACACAAATAAACTGGAATCTGGAATGCTCAAAGGCGGTTTTATTGCTTGAAGCGATCTTTTCCAGGCAACCTTTGAAAATTTGAAATTTTTTATCACTTTGTTTAATCAAACTTTGTTACGAGTTTGTATGATGGGGCTTCTTTAAACGGTATTTTTACATACAGCATTGTTTTTAAGCACCACAATTTTCATTAAAAAAATACGTCGGGCAGGATTGAACCCTGGGACCTGTGGAGTATTGTCCCGCCGATCTGCCACTGAGCTACTAGCGCCCCAACCAAATCCTTCCAAATTGTCAACCTCTTGATACTCGTCTTGAAGCGACGTACAAGCGACAACTAGTGTAAGCTATCCCCCTGCCGACGCTTAAATTTTTTCATGTGCGAAAGATAACATAGTTTTCATTAACAGAACCAAAACTAATTTTACTTGTTGATTTAATGGGAACCAAGTAATTTCTTTTACAATGTGATCTTTTTACTGAACCATTTACTATTCGCTATGATAATTTACCTGACTTACAAATACTAACAAGTTTTTATTAAATATGATACATAGACCCTGTACCATCGCTTTACCTAAATGTAATTATTTTAACTTATATAATAAAATATTTTTTTTGCCATGTGGTGCCGGCTTACAATAGCATCACCCCATTTCTGCCCGTGGGTGTTGTAAAATGCGACTTAAGGATGAATCCAGGGAATGGGCAGCAGCTTTCCCTGTGAATACAACACGTTGCACTGCGCTCACCAATCCACCTGCCAAGCGTGGCGAGTATGGCAAATACCTCCCGATTCGAAAATGGCATGGTGGCTGTTGAAGTTTGAAGTTGAATAAAATATTGCCTATTTTAGTTGAAAAAATATACTTTAATTTTACTGTTCTTTTTGCATTAAGTTCAGTGAAACGGGTTATATTAAAGATAAAAATATGTTTCATTTTATAAAAAAAACACCTGGAGCGCTTAAGAACGACCCGTTGATTCGCCAAAGTGATTGCACTGAAATCCCAGATTTGTATGTAAAGGGCCTTTCCAGTTAAATTGCTCGAAATCTATGAATAATTCAGACGGGAAATCAGCCGTTTTTCTGGATACACAATTTTGGATGTTATTTTTATGAAATTATATGATAATAATATTCTTCTGTAAGCATTTTTTGTCTTTTCGTATAAATTTAATTATATTTTAGGCGGTTTTCCTACTTGTCGTCTGTCGCTTCGTATTTTTTATGATCCGATCTGATCTTATCTCCATATTGGGGATAAGATCGGAATTATTCATTTCTTTTCGTCTGACAGACGCATGCGTTTTAGTGCGTTGAAAATACGCAGCGACGAACGACAAGTGGAAGTATCGCCTTAAGGTGAAACGTAGGCGAAACAAGCGTCGTTCACTAAAATATTCACTGACTGAATATAGACAAAGCAAAATCATAAATTTACGAATTACGAATTTACGGTCATATCATAACTCACGTTAAATAAATAATTATCCATAACTGTTTTAAAATATGTCAAAAGTGTATAATTTAGGCAGTTCTTACACGCACTTCATGATTTTCCATTGTTTTGCTGGATCCGATTTTCTGACGAAAGCAGCTGACGACATCCCATACAAAAACCATATACCATTGTTTACGTCACCTTAAGAAACTAAGGCTGTCATAGTTTGCCATTTGTATGGCAAGTGTCACAAACTACAGTATCGTACCATTCATATCTTATAATTCCCAAATAAATATGACGGCGCATGCCGTCTCTTTGCTGTATTCGAAGAAAATCGTGGGAGAAGATTGACAACATCAATCTGGAGAAGCGTCAAGTCTTCTGAACGCTGTCAAGATTTTTCAGATGAAAACAATCAGTGTATCATTCGAGGAAAGGAATCTCCCTAGTTCCGCGTAATCTCGCATTTTTTTCATGTTTAAAGCGTCATAGAAAGACGAACTGTGTTATTCTTTACCTGTCTAGGCTGTTATTTTGTGAATTCTTGATTATAAAGTAACTTTGTTGATCAATACAGATTGTGATCTTGAAATACCCTTTCATTGAAAAGACCTACCAGATAAGATGATATGGCCAATCCTGATGACGTTGCAGATAATACATACATACATACATAAATCACGCCTATATCCCTTACGGGGTAGGCAGAGCGTTAACGGCCGTTCAACGGATATTAACACCACGTCTGACAAAAGTTTGAGGGTCAATCATTATCTGTGTATCACTATAGTGACAGGTTGTCAGCCCGTCGCCTAAAATTGCAATACACACCCTCGAGTCCCTTAGTCGCCTCTTACAACACCCATGGGTAAGAAATGGGGTGATGCTATTCTAAGCCGGCATCACACGGCAAATGCACGTTGCAGATAATATTAAATTTAATTCATAAAGAATTTATAATCGTCGTTTTTTTATATTGACAAATTGTTATTTTCTTATTTGGGGGCGACACTAGCCTAACGATACCCTCAAGCTTGAACTTTTTAATAAAGTACCTAATCTCAGAAAACTTAAAAACAAATTAACGAACTCTGATAACTATGATAAAAAAACTTCAATATTTTCTGTTAATAGAAAAACTTTTAATTACTTCAATTATTTCTTTAAAGTTTTTTTGTTGCAAGTGTAATAGGAATTGGGTCAGTTTTTTATACAATTAGTAAGAGTAGGTATAGATTAGTTGTTGCGGATATCAATTAATTGGAACATTGTTGTCCATATCTAAAACTTAGATTTTACTAAACCCACGATTAAAAACGATTTTATTTTGGAACTCCGTCCATATGGACTACTGGTGCGAATCCACAACATTTCATTTTACGTTAGATACAAAAGATACATATATCGTTAGAGTGTTTGGGATGCTTATTAAGATACACATATTTTCAGAATTTTTAATGCAATCGTTTCTGAAATATTTTGAAAAGTTGTAAAAACTTCCAAAGTTAGGATTACCATGAAAAAATCCTTTGCTTATAGTAGAAAAAAAAAAACAGTGGAGAAAACTTCATTCATTCATCTGTCAATGTCAATCAGTTCTTTTTTAAATAAAGGTAGGCAAACGAATTTTATTTTCAGCAGCCTAGTTGTTGGAACTAAACTATCGCTTTTTAAAATTTGAAATCTCTGATTATGAAACAAAATAAAATAAAAAGAACTTGCCCTTTATTTAATGATGCGATAAACTATCTATTAAAAATATATAATAGATAGTCTTCTTAGAAATTTGAAATGTTTTGGATTCTTATTTGGCACCTTACTATCATTAACAGCCACAACAGTCCACTGCTGGACATGGGCCTCCCCCTATTGAGGAGTATTGACATACTCACCACGCTTGGCAAGCGCAGTGCAATATGTTACATTAATAGAGAACGCAGCTGCCCATTCTTTAAACGAATTTATCCCTTAGTCGCTTATTATTACACTTACATGTTGTATTGGGGTGACGCTATTCGAAGCCGGCATCACACGACGGGTCACCCTTACTTGCTCAAATAATGTATGTTTTGCATTATGTAAGCAGTAAAAACATCTGATCAATGAGCAATTATTGACTCTTTTGCCTGTGACTTTTCGATGTGAATGAAAGTCATTTTAATACCTTACTTTAAATTAATGCCGTCACTTTCATTCAAATAGGTTTGAAAAAATGGAGATATCTAAGTCCTGTTTAAAAATGTCAATGGGTTCTTCGCAGTTTCGTCTTCTTCTTCGTGTCAATGGTTCGAAACAGTAAGATTTTCCCCTGCTAGTACCTACTTGCCGACGGAAATGGCATTATCAGTCGCAAAGCATAGTTTTTTCTCTGTTACAAGTGACGGATAACAGAGAGCAAGCCAGTAGATGTGCCATGGTTTGAGATCGGGCTCCACAGTCGCAGTGAGTTTGCGTAATTTCGACGAAACCCTATTTCATCATATTTTTTCTTCTTGTCAATTTAGTCTCCATTGTTTTCATCGTCGTCTCATTTTGACAGATAACAAGTATTTTACGTCAGTTTATAAGACATGACATGACTAAAATGTCTCTTAGCTTTTTCTAAAGCTATTTGACAGAAAGTTACAGTACTAACATGTGTCCTCTAAGTCTCTTACAAATCTCATAGGTGCGAAATTCGACCCGAGCAAATGAAAATGAAATAACTTTATTCAATGTAGGATAGCATTATCACTTATTGACGTCATGATCGGTCACTGTAAAAAAAAGAAATTTGCCGCAATTTTCTTTTTTTTATAACAGTTTTGTATTGTCCTAATAGAAAACCGGCTCGGGCGGGATAAAAAAATAAAAAATAAAAATAAAGGCACTGCCTCGGGGCTTGAGGTTGAGGTAAGTTAAGAGAGATTATATCCCGAATTGAGGCCAATGGTATATCTTCATTCAACTCCTACCATTTTGAACTGTCTTGATAGTGCCAGTAACTCACAGCGCGCCCTGCATTGCAATCAGCTGGTGTCGGTAGCGAGACGCTAACTGAATATTGCATTGTCATTACTGCAGATCCGTTGGTCGGGTGATGCTGGCTAGAAGTAGCATCACTTTTATATATCCCGTGGGTGTTGTAAAAAGCGACTGAGGGAATTCATCCAGGGAATGGGCAGCGGCGTGGCAATCCGCTTGGCAATCGTGGTGAGTATGGCAATACCCCCGAATAGAGGGAGGCATATGTCCAGCAGTGGGCTTTTGGGGCTGTAAATGTAACCTTAATAGAAACAAGGCGTCAACCGTAACGTTCCCCAGCCTTAAACTAAACTCTCAATAGTGAGAACCAAATCTCAGTTCAAGAAGGCGAACTTTCAAGAACGTTTATTGGACGTTTATTATAAAATTTATTTTCATAAACATTTTTTTTTTCATTCTTCAATACTCTCTATCTTAAAACATGCACCTATCAAAATGCAAACCCGTCACTTCAAAACCGCTCTAATATTAAACCAGTGGTTTTGGAGATAGATAGTATCATTGGTTTGCACAAACATTCTCGTTCGTCCCAAACCCAATGTAGGTAAAAAAACACTTTATTTAGACCTACTTAAGAACTGAATCTACCTACATCCACTTATATTCTGCACTTTTCTACCCAACCCTTAACCACAGCGTCGATAGTAAGACGCAGGCGGAATTATTATGAGCAATTCGGTATGAAGATATTTTATATAACGCAATTGACCTAGTTGACGATCTCATAACTGTTAATTGCAATATTGTGGCTGTAAATTGCGATTTTATAATTTAATATGCAAGTTAAACTAGTATTGAATTGTCACTTTTATTTTATGATAAACTTACATACCTATAGTGGTAAGTTGTAATCCGTACTTAATATTATAAATCTGAGCGTATGTGTGTGTATGTATGTATGTTTGTTACCTTTTCACGTTCAAACGGCTTGACCGATTGGGATTTACATCCCAAATTTGAAACACAGGTAGAGTGTAACCTGGAATAACACATAGGCTACTTTTTACCGCGGGTAAACAACTATTACCGCGGGTGAAACCACTAAGCGGAAATACAACGACAACGTCGAGTAGACGGCCGATGTGGCGCAGTGGTAGTGCGACTACCTGCGACGCAAAGGTTCCGGGTTCGATTCTCGGCGGGACACTCATAAAGTTGATATTTATCACTTTGTGAATTTTTTCCCTGTCTGGTTAGGACATTGCAGGATGAACTACCTCATTGTACGTAAGAAAGATGGTTCTGTGCTTAGAAGAGCACGTTAAGCCGTCGGTCCCGGTTGCTGTATATGATTACTTAGACGGCGGTCGTTACACAACCATGTTAGAGAGCTACTACTAGTAGTCGGCGGTTGAAAAACTCTGACCGGCTCATCGGGTCGTTCATCGATTTGGTGTCCAACGCGAACAGAAGTCACTAGTAAAATTCCACCTTATTTTTGTGTTGTCGTTAAGATGAAATTTTTAAATTAGTTGCTTTTTCTCACGGCCTCTTTATCAGCTGTTGTAATTAATGCAAATTTATTTAAGCTCTCCTGTAATACTTCATTTTTTCACCGGCAAACGACCAATTTTCTTGAGAGGTGTAATTTTTGCCTCCCCTTTTTTTCACGTTGATCAGATATTTTCATAATCTTAACCACCATTTTCCTAATTAATTACTTAGAACGCTTTGTGAAAAAGATGAGCGGAAAACACAAGAAGCTTGAGTTTTCTTTTTGCTCAGAATTAAATATAAAGAAAAAGGTGAGGGCAAAGAAAACAAAAAGTACAATTTATGCGGCCTTATTATGAGGTAAAAGTCTATGAAGGATGGATCTATTTCTTTATTGTGTTACTAGCAACTCGCCTTGCTAATTCGTAGTACAAATCGTTTTCTCGCGGGAATAATAAAATTTTCAAGCATGTGTTTTACCTTTATATAAAAACCTTCATCATTAAGTACTACTCCAATAAGTATAAAACCGCATCAAAATCCGTAGCTTGGTTTTAAAGATCTAAGAATACAACGAGACACCGAAACACCCTTGTAATGACTTTATTTAGTAACAACACAATACTTTATTGCACAAATAACAGAAATACATACATTAAAAACTAAAAAGAGTTACAGTACATCAAGGCTATACTATGTAGTGATTATGAATAGAACCACTATATAATTATTATTAAGGCTGTGTGATGCCGGCTTAGAATAGCATCACCGCATTTCTTTTCGTCGTAAGAGGCGACTTATAGACTTGGAAGGTGTGTATTACAATTTTAGGCGATGGGATGTTCTTGATATTATAGTTTGGGAGCAGATAATCACGTAGCAGTTTGGCATCATAACGTAACCATTTGCTACGTCACTGTAGCAAAATACTACGCTTTTGTAGCAGTGACTGTTTCATTGAACACAAGATATGACAATACAAAGTACTCGTAACTACAATTTAACTAATAAAAAACCAAATATAAATAAAATTTGAACCTCAATACCAATATTTCCACCTCGACAAATTTTGTATGAAAGGTCCCACAAGCTTTTACACATTACTTACACATGACCTATTTTACTAATATCTTTTTCAGCCACACAAAAAAGGTCCTTTTTCTTTTAGAATACCAACGCTTTTATCTTAGAGCATTAGCGCATATTACCATCCATTGTTACACTTTGTTTCACTTCTGCATAAATCAGTCCCTTCGGTTTACAGGATGATATTATTATACTTTTTTATTGTAATCGTAACCAAGCGATCCTTTCAGTGGTTATCACGTTTATATACATACAATAACAGCCGCAACTGTCCACTGCTGGACATGAGCCTTAACTGTTGGAGTGTTGCCATACTCAGAACATTTAGCAGGAGGATTGGCAAGCGCAGTGCAAGATATTGCATTGACACGGAACGTTGCTGCCCATTCCCTTGATTAATTTATACCTTAGTCGATTTTTAGGGTTCCGTACCCAAAGGGTAATAACGGAAACCCTATTACTGAGACTCGGCTGTCCATCTGTCTGTCCGTCCATCCTACAGTTACGAGGCTGTATCTCCTGAACCGTGATACCTAGACAGTTGAAATTTTCACTTGTGATGTATTTTTGTTGCCGTCATAACAACAAATGGTAGCAAAAAAAAAATGGGTGCTACCATACAAAACACGTGTTTTTTGCGTGTTTTAATCGATAATTGTTTGGTAAAAGTACGGAACTCTTCGTGCGCGAGTCCGACTCGTACTTGACCGGTTTTTATTACGACACCCACAGGTGTGACTAAAAATATTGCATTTGACATCAGATTTTGAACTTTACGATGCTAAACAACAACTTTGAAACGCCTTATGCCAATTAGTAGAATTGAATTATTAACAAAAATGGCCTTTTGAATTATTTAAAAATGAATTGTCTAATAGAAATGATAATATGTCATATTTTGTAATTTGCTGCTGAAGTTTTTAAGGCAATTTTAATAACAGAACATGTGCTGTTGAGTTTGCGAAATAAATGAATAAAACAATAACTTAATTCAAATATACAAAACAGCAGAATTTAATCTACATTTCCAAGAAATATATGAAATATCGAATAAAAACTTCTTAAATGCAACAAATTAGGGCTCATCACTAAAATAATAAAAGACCGTTGACATATCACAATACAGATCATAACCTCAACAAAAACAATAATAGCTTAAGCTATCGTCTACCATTACAAACAGAATACTTCTACGTAGGTTAATTTGGCAGGGCTTAGTTTAAATTATAATAATTATATAATATTTTCTTGAGTTTGCACAACTATTACTCATCACAATAAAACAATTTGTGTGGAATTTGTGTGGAACCAGGACGTTACGCTAGGCAATTAAGAAATAGATGGCGGTAGAACAAAAATAATTTCAATTCTAAATAATGACGTCTAACACCTTAGTCATCCGTGACCACGGGCTCTGTAAAGAGCTCGAAACGTAGGAATTGTAAAATCCAAAATAAACACAACTTAAATCCGTTTCAAATTGTTTTATTGTGATGTATAATAATTATAATTCATTTTCTGGTCTCGCTAACTAAAGGCAAAAACATCATCTAAACAGGCATGTGCCAGTCTCAAATTCCACCTTTACTTGTAGAGCGTGCGGAAAACTATGCCGCTCCCGTATCGGCTTATACAGCCATGAAAAGTCTTGCCTCAGACACTGATTAAATCGTCTGTCACAGACGTGTGAGGCCAATGATGATGATGAGTTTAAATTACACAGGGATACTTGTTATATTTCACGATCCCGTCACAACTTTCTTAACTTTCATAATAGTAAAATAAAGTAAAAAAAAATTAATTGAAATAAAATACTTTACAACACTTCCCGTGAGTACATAATTTTAAGACAATAATTTATTTTCTCTTTTGTATGGTAAGTGCCGCATGTTCAAATCCTGCGCGCGGTAGAAAATATTGCAAGTATTCTTATTTTTTATTATTAATAATATGTTGCGATATACCTTTTTATATAATAACCCCTCACCCACTCGAGGTACAATTTCAATTTCAATTTCAATTTCAATTTCAATTTATTCAAGCTAAAATTACAAATACATTGTCATACAGGCGTACCCAAGGCGACAATGCACCTAAAACCTTAGTCTAATTTATAAAATAACATTTATTATTACCGTTATTATAAATATAAGCAATTAAGGTCATTATTTTTACAAATTATTAATTATTTATACGAACTCCAAGTCATTATAAAGTCAAACACTCTATTACCGCTTCCGTGAACTCTGCCAACGAGCATTGAAATACGTCCAATTTAATCGACACCTTATTCATAATTTGTAACGCTATCGTTAATGGTGCGTGTTTTAGTACATTGGTCCGGGACCTTGGCACCGCAAAGACTTCACTCCGTGGACCACGTCGTAGTCTTGTATTTGGCACTAGCAACCCAATCTCTTTTAAAATCGACGGATTTGTTATCATCCCGCGGAAAACCTTGAAAATAAACGAAGCTAAGGATAGATTTCTGCGAACTTCTAGCTTATAGTATCAGTTACAGTGCGTAACAGTAATAATAAACCTTACTACCCTCATTTTAAAGTTCAAAACTTGTGAATAAACAGAACAATAGGAACAACATTGGTTCATAAATACGGACTTGCCTTACAAAATGAAAGTATAATTTGTAACAGAGATGCGTCCTTTTTCATATTTCTTTCTTAATTTCCATAGGGAAAGTTGTTCAGTTCATTAGCTGGTTCAGCTTTTGACCTGATCAAACGTACTACCAGTAACGCTGTATAGACCTCTTGAAAGTTATCGTGTAGGACACGAAGTCATTGAACGATCCGATGAACCCTGATGCCAAAATGTGAACCGCCTGTTACATAATAGGCATCTGACATGGTTGTGACCGCAATCTTTAAACTCAACCAGTCTGCTAAATGAAGATTGTTTCATATAGAATGAAAATTGTTTCATTTAGCATGAAAATTGTTTCATTTAGCATGAAAATTGTTTCAGACTTTGCAGACTGAAATAATTTAGTACTGTGTCGAAAGCGTGTCAGTTGGATGGTTTTACTTGTTTCGTATTCTGTTACAGTTTGAAGTTAAGGATATCACAATGGCAATAGAATGACAGTTAACAGTCACACGCATTGCAATGGCAAAAAAAGGGATAAGGAGTCGGGGCCCAAGACGGACGATGTAACTAGCCATATTAACGAGAACTATTAACTTCATCGTATTGGAGTATGTATGAAATTCCTTAACTAAACTAAGAACAAATTCATACATACATATATAACGCCTATAATCTATGTATGTATGTATATAAACGCATATGCAGCCGCAAAAAATTGACATTTACGCCACGTTTGACAAACATTGAGGGTTATTCGGAAAATTGTGTATCGCCTTATAGGTTATTAGTCCATCGCCTAAAATTGCAATACACACCCTCGAGTCCTTTAGTCTCCTACGGGAAAACATGGGGTGATGCTATTCGTAACCGGCATCACTTGGAACAATTTGTGAAAAATAAATTCACAAAGTGATAAACATGTTTGTGAATTTCCCACCGGCCCACCGAGAATTGAACCTTGAACTTTTGCGCCGCAGGCAGTCGCGCTACCACTACGCCATATCGGTCGTCTAAACAGCCATTATGCACACAATGCCACAGAGCATAAATAACAAACCTTAGTTAATGTTAAATGTAAACTAGCAACCGTTTATGATACGAGTATCATAAGCATTTGCACTTAAATTATTTAGCGTTTAGTTGCAATACTGAGTGTATGTCAGAGGCAGAAAGGGTTGTTCTATTATTCACCTAAACTAATGAGCTTACTGAATAAAATTTGCACAGTTTTGTCTTAAATACCAAATTTTAAAACATTTCCCATTTGGGTATACAATTTTTTAAAACTTGCAAAATTTTGCAAGTTTAGTTTTTTTTCTGATATGAAAACGATATAAACTATCAACATTTGGTACGTACATTTAATGCATAGGTTGCGACTTTAAGGCGGTTCACCCACTTGTCGTCAGTCGCTGTGTATTTTTAACGCACCGTATTGCATGCGTCTGTCAGACGAAAGAAAAAGGCAGTTTCTGATCTTATTCCAATACAAATATGGCTACGGTGCGTTTGCATTGCGTTGATCGTAATGGATGCAGCTGCTTAAAAAAACACACCGACTGACGACAAGTGGGAGAACCACCTTAATCTGTAATTTGGCTCGACACAAAATGTATGGTCCTATGAACAAAGAGAAGCTTGTACAGGAATTAGTCATTACTTTATTAGTAGAAATAAAAATACCCACTTGTTCCAAGAAAGGTGTTCCTTCAAAATATAAAAAAAAGTTATAGTAGTAACTATATATTGTGATGTTTTCTTTGTGAGACATACCTAATAAAATAAATATTTTCTGGAACTTGGCAGAATCGTCTTGCGTACGTTATTTCATAAAACATGTTCCTGGAAAACCTTTTACTTTAAATAAGCGATTAAAAAGAAAACTGGCAACAGTTTTGTCTATGATTCTTGTTCAATATTATATATAATCCATATCGTTATGGATGCAAGGAATATGGGGTTTTGAAACTAAAATTGATTGATTTAGTTATATTATAATCTACTAGCTGTTAGCAAAGCTGCGGGAGCTTTGCCCCCGTACTTATAAAAACTATCATATGTGTTAATCCATGTTACCTTCTGTATATGTGTGCCAAATTTTATTGCTATCAATCGAGTAGTTTTACGTGAAGAAGTTACAAACAAACATACAAACTTTCGCATTTATAATATAAGTAGGATTTAACGCATTCCTACAACAACAAATATAGTTGTTTAAGGAATTTAACTTATATAATATGGATGATTATTTGAAATAAAACATTTTTAAACTAGTTTATTTTTTTTATAATCCTTACCTAGCCACTACATCTTCTCCAACAAAACTGAATATTGTAAACGAATCATTTGTGCCATAATTTTATTATACACTCACTCCCGGGTTCAAGTCCCGACGGGCGCTGTAATTTTGCCAAGTTCTTATTTAAATTTACAAAACTTGCAAAATTTTCAACCGCGGGCAGGATTTGAATCTGCGACTTTCACATTACTAGTGGCGACGCCTTTTCCATCTGGGCTACCGCAGCTCGTTCCTTGCCCGTCAATTTTGCAAGTGTATTAAAATACATTAAAATGCCAGTAACGCGTGGCACGGCTCCATCTACCGGGTTAGTTTTGCAACTAATAAGAAAATTCTTATTTTCATTTGTACCACTCTAGAACAACCCAACGCAAAGGTAAGGCTCCTATTGTTAAGTAATGACCCCTTTATACATTGTGGCTTTTGTTAAGAGCCTCGGTTGAAAGGTTGAATGTATGGGGGCACCTGTGTTTGTTGGTTCGTTACAATATAGACTCGCTCATTGCCTTCATTACGATTTTCTGTTGTTAAGCAGGCATAAAGAGAAAAGGCGAAGAATTTTGTTTTCTTAGAATATAATAAAAGGTTGGATTGTAACACAGATACGTTGGCTTATTTATGTTTTTTTGGTCCGTTTTGCAAATGGTTTTTTACGTTTGATGAAAAAACGATGGAGAATTGTCAATATACAATCAAACTTGACTGGCCCGATGGCGTAGCGGATAGTACCCCTGCCTGCTACGCCCATGGTCGTGGGTTCGGTCCCCACAATTTAATCATAGACAATAAAAATGACAGTTACGAACATTTTAACTTTTCTTTAACTAAGGATTTATTTCTTTTTTCTTTTCATAGCATTTATTCATATTCAGGTTATGAAGCGTCCTACAAAAGTCATTAAGAAAAAAGATATTATGATATGAAATATCTTTGTAGTAATACACTTTTTTATTATTCTCCTGAGTTTTGTAATTCGTTTTTTCTAAGCCTTTTTTTCTTTGAGGTATTTGTCGGTAGTAAAATCTGATATTTAATATTGTAAAGTATAAAAAGACCATCTAAGCCTGCCCAGTCTCTTCGTTTTATAAGATGAGTAATAGTAGTACTGAAGAAAAATTTTGCCTTACCTGATGTTTTTTACCACATCATTACCGAATCCCATGAACCGTTCTTCTTTACGTGCACTCCACTCATTCAATTTGCTGATATCGAAAATAGAATATTCTTGCCTTTCATGCAACGATACATCACATTTCGTTACGTCATGTCATATTTCGGTACGAGGCGTCGTATAACGTTCAATTGGTTTCGCCATTGTACTCAGTCCCGAGTTGCCACAGGCCCGGTTCATCACGTTTTTATGAAGTTCCGTAGCTCAAAAGGGCAAAGAAGGAACTCTGTTGTTCATTTGTTCGTGTATCAAGTCCTTTATGTCGGAAATGCGTTAAGATATTGAGTTTAAAATTAAAACTATAATACTTTACTACTACTTATTTAATTTTTTATTGTAAAGAAAAGCTTCTAACTTAACCTAAAAAAAGATACGGCCGTTTATGCTGTTAAAGACGCGTGAATTAACTCTCTTAAGGGAATTAAAACTAATAGGACCTAGAAATATGAAATTTCGCAAGTAGATTTATTTTGAAGTACAGATTTTCATGCATATTTTCATTTGGTATTTAGGCGGCCGAAAAATAATGAAATTCAAAAAATTCAAGTCCTCATTAGGCGAGTCCGACTTGCACTTGGCCAGTATTTTTATCCATGCTGTGAGTAACGCTTCGTCTTCAATTTCAATTTCATAAAGGTCAACCATCTGTGTAATATTTTATTTAGTTTGCACAACTATTACTTATCACGATTAGACAATTTTAAACTGAAATAAGTTAATTTAAGATAATCTTTCAGTAAGATGAGATGATGATGAGCAGCACAATAGTGATAATCATTTATAATTTAATTATGATGTCACGATATTTTCTTTTTATATGGGTTCGGAGCCTAAAATAAATAATTAATAACTTATTTTATCTGTGACGATCCGAAACTGTGACAAAATGGGTCTTACTTCGTCAAACTCTTCGTTATACCCGCTGACTGATGTGTGTCGTCATTTCTTCAAATATTCCCAAAATATTGTCTGTAGATAAGTGAAGTACGTTGGTTAATAAAGTCAGGTTCCAATATTTATGTGACTTGGCATTTTTTCTTTTTTTTCTTCTTGAATGATGTAATGTAGTGATAGTGCGTTTGATTGCGGTGAAAGGTAGTATTTGCTTTTAGGCTGGGGTCTACCCCAAATATAATAATTACTCGTATTTTTTTATTTTTATTAATGATGGGTTTGCTCTTGACTCTAGTCTTGGTCAAAGGACAGAGACAGAGTCTAAGATGGAGCGAGCTCACCCAGAAGAAGCCTGTTAAGGCACTAGCACTCCCACACACTGACGGAACGCAGCAAGCTACTTGGCGCCAGACTTCGGTGGGATGGTGGTCGCGAGCCAGGCGGCCCCTTACGGAGCCTTCCACCGCTTAGTGGGATCGTTCAGCCAGACTTATCCACAGGCAAGCCTGTGTTGCCGTTGCCCGGGGTGGACCGCTAGGAGGTAGATCCCATACCACCCCAAAATCGTATGCACAAACGTTAGCGTTTTTTTTTATCTACATAAGGCGTTTTTGCCATTTTAATCAGTGTCCGTAATTATTTTGTACGGGGTTCGATTATTATGTAAAATATAGATATTTGAACACAGATTTTCATATCTTATGGCACTTGAACCAAAAGTTAACATAATATATAACAAAAAGTATAAGGGTGAATATTCGGGGGGTCGAAAATTGCGGTCACACGTTAATTACTCTTAAAATACACAACGCACAGTCTTGAACTCGATACCATTCGCTCAAATGTTTAATTAACTACTCGGAAATCAAAAAATAATCCACAAATTACTAATTATAATTAACAAAAACTCACCTTGAAACCTAAAATCGGGGGTAAACTTGCCATTCTTCGCGTGTCACACTTTGCAATTCCGAAATTCAAAGACCTGTAGCATTTTATTTACCTGGATTTGATATCACTTTTTATACATTAAAATAATCCTTAGATGTTATAGATTTAAGATAAATATTAATATTTATATCACTTGAACTTGATATTAGTAAAACAATAAGTTTTATGTTGGTCACACGTTTTCGCGTTTTCTACCGCGTGGTGCTAAACCGACTCGTGCGCCGAGACTAAGTGCATTATTCGCGCTGTCTTGTTCCCGCCTATTGCCAGTTGAGCTTCGGCATCCGACGAGTGTGGACTTGCGATTCGCTGCCGATTCCAGAAAAAAATACAAGCTCAGTAATTTTGAGTCGGTATTTTTCGCACCTGCGTAGGTCCTTTGACTGGGCATGTTTTCCTAGTGAAAGAGTAGTACCTAGTATCCATTCTTATAGTATGATGTCACATATATAACTGAGATTCAAGATTTGTCTACATAATATGTGTATACTTTATGGTTTTCTAGCCAAGTGCTAAAAACATAAAAATCGGTCCTTTGACTGGCGTTATTTGACTGGCATTTTGTCCAGTCAAAGGACATTTAATGCCAGTCAATGGACTCATGTTATTTCAGCTCGCTGGGTCGTGTCTCTGGTCCGCTTGGTCGTGTCCCTGGCTCGCTGGGTCGTGTCTCTGGTCCGCTTGGTCGTGTCCCTGGCTCGCTGGGTCGTGTCTCTGGTCCGCTTGGTCGTGTCCCTGGCTCGCTGGGTCGTGTCCCTGGCTCGCTGGGTCGTGTCCCTGGCTCGCTGGGTCGTGTCTCTGGCTCGCTGGGTCGTGTCTCTGGTCCGCTTGGTCGTGTCCCTGGCTCGCTGGGTCGTGTCCCTGGCTCGCTGGGTCGTGTCTCTGGTCCGCTTGGTCGTGTCCCTGGCTCGCTGGGTCGTGTCTCTGGTCCGCTTGGTCGTGTCCCTGGCTCGCTGGGTCGTGTCTCTGGTCCGCTTGGTCGTGTCCCTGGCTCGCTGGGTCGTGTCCCTGGCTCGCTGGGTCGTGTCCCTGGCTCGCTGGGTCGTGTCTCTGGCTCGCTGGGTCGTGTCCCTGGCTCGCTGGGTCGTGTCCCTGGCTCGCTGGGTCGTGTCTCTGGTCCGCTTGGTCGTGTCCCTGGCTCGCTGGGTCGTGTCCCTGGCTCGCTGGGTCGTGTCCCTGGCTCGCTGGGTCGTGTCTCTGGCTCGCTGGGTCGTGTCCCTGGCTCGCTGGGTCGTGTCCCTGGCTCGCTGGGTCGTGTCCCTGGCTCGCTGGGTCGTGTCTCTGGTCCGCTTGGTCGTGTCCCTGGCTCGCTGGGTCGTGTCCCTGGCTCGCTGGGTCGTGTCTCTGGTCCGCTTGGTCGTGTCTCTGGTCCGCTTGGTCGTGTCCCTGGCTCGCTGGGTCGTGTCCCTGGCTCGCTGGGTCGTGTCCCTGGCTCGCTGGGTCGTGTCCCTGGCTCGCTGGGTCGTGTCTCTGGTCCGCTTGGTCGTGTCTCTGGTCCGCTTGGTCGTGTCCCTGGCTCGCTGGGTCGTGTCTCTGGTCCGCTTGGTCGTGTCCCTGGCTCGCTGGGTCGTGTCCCTGGCTCGCTGGGTCGTGTCTCTGGTCCGCTTGGTCGTGTCTCTGGTCCGCTTGGTCGTGTCCCTGGCTCGCTGGGTCGTGTCTCTGGCTCGCTGGGTCGTGTCCCTGGCTCGCTGGGTCGTGTCTCTGGCTCGCTGGGTCGTGTCCCTGGCTCGCTGGGTCGTGTCTCTGGCTCGCTGGGTCGTGTCCCTGGCTCGCTGGGTCGTGTCCCTAGCTCGCTGGGTCGTGTCCCTGGCTCGCTGGGTCGTGTCTCTGGCTCGCTGGGTCGTGTCTCTGGCTCGCTGGGTCGTGTCCCTGGCTCGCTGGGTCGTGTCTCTGGCTCGCTGGGTCGTGTCCCTGGCTCGCTGGGTCGTGTCTCTGGCTCGCTGGGTCGTGTCCCTGGCTCGCTGGGTCGTGTCTCTGGCTCGCTGGGTCGTGTCTCTGGCTCGCTGGATCGTGTCTCTGGCTCGCTGGATCGTGTCTCTGGCTCGCTGGATCGTGTCTCTGGCTCGCTGGGTCGTGTCCCTGGCTCGCTGGGTCGTGTCCCTGGCTCGCTGGGTCGTGTCTCTGGCTCGCTGGATCGTGTCTCTGGCTCACTGGGTCATGTCTCTGGCTCGCTGGGTCGTGTCTCTGGCTCGCTGGGTCATGTCTCTGGCTCGCTGGGTCGTGTCTCTGGCTCGCTGGGTCGTGTCTCTGGCTCGCTGGGTCGTGTCTCTGGCTCGCTGGGTCATGTCTCTGGCTCGCTGGGTCGTGTCTCTGGCTCGCTGGGTCATGTCTCTGGCTCGCTGGGTCGTGTCCCTGGCTCGCTGGGTCGTGTTTCTGGCTCACTGAATCGTGCCTCTGGCTGGCTGCTCCTTTTTGGTCTATTTTAGTTGGTTATGAACGGTAGAAAAGAGTTTTAGTACACTTTATTAGTTAAAATAACTACTCGGTCCTTTGACTGGCGCAATTATGTCCGTTGACTGGCACCACAATTTTCAAAAATTTATTTTGGTGAAACCTATGGTTCAATTTAAAGGATTTTTCGCCACTAAGCTCCATATTGGGTCCTTATTAGTATGTGATATTAAAATCACCACAAAACGCAAAAAAAAAATTCGCCAGTCAATGGACCCGAAGAACGTTTTTCAAATATTGACCCATAACAAGTATATTGCGGGCTACATTTGTGGAAAATTTGTATTAATAGTAATTATATTTATAAGTTAAAGATAATTTTGTTTGCATGCTAAGTTGGGCGGGAAATATTAGATTAAAAATTTGGTTTCGCTGTCATACCCGCTATGTACAAAAATAAAGCCAAATTTTATGTAATTTTTTGGAACAAAATACATCTTTACATAGAAATAACAAAAAATATTGTTATGTTCGTGCCTCACTTCGATAACTTACTATACTCGATATATGAAAAGATATATTTTATCCGTACTATAATATTATAGATCTGAGGGTTTGTGTGTATGTTTGTTACCTCTTCAAGCTCAAACGGCTAGATTAATTTGTATGAAATTTGGAACAAAGGTAGAGTTTAACCTAGAATAACACATATGCCACTTTTAACCGCAGGAAAACAACTATTACCACGGGAAAATGAGTGACAGGGACGGAAATCTAGTAAAAATATATATTTCACCGGAAGTCGCCTGACTATGATAAATGGCGTAGGAGATAAAGGCTTTTGTCAAATAGCCGGATATGAGTAAAAGTGATGGTTGCTGATAAAAAAGTATCTAAATTAATCATTGTGATACAAAAAAAATCTAGGTATGTGAAAATGAAAATGAAATAACTTTATTCAATGTAGGATACCTAGTAATTATCACTTACTCGTATTGACGTCATGATCGGTCATTGTAAAAAAAAAGAAATTTGCATAACGCAATTTTCTTTTTTCTATAACAATTTTGTATTGTCCTAATAGAAAACCTGCTCGGTATATATAATATCTAAACAAACTTTTATGAATATTTCGGTGTTCACAAAAAAATATTATGAAAATCAAATATTCTAAAACGAAATAGTACCACTCATGATGTAGGTTTACGCGACTATTGTTCGACAATCACAGATGACAAACGGGCCGTATGTGCTCTGTCCGCCATTTTGAAGAAGGTTGTCTTAACCAGCTGAAACGTAGAGGGTTAATAATATACAAGTAAGTCCCGTAAAACGACATTATAAAAAATTATTAAGATAATAACCAATTTATGAACAATATTTCTTTGAAAGCGTGTTTTTCGTCCAATACTTCCAGAAATATTTATCGAAGTTCCGATCAAAAATAAAGTAAATGAATAACTTAAGTTTTTTTTTTAATATACTTTTTAGGTTATGTTTTCTTAGATCAAGAATCACTTCTGCGTATTTTCAGTTTCCCTTATTAAGCAATCATTAAGTTTCTCAAATCCTATAATTTCAAAAAACTATTCGCAGGCCGGTCAGAACATCGTAAACAAACTCACTAATTAATACAACCATCACAGTACATATACAGTTTCAGTACTTTTCTTGCTGTCTTTCATAAACTATTCTATAAATAAAAAATCATTTTGCGACCATTCTTTCAACAAATACGTGCCACGTGATATAAAACTGCTTCGTAGCTTGTTCTACGAAAGCGTAGCGTGTTCTACGAAAGCGTAGCGCTGTGCTACAGCGTCGTAGCAAATTGCTACAGCGTGTAGAGTAGCCATTTTTCAGTTGAATTTATTTAGGATGAAGATTTTTCTTCCGGATTCAGCGTTTTGACGCATTTATCTTTTCAGCAGTTTCTCTTAAATGTACAAATTCTAACAGATTCAGTTTAAAAGATGCTGCATGTATTTTTTTGCCTATTAACGAAAGCAAATATGTTCGTTTGCTGTTCGGCAGAATATAAATTGACTGGATATGTAAATAAAATAATATAATATCCCAGTAGCCAACAGTGCAACAAACTGCACTGCACTCGCTAATCCGCCTGCCAAGCGTGGTAAGTATGTCAACCCATGTCCAGCAGTGGACTCTTGTAGCGGTTAATATTGATTTTCATAAAATGTGGCAGATTGAAAAGTCTGATCGGTTATAAACGAAAATGTCAACCTGTACTTGACAAGTAGTTGTACAGAAAATCCATACAATGGAGTTTAGAAACAAACAAATTGGAATCCCTCTCTCCCACTTGTCATCCGTCGCTGCGTATTTCTAACGCACCGTATCGTAAGCGTCTGTCAGACTAAAGTTACCGCGACGTTTGTAGACCAGTCGGTGGTCCTTCCTCAAGTTGAGTTCCGCTAAGTGAGATCGATTCTCCGCTTTTAATTAGCTACAGTTCTAATTCCGGAAACATAAAAGAAACACTTTTTTTGAAAAGTTGCAGATATTTCTAGCGCGGGCAGTATTTTAACCTACGATTTACGCCATCACTAGTGGCGACGAATCTTCCATCTGGGCTACCGCGGCTCATTTCAATGCTTGCCAATTTTGCAAGTGTATCTTAATGCCAACGCGTGGCACGGCTCTATCTACCGGGTTAGTTTTGCGACTAATACCCAGCAACTTATTCATTCTTTATAGATTGAATGTAGCATGCAATGAAAACCTGCAATAAATTGAAAACCAAATTTTAAAACGCCTCCGTTTGCAATGTTAAGATCCTGTGACATTCGCTATCACTAGTGGCACAGTGGCGACGCATCTTCCATCTGGGCTACGGCAGCTCATCCAATGCCCGCCAATTTAGCAAGTGTATCTTGATGCCAATAACACAACATGAGGACCTTCATATTTGATGTCGATTTTTCTTTTTTTCGTATGGGACACCGAGTCATCCAACGACCCGATGAACCCTGGTGTCAGAGTTTCTCAACCGCCTACTACTAGAAGTAGGCCTCTGACATGATTCTGTAACGACCGCCTTCTGAGTGATCATAAACAGCAACCGGGACCGACAGCTTAACGTGCCCTCCGAAGCAGAGAACCATTTTTCTTTTCGGACAATCAGGTGGTTCAGCCTGCAATGTCCTAACCAGACTGGAACAAATTCGCAAAGTGATAAATATCAACTACGTGAGTGATCCACCGAAAATCGAACCTGGAAAAATTTGCATCGCAGGCAGTTCCACTACCGTTTAATGTCGATAAAAATTTGGTCGTTTGATGGAATGAATTGTGAACTTGAAACAAATGAAAGTGCAAAAGACCAATGGACATTCAAAGCCGTGCCATCAGAGTTGAAGCGTTTTTTGAGCCACAAATCTACATATGCCCGTCAGGATGGAAAAACGAAGAAATTCGACGTTCTTTTTTAATGGTTTATTCGTGAAGTCGTGGTTACAGAACCAGCGTGAGCTGAAGCGATTTTGATAAAATCTCTTTTAAGTTACTTTTCCTGACGAAAATATGAAAAATATTGAAATAAAAATCCTACGTATTTGATGTTAGGATAAACTACTTTAAACGCGGTTACATATGATGACTCAAAAAACAAAAACGGGGGTTTTCTTTCTTCAATTTTGTTGGATTGGTCTATATTTCTGTCCAAGTGCATGTGCATCACGGAACAACTGTTTTTATACAGATGATGGGATTTTCGAAAAGATTTTGGACATCACGAATTCTCCCTTTCTTTGCACCGCATATTTTTGCAGTATTTTTCTAGATTCCATACAAAAACCGGATATCATTTTCCCATTTGTATGGTGGCTGCGTTGGCTGTCATGACCCAAATGGAGCGATGGTTTATGACATGATTTGCGTGTGTAGTTGACAACCTGGACAGTAACATTGGCCTCGTTTTCCTTTAGGAAAACATCTTATTCCCACGGAAAAACGGAAACAGCCGCGAATATAACCGCGGGGCGGAAAGTTTTTACTTTGTAAACGTCTGTCGCTCCCGCTTCCAAACCCAAAGTTTTTCAAATATTGCCGGATCAAATTGGTCTGTATAGCAATAGGACGTGAGAACCACTTTTGTTTCGATTTTTGAGCCGTCAGTCGCAGTTACGAGTCACAAACATCAAAAAAGAGACATTGCCCCTTCGTGGAAAGAAATTTGGTTCCACGGCAGTAAAAAGTGTAGCTTTATTTTTTACACGACTGCCCTATCAAAAAAGGAGTGTAATGTTTTTATAGTTCATGTATATGTGCGATTCTTTAAAGTGATTCGACTCGTTGACCACTGAACGGATTCGAATGGGAATAGTATCGGAAGAATCCTTACATTATCCCGAGTGTATAGGTTAGACTTCATCTACGAAAGCAGTCTTGTTTTGAAATATTTTGTATTATTAAGCTTGGTCGTGTTTCAAATTGGACAAACTGCATTTCTGTGTCAGCTGTTCTGGCGGTTAAATTGGTGTTAGTAACACCGTATGATTTACCGGTATTTATTGAATTAGATAGCAAGGTATTTAGCTTCTTCCGCACTTATGATGGCTAGTAATGCAGCTAGTTGAATGCACCACGCTAAGTGCGGAAGAAGCTAAATACCTTGCTATCTAATTCAATCAAGATGGACTTCCGCAAAGTAACGCCTGATACAATTACTTACCGGTATTTATCGGATCACTTTTTACTACAGCCCGAGCCGGTTTTCTATTAAGACGATACAAAATTGTTATAAAAAAATGAAAATTGTGATATACAAATTGCTTTTTCTTACAATGACAGATCATGACGTCTCATACGGATCATAAGTAATAATACTATCCAACATTGAATAAAGTAATTTCATAAGATAAGATAATTCTTTAATAATAAACTTAATTTCAAATATTAACACTTATACTAAATAGTTGTAAGGATTGACCTCAAAGATTACCGGATCTTATTATACACAACACCGCATAATGATAGTCTACGGCAGCATCAACCGATCATACATAACATTAAAAGCCACAACAGTCCACTGCTGGACATAGGCCTCCCCCTATTATGAGGCATTCCATACTCACTTCGCTTGAGCGCCGTGCAAGATGTTTCATTCGCAGGGAACGTTGCTGCTTATTCCCTAAATACATACATACATACATACATATAATCACGCCTCTTTCCCATAGGGGTAGGCAGAGACTACATCTTTCCACTTGCTACGATCCTGACACACCTCTTTCGCTTCTTCAACATGCATCAATCTTTTCATACATGCTCGTTGGTTTAGGGTACTCTTGACCTGACCTTTCTCTAGAACGTCCCCGATCTGATCCAAGTACGTGCGTCTTGGTCTTCCCCTTCCAACGTTTCCATCCACACTCGCCATATACACCTGTTTCGTTAATCTTCTTTCATTCATTCTCTCAATGTGACCAAACCATCTCAGCATTCCTTTTTCTATACCAGTCACTACGTTTTCTTTTATACCGCAACGTTCTCTAATCACGCTATTCCTTAACCTGTTACTCCCTAAATGATTATCCTTTATTTGCTTTTTACGACACGAAAAAGTAGAACTAGTGTGATGCTATTCTAAGCCTGCACCAATCAGAAAACAATCTACATGAATCAAATTGTTTCTAACAAAAATAACTACAACAAAAAAAAGTATTCTAACAAAACAGAAATTCAATTGCGTTCCAATCTTCAGCAAGCAATAGTCACTAGGCTTTGGGCAAATTTTGTGAGAATAGGCATGAAAAAGGCGGTTTTCCCTCTGTGACGGACTGGCGGACGTATTTTCGACGCATATATCTGGCAAACGAAAGAATATTTCAAATGACCGTACATAAAATTGATACCATGTAACGCATGCGATTTGACCAAGGTGTTTGACAGACACATCCGTGTAAGAGAGACAAATATTGATGTAAATTAACGGTTATCTACCGTTATTTAACTAAATTCGCCGTTAGCTACCAATACTTAACCCGTTAACTATGGTTATTTAACCGAGTGCGGTATTGAAACGGAGAAGAAAATATTCAGTTTTTAAGTTTGATATGTGTAGAAGATTGTTATCGGTCACATTATAATACTGAAATGTTGCTCGGATACTTCCCTTAGAAGCATTTAGAGAAAGTAACAGAGATAAATGTTCGAGTTTTTCATTTTTGCTTGAAAACAATACCAATTTTATTCTAAAGATGTAGGTGCTCATACGTATTTAGTAACTGTAGGTATATAATAACAATAGGTACATTTAAAAAACATTTTGATATTTTTTAGCCGTGTGATGCCGGCGTAGAATAGCATCACCCCATTTCCTCCCGTGGGAGTCGTAAGAGGCGACTAAGAGACTCGAGGGTGTGTATTGTATTTTAGGCGATGGGCTGACAACCTGTCACTATGGCGATACACAATTTTCCAAATGACCCTCAAATATTTGTCAGACGTGGCGTAAATGTTCGTTTTTGCGGCCGTTTACGCTCTGCCTACCCCACAAGGGATTAAGGCGTGATATGTGTATGTATGTATGTGTATGTTTGATATTTTTTTTACTGCAATAGATAGAAAGGTATTTTCGATATCGAACCAATAGCGACAGTCATTGATGTTGCGGTGGCGGCGGCGTCTTTTGTTTATTTGACCTACCTACCATCGCTTCTTTTACTTCTCATGGTAGTCTACTGAGCTAGATCTCGGTCGATCAGGCACTAGCATAGAATAGAAATCACATAGAGATGACAGACAGCTCCAGACGCGCTCAAGGTCAATCCGTCTGGCTGTCTCTTAGAGAACAATTCAGTCGGGAGTGCGCTTCGCCGCGGAAACGTTCGTCATGCGGGTCGAATTTTAATTTTTTGTGAAAAATTTGCAATGCCGAATTATTGTGGTGTGTATGGCTGCAAAAGTGATGCGAGGAAGACTACGCATCTAAGTTTTTTTAATTTGCCTAAAGATGAGCCAAGAAGTGATGATTTTACAGTAAACACCTAGGTACCTACCATTCTTTATTATACGTAATTGTTGTGTGTACTCCTATTTTTACTTACGTAGGTACCTAGTTTCCATTTTCTAATTTAAACTACCTAGGTGCGTAAGTCATTGTTAGCTGATAATGATAAATAAGCACATTTGTATCGTAGGTATGTTTTGCACCTATTTTAAAATTCTGTACCTACCTATTAACATAAAATGTAGACTATAAAATGGGTAAATTAAAGGTAAAAACTGTTAGCAGCGGTCGCAACCGCTTGACTGGCCGCTAGTCTGGAATAAAATTATTGGCACGTGACAGCCCCGACTTAAAGCGCGGGGGAGTGCGGGGCGTTACGGGCTGCGGGGGGAAGTAGGTATTTAAAGCGCGGCTTTTGGGGCCCAGACAAAGGAGTTTCGTTTCTATACGCAGTATTATTATCTATTCTTATGGCACTAGGTACACCTACAGTCACGCCTACATCCCTTACGGGGTACCTAAACAACGTGTGAACGGACTAAATGTACCTTTTACTTGTAGACTAAAAATATTTAACTGAAAACAAATATAATTAATTATACACCTAACCAACTGCTTTTAAAAACATTTATTAAAAACTTCATACAATAAAAAAATATATGAAAATAACCGTAGTAACCCAGTATGACTGGTTATTAACCGTTAATAACCAAAAAAGCCGTTAATAACCACCTGGTTAAAATCGTTATTAACCGGCTTCCCATCTATAGAGACAAAATGATGTTATTATTTTTGATTTTACTTACTATAAATATTTCTGGCGCGTAAACTAATATGACAGTGAGCTTATTTTGTGTATTATACCTTTCCTCTAGTAAATGCACACAATATGTGATTAGGTCCGGGAGCACCTTTAGTCTTTAGTCTTTGAGACGAGAGAAGAGGTAAAAAAATCGGCTATGTGCAAGTCAGACTCGCAAACGAAGGGTTCCGTGCCATTATCTACAAAAATTACAAATAAAATTTGTTCTGCCTACCCCGCAAGGGATAAAGGCGTGATGTATGTATGTATTGTTTAATGGTAGCCCCTAAAATATATATTTTATTTAAATTTTATATATTTTTATTATGGCGGTACAAAATCATAACACATTTTATCTGTCTATCTATTACAATTTATGAGATACTGGTTTCTTATTCTTTTTCGTGTGGGACACCGAATCGTCCAATGACCCCTGTAACAAACAGACAGACCGACAATCAGCCGAGTCTCAGTAATAGAGCCTTTTTACCTTTTGGGTACATAAGCACACAGAAGCCTAAAAAGACGGCAGTAAACTGAATACCAAATTTTAAAACACTTCCCGTGTTAGGTATACAATTTTTAAAAACTTGCAAGTTTTTAAAAACGGCAGTAAACAATAATAACTTACATACATACATAAATCACGCCTATATCCCTTTCGGGGTAGGCAGAGTGTTAACGGCCGTAAAACGGATATTAACACCACGTCTGACAAAAGCTTGAGGGTCAACTAGATAACTGTGTATGACTATAGTGACAGGTTGTCAGCCCATCGTCTAAAATTGCATACACATCCCTCGAGTCCCTTAGTCGGGTCTTACGACACCCATGGGTTAGAAATGGGGTGATGCTATTCTAAGCCGGCATCACACGGCATCACACGGCATCTTATATTTTTTAATATCAATAATAACTTATATTTTTTATTATCGTATAAATGGGCCATTCATCATGTTTTGAGCAATATTCGCGTCAGCGGCAGGAGCAGGAGCATTGTGTTAAGTTAGTATAAGAATTCAATAAATCATAGACAGCAACCAGAAACATCATAGGAGTTTCTAAACCTTTTGTTTCAAGATAAATTTAGGGTGAAATTTAACTAGAGACCGAGAGTAGAGACTAGGTCAAGTTATGAAAAACAATAATTGGACCTCCAATACACAATTTCCGATCAACAGAATTGAATACCCATGGAAGCTCAAAATATTTTGTCATACCTGTGTTCTTAACCATTAATTGTACACAAAAACGTACACAGGAACAATTTACAATGAGACAAGACACAACTTTACTTATTTCAAAAATAAATTTATAACAGCCAACCTACACAAGTGAGATTCAATAATTCGAGATGCGGATATGATGTCCACAATAGCAAAAAGTACTGTTTATATACGAATACTACAATACTTTAATACCTTTACGTTAAAATACTTATATACCTATTAATATATTATTATGTACTACATACGTACTTACATTACTGCGGATATGCAAGAGAAATGATAGTGATAGATAGTGTCCTTTAATATTTTTTTTAAATAAAGCAATAGGTTGGACTATAGCGCACAGCGTGCGGGAGAGAATTCCACAATCTGACGGCATGAAGAGTAAAAGAGTAGGAGTAGAAGTATGTCTTCTGAGATGGCATAAACAGGTGAGTCCTGACGTTTGAGCGACATGACATGGAAGTTCTTCCTTATCACCAGCCCATCCTTTGTTTTAGGTATCGGTTGCAAACAAAATATATTGTGTAAAACACACTAGTAATAAATACAGTATTAAATACTTCATCATCCTGTTAAACGCTTTATTAGCGGAGACATCAACATTTCATTTCATCCATTATCAGATGAAACTTTAAAAGGAAAGTTGTGTTTTATCTTTAATGCCGAAAATTGTTTGTAATTTCGTAAAAGTTTAATCCTATTCAAGTTGGTGTAGGATCATAATTGTATTAAATTGTAAGATATTTTGGGCTACGTCTGGCCGCCATTTTAACAAGCTTATAAGAATTTCCCACCGGAATTAAGTATCTCTTGATATAATTTTTTTTGGTATTAAAAAAACATTGTATAGTTCTTTTTAGCTTGGAGGATCGAGGACACACTTATATCACGCCTTTATCCCTTACGGGGCAGGCAAGCGTTAAGGGCCGTTAAATATGGTCGCCTTAGGCTGACAAATATTTAAGAGTTGTTTCGGAAAATATGTGTATCACTATAATGATAGGTCGACTGTCGACTAAAATTCTAATACACGTAAAATTCTTGAGTTGTTTAGTTGCCTCTTACGACACCCGCGGGTAAGAAATGAGGTGATGCTATTCTAAACTAGCATCACACGAATCTAGGAATAAGTATTAAAGAAGTACACACGAAGCTGCACCGCCATGCGGCTGTCTCAGGCTGTCAATAACCGCAAAGTCTTGTGGTGTGTGTGTGCGATCCGCTTTAACGTTGATGTTGTAACGAATAACGGTTACGTGTTTGAGTTCACGTTTCCACGTCACGTTTGTCTTTTACTTTGAATAACGTAAATTACGTGTGAAGTACTGTGAAAATTGCCTCTGTAAAAAAAAGAAATGAAAATAAGTTCCCGGGTTCAATCCCCAGCCGACGCTAACAATTTATCCATTTCATATTTTCATTTATGAAAATAATACGGAGTGTAAGGGGGATCATTTGGAGGGATATCCGTATAATTTTCATAAATGAAAATATGAAATGTCAGAAAAATCGAAGACATATACAAAATTACAACCAGCTGATTGCATTAACTATGGGCAGTCCAATTTTTTTTAACGTTTCCTGAAATATTTTATTAAGTGACAGGTTGTCAGCCTGTCGCCTAAAACTGAAATACACTTTTTACCTTTGACTTATTTTATCGCCTCTTACTTTAGCCACGGGGAAGAAATGGGGTGATGCTATTCTAAGCCAATATTCACGGTGTTGGACTAGACGAAATTCTTTGCAACTTTTTAAAATTGCAATACACATGTTCCCTTCGAATTCCTAGTCACCTGTTACGACACCCACGGGTGAGGTGATGCTACTCTAAATCACTGGTATCACACGGCACCACACCATCGGCATCAATCTTGTAAATATAATAATAACTGAAATTTTCCTGACCTAAATCATACGCAAGACCGATGGCCGAAAGCAACTTACTTTATAAAATACGCAATGGACCCCATACTACCGGTTTAGCAGATAAAACAAAGAACCTAATAAGGATGTCAAAAGTTATCGATTTTTAAAGCGGACATAGCACGCAGGCGAGATTTTCATACAGGTTTTATTTAGACAATTCATCATCATTGGCCTCACACGTCTGTGACAGACGATTTAATCAGTGTCTGAGGCAAGACTTTTCATGGCTGTATAAGCCGATATACAAGACAATTACAACCATACAATTATGAAAAAAAGAGTTATTTTCGATGATCTAGCAGATAACAGATACTACCAGCTACACTATGATAAACTTTACTTGATATAAAAATAAAAAAAATCATCTTTTGAACATTACATATGTTAAAAGTAATTACAAATATATACTTTAATTTATATACACTAGTCTCATAATGTTCGAATTATGAATTCGAAAACAGATGCATAATGACCTACTTTATGCATTCTGCCTACAAAAACTAGGGTTTACTATAAATTACAGAAGCGTAATGACTTAATGAGAAAACGCTTAATACGATAAAGTTGAGAAATGAAACGAAGTTTTTTTTTCCAATACTCAAATCGCTATCTTCCGCCGCACCTGACAGTTGTTGTTGTACGGTATTTTTTCGGATGTTGTTCAGTAGGTTTTTGTTCTGTTGTTGTTCAGATGTTGATTAGTTGTGGTTCAGATGTTATTCCGATGTTGTTCAGTTGTTGTTCAGTTGTTGTACAGATGTTGTTCAGATGTTGTTCAGTTGTTGTACAGATGTTGTTCAGTTGTTGTTTCGATGTTGTTCAGATGTTGTTCAGTTGTTGTTCAGATGTTGTTCAGATGTTGTTCAGTTGTTTAGTTAAGTTCTTGTTAGACTCCACATCTAAACAACTGCTAAAGTATAGATTTTTAAAAATTCATATCAAGCCATATTACGTTCTCGTATTGAATTTGTCCTTGTATCGGGCCTTGCAATGGCCGGTGCGTACGTTTAAAAAAGTGTTTCTGAGTTTTTTTGGAGAGTGTAGATAAAATAGTGTATGCAACTGCTATAATTAGGCATTAGAATGCTCGTGTCAAACTATTATCACACTCGGCTGCGCCTCGTGTGATAAACAGACACTCGCATTCTAATGACCCCCATTATACGACAGTTGCATAAACTACTATTAGACAACTTCACTTTCTAGGATAAATGGCTGAATAAGACATTGTTACGGTATTTCTTTACCTTCCGTATCGAAAAAACCGTTACATATTGCTAGAATTTGAGGTCAAAATGATTGGCGGCTTCTCTCTGACGCAGCGCAAATAAAAGGGATCAACTTTTCAAGAAAATAGGGCCTTAAAACATCGGTCCATCTGGCCAGAGGGCGCCCAGATGTTGGGTTAAAATTGAATTGCCATCACTGACTTTTTAAATTCGTTTTAGTCCTAATGGTGTACACAGAAAAAAAACTTAAAATGTTTTCAGAGTAAGGTACTGTATAAAAAAATAAGCAAAACACCGATATTTTTTCTTTTTATTCATAATATATTATTTAAAGAAATGTAAATAGGTTCTTTAAATAGTGTCAAATAATTATTCTAATACATACATACATACATAAATACACATATCACGCCTGTAATCCCTTGCGGGGTAGGCAGAGCGTAAACGGCCGCAAGAAACGGACATTTATGCCGCGTCTGACAAATGATTGAGGGTTATTCAGAAAATTGTGTATCGCCATAGTGACAGGTTGTCAGCCCATCGCCTAAAATTGCAATACACACCCTCGAGTCCCTCAGTCGCCTCTTACGACTCCCACGGGAAAGAAATGGGGTGATGCTATTCTAAGCCGGCATCACACGGCAATATTCTAATACTAACTAAAAAAAAAATATTACTTAAAAAATCGATTCTTTCAAACGCGATTTTTCGTGCGTAAGTATTATAGTCACATCTCTACGTCCTACTCTTGTGACAGTATCCATTCCCCGAAAGAAACTAAACGCTACCCGAGTTGTTTGCACTAGACAAACTGAAATTACATTTGTTAGGGTGTGGTCTGAGTTACAGCGAAATTTCTGTCATATTGTGCCTCTGAAATTACGCCACTCTGACATACAGCAACTCTGTAGTCACATTGTCTTTGAACACGGATAGTTAAGGAAGTATCCATTAAATAAATTTACGTTTTAGGATGTGGACTTTCAAAGAATGGATGTAATAATACATAGAATTGATGGCCCGAGTGGACATTTTGGTAAGTTGACTTAAAGAGCCACGAGGATGTTTTTATCAACATCCATAGTTGTATGACCTAGACTAGAGTCAAGAGCAAACCCATCATTAATAAAAAAAAAAAGCATCAATGGGTTCAGGGTCACCTACTCACATTTATACCTATGCAATAAAAAAATCCTCAAGAAACATAGTTTGAAATATACAGGATGTTAGAAAAAATACGGTTTTTTCTTTCTAACAACCCTTGAAATTGAAAAAAAGGTCCTTTTGGGTCATTTTAAATAGGATCTCCAATTTTAATTTTAATTTTGACCTATTTTTTCCGAGGAGACTCTTTAAGTGTCACGGGCAGGGTCAACCCTTAAAGGATGCAGTACTTTTCCTAACACCGCGTATTTGTGTGAGTGACATCAAAACATCGAGGTTGCAGTAAAAAGTGCAGACTTACCTGAAACAAAAAAATAAATTAAATAAATAAATGTCATGTAAAGTATCATATACTATTAAATCACTTTTCAGTACAAAGTTTCAAATGGACACAAAAGACATATAATATGTGTGTGTTGACCTACGTTTCATCTTGCACTACACAATTTTAGTAAAAACATTACAGTAACCAAAAAAAAAAACATTTTTTATTTATTATATACTAGCGGCCTGTCCTGCAGTTTCACTTTCTGCTAACTGTTTTCCCGCAGAAAAAGCCACAAGCCGCTGTATAAATTTTACATATAAGAAATATTCTTGAATTACTCTATCTATTTTATTTTTTTAATATTAAGGATGGGTTTGCTCTTGACTCTAGTCTAGGTCATAGGACAGAGACAGAGTCTAAGATGGAGCGAGCTCACCCAGAAGAAGCCTGTTCACTCTTACTTATCTATCAAAGTATGTTTAAGTTTTTATGCGTAGGTGAAAATGATTCAAAACCTGTAAAGGTTAAGGCAGAGCTCTACAATTTCTTAAAATTGTATCATAATAATACAACCATAGTCTTAAGCGTATATCAAAATAAGTACCTCAACGAATATCGACTTAACTATGAGCTTAAAATAATCTGCAATAACTTCAAAAACTGTTATTTTATCGACATTGAAGAATATTCGCAAAAACTGACATGTGCCAAAATTAATCATGTTCTAAATTATATAGATTACCAACATAAATATTTACATTTTATGTACAATAGTGAAAAAAAGAATTCACAACCAAACACACAACAATTCAAGAAGGGTACGATCCCATATTATTTCAATCTTATGAAACAAAGGCAAAAATCTAAAAATCTTACAAGCAAACATGATGCACCTCAAAATGCGATATTAACGAATCAAAATAATAAATTAAAGAATAAAAATATAACAAAACGTTCAAACAATGACACATTATCATCTAAAGATTGCAGTAAATTTTTTCGTGAATAACGAATCTAAAGTAAATTTTAAGCCTTTCGTATTGCTTCATCAAAACATTTCAGGTTTTTTGTCAAAGAAAGATATTATTGAACTAACCATTGATGACCTTGATTTTGATAACAAACCGGAGGTGTTGTGTCTCACTGAGACATTTATAAAATCCGGTGATGAAAAAAATATGCATCTGATAAATTATATTCTCGCGGCCAACTACTCGAGAAACAAAGGAAGAGGTGGTGCATGCATTTTAGTTAAAAAGGGACTAGAATACAAAACAATTAATCTATTCGATGATATTGCTGAAAAGGGTACTTTTGAATGTTGTGCTATAGAAGTACCATTAATTAATGCAATCATTGTTTGTTTATATAGAACTCCACCAAAAGCAAAGGGGAAAATTAACGTTTTCTTTAATAAATTAGACACACTGCTACATCGATTTTACAGAAAATATGGTAAAAATAAAAAAGTTGTGATAGCAGGTGATATTAATATTGACACCCTAAAAAATAACGTCCTCTCCTCGCGTTACATAGATATGTTAAATAACTATAATTTGAAACTACATGTTTCTGAGCCAACTAGAGAGAACGCATGCTTGGACCATATTTTCTCAAACATAAAAAACGTGGACGGGAAGACACTGCCAGTACAGCTATCCGACCATAATACTGCACAAAATTTAAGCTAAAAAATAGTATAGCACCACCTAAATCCATATTTATATGTAAACGTTCTTATTCCTCACACAATATAAATTTATTTAGAGGCTATTTAGAATGCTTATGCTTTAACGATGTCTATGAGGAAAAAGACCTGAATGCGGCCTTTGATAAATTTTATGATATCTTTCATACATTATATATGTTGTGTTTTCCTTTAGTTAGAAGGAAAGTTGGTCTCAAACAAAACTTAAAATGGATTTCTCATGGCTTGAAAATAAGCTGTAGACGAAAACGGGAACTCAGATATATATATTACAAGAATAAGACAAATCAGAAAAATAAAAAACAATACCACAAATATTCGAAACTTTTAAAACAATGTATAAATAAGGCACAAAAAAGTACAAACACGAAATACATTTCACGCAGTAAAAACAAAGTAAAAGCTACATGGGATGTGATTAAAAACGAAACAAATAATAATATAACTTATCAAAACGTACTTCAAATTAATAATAATGGACATTTAACTGATGATCCTAATGAAATTTCAAATATATTTAATAAATATTTTATAGATTTGACAAATAAACAAAATGATAATTTAAAAAATACTTTCACATATACTAAATGTTTAAATAATACAATATTTTTAACGCCTCTAAATGAGATTGAAGTAATTAAAATAATAAAAACATTAAATAATACAAACTCGGAAGGTTACGAAGGAATTTGTACGAGGGTTATCAAGGAATGTAATGAACAATTATGTAATGTGTTAACCTTTCTTATCAATTTATCATTTGAAACTGGTTGTTTTCCGGAACTGCTTAAAAAGTCAATTGTAAAACCATTACACAAAAAGGGAGATAGGACTGACATAAGTAACTACCGACCAATCACCCTGATACCAATCTTCTCAAAAATATTTGAAAGAGCCATGCATACAAAACTTACAAAGTTCCTAGACAAATACAAAATTCTAAGAGAAGAACAGTTTGGGTTTCAAAAAGGGAAGTCAACCACTATGGCAGCTTACAATCTTGTTTCTGGGATATTACAAAATAAAAATGCAGGTAATATCGTTACTTGCCTATTCTTCGACATGTCTAAAGCTTTTGACTTTGTATCACATAAATTACTTTTACAAAAATTAGAACCATACGGTATAAGAGGTCCCGCACTGAGCTGGATTCAGTCATATCTTCATAATCGATATCAGTGTGTTGAGATCACTAAAGTTAATAAAGATGACGAAATCCAATCCTTTTGTTCTGAATATGTAGAAAACAAATTTGGGGTGCCACAGGGAAGTGTTTTAGGGCCATTGCTATTTCTTCTATATATAAATGACCTTCCACAAATCACCCATCATAAATGTAATTTGTTCGCAGATGATATTTCCATAATTGTTTCTGGTAATAATTACGTGAGCCATGAGACAGACATCAATTACACTGTTTCATCCGTCATTGAATGGCTAACATATAATAATTTAAAAGTTAATATTAATAAAACTAGTTACATACATTTTGATAATAATCGGACTAAACAAATTTTAAATATTATTTATAGTGGACAAATCATAAATGAGGCTGAGAACGTGACATTTCTTGGAATTAATTTAGATAAAGAATTGAAATGGAAAGTTCACTCTAATATTGTATGTAAGAAAATTAATAGATTTGTATATGCTTTATATAAAATACAGAAAGTTTTGAATTTTTAATTTTGAATGTTTTGAAACCGTGTGATGCCGGCTTAGAATAGCATCACCCCATATCTTTCCCGTGGGTGTCGTAAGAGGCGACTAAGGGACTCGAGGGTGTGTATTGCAATTTTAGGCGATGGGCTGACAACCTGTCACTATAGCGATACACAATATTCCGAATAACCCTCAAACATTTGTCAGACGTGGTGTAAATGGCCGTTTTTTGCGGCTGTTTACGCTCTGCCTATCCCGCAAAGGATTATAGGCGTGATATGTGTATGTAAAATACAGAAAGTTGCCTCTTGACATGCTGCTATGACAGCTTACTATGCATATGTTGAGTCGATTCTTAGGTACGGCGTTATTATTTGGGGTAATGGTACAAGTATTAAAAAAGTGTTTATTGCGCAAAAAAAATGTGTCCGTGCAATCTGTGGAGCGGCACCGACTGACTCTTGCAAGCCTCTGTTTGAGAAGTTGAGAATTCTGCCTTTCCCTTGTTTGTATGTATACGAGATGTCGGTATTCGTAAAGCAGAATAGTCACCTTTACAGAACTACAATTGACCTGTACCCTTCTAGGAGCACCAGGTATTACAACCGAATTGAACATGGAGATCGTCCTAAGTCAGTGGGATTTAAAAATAACTGCAATTATATGTCAGTATCTATTTTCAACAATATTCCCAATAATATAAAAGAACTTCCACTAAACAAATTTAAAATTAATTTATATAACCTGTTACTTGAGAGTAGGTTTTATAGTTTAAGTGAATATTTAAATTCTAAGTTTTAATTTTGTTGGTATTTAATTGTGTGTTTGTGTATTTGTTTATGACATTGTAATTGATAATTATTTTAATATTGTATGACATATTGTATTATTTAATATTTGCATGTTACGATTTACGTGACTGAAAATGTAGAACTCTAATTTTAAGCCTGTCATCTGCAGTACTGTACCATTTTCTTGGCAAATAAACGTCTGAATCTGAATCTGAAAAGAAAACCGCATCAAAATTCGTTGCGTACTTTTAAACGCCTAAGCATACATAGGCACACGGTAAGCGACTTAATTGTATACCATTTAGTAATATCAATATTTCTATTCAGCTCTAATGATTAATTTTAAACGCTATCAACGAGACCTTACTCTCTCTTAAGGCCTTGTAAATATATTTCCATTTAAGGCTCCGCAGGACTGTAATAAAGTTTTATATGCTTTGGCGTAAATGTATGTCTGCTTATATTATGCGTATATTGAAACGACAGTAACGTGACGTCACTGAAATTATGTCTGAAATTACAATTCATCCATTGCGGTCTTTCAAAAAAGACGATTTTCTGACGTGCCGTGTGATGCCGGCTTAGAATAGCATCACCCCATTTCTTACCTTATTAAAAAATCCGCAGCCACGTACGAAAAGTAGGTGAACCGTTATAAACTAATGACTTTTTTATTTGGCTAATGGTCTTGATATTTCCTTGAGTTTGCACAACTATTACTCATTGAAAATGGAATTGTAAAATCCAAAATAAACACAACTTAAATCCGTTTAATATTATTTTATTGTGATGGCTAAACGTCTTTTTAAACCGAATAAATAAAAGACTGAGTAATATATTTGTTTCGCTTATTATGAAAAACAATACTTTTCATTATTAAATAATAAAGAAATTTATGCAAAAGTCTCATAAAGCTGTTATGTGACCTTCCAAATACCGAGCCAAGGGGGGCACATAAAATTATGAATGCCGCTCGCAGTCTATTGCGTCGCAATGGAATGAACACAGACAATAAACAGAGTTTTAGTTTTATATTAATATCTTAGAATATGCGGCAGAATAAACATACATAAATCACGCTTATATCCCTTACGGGGTAGGCAGAGCGGTAACGGCCGTAAAACGGATATTAACACCACGTCTGTTAAAAGTTTCTATAGTGAGAGGTCAGCCCATCGACTGAAATTGCAATACACATCTAACATTCGAGTCCCTTAGTCACCTCTTACGACACCCACGGGTAAGAAACGGGTTGATGCCATTGTAAGCCGACATCACACGGTATCGAAATATGTTTGACAGATAAATATTATTTCCTTAGGTAAATGACGGGCGGAAGTATGTGATCTGTCGATCTCTGTGAAGAAAGCTGTCATAACCAGGCGAAACGTTTAGGGCTAAACTCTACCAAATCATTAACAATTATGTAGGCATATTTTCTCGTGGTAAAAAGGAATTATTCTCCACCATAAGCATCTACCGGAATATTCGTTGCAATGTACCAAAAAATAGCTAAAAAAATCATCCAGTGCTTTTAAATTTACAAACATACATACATACACACTTACGGGGTAGGCAGACCGTACATTGTTTTTTGAAAAGGAATATTTTTGCCACGTTTGACAAACATTTAAGGGTCATTCAGAAAATTGTGTATGACACATGCTACCCTCGAGTCCTTAAGTCGCCTCTTACGTCACCCAGGGGAAAGAAATAGGATGATGCCATTTTAAGACGACATCACACAGTAACGAAGTTCTTCTTCTTTCTTTTCGTGTGGCACACCGAGTCGTCCAACGACCCGATGAACCCTGGTGTCAGAGTTTTTCAACCGCCGTGTAAGTAATCATAGAAAGCAATCAGGACCGATGGCTTAACGTGCCTTCCGAAGCACGGAACAATCTTTCTTACGGACAATCGGTTGATTCAACCCGCAATGTCCTAACCAGACTGGGAAGAAACTCCACCAGGAATCAAACCAGAAACCACACCACATTGGCCGTACTAAGCTCTTATATAACCTCATTTTATTTATAAATTTCGCTCGTCTCAAATTCTTATCTATACAGTTTTTCTCGACTACTTTAATCCTTAGATATCCGTTTCGGTTGATAAAATTCTCTCCCGGAATATCAAGTCGATTTGGTTGGGTGTGAAATTCGATTTGGACATACGAGATGTAATGAACAGCCCTCAGAATACAGATGGGGTGCATGCAGACCATGAAACTGAACAACTTTCCGCAAGAAACATATGTCGGGAAACGAAAAAAACATTGACCTCCCATTAAAAATCACGGTTGACTAAATTTACTATGGGAAGTCAAAATATTTATGACGTGTCCTAAAATATTTTTTATAGTAAGTGTTGTTCACTGTCATGGTCTGAATGCACCTTATTAGTATTCGGAGGGCTGTCCCTTACACCCCGTATATTCTTCGTGATTTTTTACTCGAAAATTTCTTCAATAGACTTTATAAAACTAAAGGATGGACACGATTCGGCCATGTGGACCGTTGACTTGAAGAGCGAAGTGAAAGAAACAGTAGCGACTGGATGGCGAAAGTATTGCTAAATTTAAAATTGTCCTAGTTGTGTTTCAATAGCGTGTCAGTTGGGTGATGTTAGTCGTTTAGTATTCTGCTAACAGTTTGAAGTATAAGGTATCACAGTGGCAATATAATGATAGATGAGTTGCGATTGTATTATAATAGACACGAATATGACAATCGGGACCCAGGAGATCGTGCTTTATTGCTATCTATGGCTTACCCAGAGAAGGCCTACGTCCAGCAGTGGACTGATATAGGCTGTTGTAATGAAAGGCATAATGCCGTCGTGGCCTAGCGATCTGAGTTTGCAAAAATTGCAAAATTTTCCAGCTGACCGGTCAATTTGTATGTCCCTTGGGGCAAGTTGTTTAGTTTCTCTTAATATATTAACCGCTGATATTTTAACATCCTGTACAAAAGACTGTTTATTTCTGCGTAGGCTGGCCAGCCATTCAAACGAAATGCCAGCCATTATTTTATATTGTAGCTATACAGGGTATTAAAAAGAAAAATGATGTGCCTCAACGAAAAGAAACATCAAGTAATACCATTTCCTAAAAATAAGATCTGACAATAAGAAGCCTATTCATTGAAACATTCTCTGACGAAATCCTGTTCAGTCCCGATTTGCCCCAGTAACGTTCGTCATAAAAAAATTCTAGCCTTGTGATGAGTCCCGTTTCGTCCAGTAATAATTTAGAATTGAGTTTTGATGTTCTCCACAGCTAAATAAAACGATTTTGTTCTTTGTAGACCAAAAAAATAAAAGTTTAATAAGGCCATTCTCCAACTTGTGGTCCGTCACTACGTATTTTTAACGCGCCGTTACGCATGCGTCTGTCAAACAACTTGACAGATGCATCTGTTATGCACCGTAGCTATATTTGTATGGAAATAAGATCGGTATTCGCAGTTTCCTTTCGTCTGAGAGACGCATGCTCTACGATTCGTAAAAATACGCAGCGACATAATACTTGATAGGTAAAGACAATCTAGATCTAGGTATTATATCCCAAAACTTATTATTCATGTTGGTACAGTGAAAGGGAAGGCAGAACAAGAGAAAAAATATGTCTAATACTTGATTACATATTTTACAGACGTAAAATAAAAATACTTACTGATTCATGTTAACGACAATTCACTTGATGATTGATATACTACAAAGCTGCAGTTGCTATTTATAGTTTATAAGCAGAATTATGCTATTACTATTTTATTTTATTGGTGAGTGTGTAAAACTAAAACTAGGGTTATTGAATGTGATGCAAAAGCTAGTTTATATTAAACACTAAAAAGTACCTAAGCATTGGAAATACTTGTATACTTAAACATGTTTTTCTTCGGAATCTAAACTAACTGATTAATATTTAATTGCAGTTATTGAAAATAAATAACATAATGGTAATCTGGAATATTATCCACTTGAAATCTACAAGTGGGTAACTGCAAAATCGCAAATTTCGATCTTATTCCCTTATTCCATAAATATGGGTACGGTTTGTTTACGCATGCGTCTGTCAAACAACTTCAATCACGTTCAAAATACGCAGTGACTGATGACAAGTGGGAGAGCCGCTATGAACTGTTTTTTAATATACATAATAGATAGAGCTGTGACGACACGGGACCCTTTTTAGTATGCGATGAAATGGAACTGCTACAAACCGGGTCGAACTCATCATTCAATACAATCCACTGTCCAACCGACATTTTAAATTGATTGATTTTTTTCCGACAAAATATATTGTCTTTTTTCTTTTGTTATCTGAATTGCCTCGATAGTGTAGTGGTCTGAGCCATTGGACTCAAAGTGAAAGTACCGAATTTGATATTTGTCAAGTTGCGTAAGTTGATAATTGTTACTGTAAATAGCATAACTCACAAAAAAAAACCTTCGAAATTATAAATATGTATATACAGGTTTGGGGTCGGTATGCATAAAATTTTACGTCATATTTGTATTACGCATATGTTATATAGTCATAATTGTTCAAAGTCATAAAAACAACACGCATAACCCTTGTAGCATAAATTACCAAGTCATAATGTCTATAAGCATAGAGGTAACTAGGCATATTATTCATTAGCATAAAAATAACTAGGCATATTATTCGTTGGTTTTATTTTAAAAACATGTTCGCGGCTTAGGGGTGGACCAAGGGCCCATAACCTATTACGAAGAAAAACATTATGAAAAATAACAAATATGCGACTCAAAACTAGTCTAAAATAAAAAAGGGGAAAATAGTAGTATGACTTTCAATGCAGTATGACATATACACATTATGCCAAACAAATAGTATGACAAAGAATTTTATGCAAACCGAGATATGCCAAAGTATATTAGGAACTTCAACAATATGCAAAACGACGGTATCCCATTATATACATACAGGCCAAGTTACGAACCTCCTCTTTCTCTGACATCGGTTAAAAAATATACTCTCCCTTCTTTGTTATTTCGTTCGTATTTTAGCAAAATTGGAGGTCCGGAATTGATGTTGATTGAACCGGGAATGTCAAAGGCTAGTGATCAATTGCTTAGAATTCCTTTGGCTGTCAGCAATGTCTTGCGATGTGACGAAACAAAAATAAAGACGGAGAATTGCTAAGTGATATCTGTTTGTGAAAGTTGCATATTATTAGGGGGCATAAGGGAATATTGCCGTGTGATGCCGGCATAGAATAGCGTCACCCCATTTCTTGCCCGTGGGAGTCGTTAGAGGCGACTAAGGGATTCAAGGGGGTGTATTGCAATTTTAGGCGATGATTTTTCCGGATGACCCTCAAATGTTTGTCAGACGTGGCGTAAATGTTTCCATTTATGCGGCCGTTTATGCTCTGCCTACCCGCTAGGGATTATAGGCGTGATATGTGTACGTGTACACACACGTACACATATCACGTCCTTTTATACACACGTATAAGGGGACGAGTTCAGAAAATGCGATTTAAGGAAACAGGCTAATTAAGCAAATGGTAATGTATGTTGAGTACCAAATTTTAAAACACTTCCCGTGTTAGGTATACAATTTTTGAAAACTTGCAAAATTTTCGAGTGCGGGCAGGATTTGAACCTGCGACTTTCGCATTACTAGTGGCGACGCCTCTTCCATCTGGGAAGCGTTAGCGAAGCCAAGCGTTACTGGCATTAAAATACACTTGCAAAATTGGCGGGCAAGAAATGAGCTGCGGTAGCCCAGATGGAAGAGGCGTCGCCACTAGTAATGCGAAAGTCACAGGTTCAAATCCTGCCCGCACTCGAAAATTTTGCAAGTTTTCAAAAATTGTATACCTAACACGGGAAGTGTTTTAAAATTTGGTACTCAATTTATCGCTGGTTTTCATCGCTTAGACTACATTCAATCTGTAAAGATAGAATTAGTCGCCGGTTATTAGTTGCAAAACTAACCCGGTAGATGGAGCCATGCCAAGCGTTACTGGCATTAAAATACACTTGCAAAATTGGCGGGCAAGAAATGAGCTGCGGTAGCCCACATGGAAGAGGCGTCGCCACTAGTAATGCGAAAGTCGCAGGTTCAAATCCTGCCCGCACTCGAAAATTTTGCAAGTTTTCAAAAAAAAGGTAATGTATGTAAAGGACAAAATAGGTAAGTGTCAAGTTTAAAAAAATCACGAAATCGACCTGAGTTCCGTGTGATGCCGGCTTAGGATAGCATCACCCCATTTATTACCCATGGGTGTAGTAAGAGGCGACTAAGGGACTCGAGGGTTAGATGTGTATTGAAATTTTAGGCGAAGAGCTGACAACCTGTCACTATACACAGTTATCTGATTGACCCTCAAACTTTTGTCAGACGGGGTGTTAATATCCATTTACTGCCGTTAACGCTCTGGCTACCCCGTAAGGGATAAAGGTGTAAATTATGTATTTATGTTATTACAAACTGAGCTTTAATTTTATGTGTGATAGTTTTGTTGGCTCCATCTGCCGGGTTAGTTTACAGGGCAATGGATGAGCCGCGGTAACCCAGATGGAAGCAGCGTTGCCACTAGTGACGGCCAAAGTCGCAGGTTCAAATCCTGCCCGCGGTAAAAAAATACAAGGGTTTTGATAATTTGGTGTTTAGTTCCGTCTTCCTTTTATTAAGTCTGATCGTACCAAAGAGCAAAATAAGGGGCTGTTCACAGATGTATTGTAAGCAGGGCCTTATCTTCTTGTTTTGATACTGTAGTAGCTTATTCAGTTCTGAGTAACAAGCTTTTCCAAAATATTATTTTTAGTTATATATTTAATTGGTCTGTGTTTTTATCGGAAAATTTGTAAGTAAACTGTAAAATTGTGCACGTTTTATCCGTTTGTCTTCAATCTACTTGGTTTTCTTTTGGTCCGCTGGAAGAAATTTCTTTAGAAATCAGCAGCACATTTTGTACCATTTTCTATATGATCTGAATTTTGTATTTTCTTGTGTACAATAAATTGTTAAATACATTAATATTAAAAAACTATTAGAAACGAAAACAAATAGGGGGAGGCCTATGTCCAGCAGTGGACTTTTGTGGCTGTTAATGTAAAAAAATAATGTACTGCCTGTAATGAACGCCATCTTATTTATCATAGACAGCTAATCAAGACCGATGGCTTAACATGCCTTCTAAAGCACAGAATCATCTTTCTAACGGACGATAGGTGGTTTAGCCAGCAATATTACTAAGAAATATCACACATATGTGTTGTACGTGTTGGACTCTGGATGAACTTGGACAAGACGAAAGTCATGTTCAATCAACACATCATCCCCGAGCCAGTCTCCGTCGAAGGTATAACCCTTGAAGTTGTCCAGAAGTATGTGTACCTTGGGAAAACTTTGCATCTGGAATCACCAGAAGGTTGCAGCTGGGCTGGGCAGCATTTGGGAAGTTGCGTCTTATTCTGGAATCACCCTTGCGACAATGCCTCAAGACCAATGTGTTCGATCAGTGCGTCCTGCCAGTCATGACCTATGGAGCCGAGACTTGGAACCTGACAGTAAAACTGGCCCACCGGCTACATGTCACCCAGAGAGCTATGGAAAGGTTTATGCTGGGTATTTCTATAATAGATAATGAGACTATCCGAAAAAAGAACAAAGTAACGGACATAGCCTGGAAGTGTAGCTGGAAACATCTGTTGTAGAACCGACGGACGGTGGAGTAAGCGCGTTCTCGAATGGAGGACATCTCTCGGCAAGCGTAGCGTTGGACGACCTCCGGCCAGATGTACCAATGACACGGGAGATTGTGCCCTATGGCGTACCCTAGGAGAGGCCTACGTCCAGCAGTAGCCTGCAATAGGCTGTTTGTATGTAAAAATGTTTCTACGACACCTCTATAAATATATTTGTATGATACGTGACTTAACCAAACATGGATGAAGTACAATAAGAAATAAAACAGGTACATTTATAAAAAACGTGACCGAAAAGTAATATCTTATCTTCCATACAGTGAGGCTACATACCAAACCTCGTAAAATTTCTCATTTGAGTTCGTAAAGAGAAAAAAATTGCTCTTCATTTTGAGATATTAAATTTGCCACTACGAAAAATTACGTAATAAAAAATGTCCTCGGGCCCACAATATAATTTTCATGGTCCAAAAATATAAGATGAAAAACACTGCTTGCGGTAAAGTCGTTTCTTTATTAATCCGCCGTCAAACGGAATTGTCTACAGTATCATCTCGAATAGTAATTACAATAAAACAGGATTTATTCAGGTAAATAAAAGTAATACAAACGAGTCTTACTTTGTTATTACACAAAAAGTTAAATAGTGTCTAAGTCGTTTGACAACGTCAAATTTGTATGGAAGATTTATTAAAACAGCGTCTAAATTCGCGTCTATCTTTTGTGTAATATTCACTTTCAATTTGTTACTGCAACTACTTGCAAATCTGTTCTTTCTATCTCTCTTTTAAGGTAAAGGTTGTTTGAAAGAGATTGCTGCCAGCAATACGACCGCGCCGTTGATTACTTTTAGTTTTATATTTTTTGTATGGTCTTATTTTTTGTGTATGTTGTAAGCAATAAAGTTGTCATATTATAGCCTGAATTCGGGATATAAATTCTCTTAACTTTCCTTTAATTAGTGCTCTCACTTTTCGTCAAATAGGTTTAGAAAAGGATAGGAGATTCTTATCATTGACATAAGCATGACAGGACTCAGATATCTCCTATCTTTTTCTAAACCTTTCTGACGGAAAGTGACAGTACTAATTTAAGGTAATAGAATTTATATCCCAAATTGAGGGCCATATCTATCCATCTAAAGATAGACCCTACCAAGCCCTAAAAACTGGTTTATCGAAACTAATAATAATTAATCGGAGAGTTTAAGAGTGAGAATGTTTGCTTCTATTCCCCCTCGGATTGACGGATTTGGTGCACAGCTGATCATACATACAAGTAATTTCTTTGGGAAAACAGAAAAAAAGTTACTGGTAAAACCGCGGGGCCAAAATCTAGTAAGTTAATTGTATACATGATGTAAAAATATTAGCTGCAAATAATTTAATTGGTGAACCAGTCCATGAAACTGAACAATTTTAAACAAGGAACATAGGTCAAAGTATGTAAAAAATATTGGACTTCCTATGCAAAGTCGGTCGGCTGAAACATTTCTAAGGTAGGTAAAAAAAAACTTATCGTTTTTATTCCATTAGAAACCGCTGGAATTCGAATAACATTGTGTCGCGTTTCGTGAAATTGTAACCGTAAAAATATAATGATGTCTATCTACGTAAAAAAAATAAAAAAATACTTTTTATAATGAACGTGCATTTACAAACATTTCAACAACTGTATAGCACAACTACTGCATTTCAAAGAAAATGTATACGTCGTAACAGAAGTTTATACATACAAATATATATCATGACTATATCCCATTGTGGCGTAGGCAGATCGTTAACAGTTTGGAACTAGGTGGGGCTGTGTGAATGATCCAGGATAGTTATTTATTTTTTATTATTATTCATGCCACGTTTGAGTTAAGTTTGAAGGTCGTTTAGAAAATTGTGAATCGCCTAAATTTGCATAAAATTTGTAACCTTCTAGTCTCTTAGTCGAATCTTACGACACACACGGGAAAGAAATGGGTATGATGTTATTCTAAGCCGACATCAAATAATTGGACCTCCCATACAAAATTTTCCAATCAGCTGATTTGAGTTACTATGGAAACTCAAAATATTGTTGTCATATGTTCGTTGGGGAAAGTTGTTCCCTAACACCAGCCCGTCTTGAGATTTCGCTATCGGTCACTAGAAAAATTTCAGCGTGCCGCCGCTAATATTTACTTTGCGTTTTTCACCCAATATTAATAGTAGTTTATGCAACTGTCGTATAATGGGGGTCATTAGAATGCGAGTGTCTGTTTATCACACGAGGCGCAGCCGAGTGTGATAATAGTTTGACACGAGCATTCTAATGCCTAATTATATGCAGTTGCATACACTATTTTATCTATACTCTAAAAAATTAACTCAGTTGAACACTTTTCCAAACGTCCGCACCGGCGATTGCAAGGCCCGATACATGGTCAAATTCAATACGAGAACGTAATATGGCTTGATATGAATTTTTGAAGATTCTTTACTAACAGTTGTTTAGATGTCGAGTCTTAACAGCAAATAACTAAACAACTGAACAACAACTGAACAACACTGAACAACAACGAACAACAACTGAACAAACAACTGAACAACACTGAACAACATCGGAAAAACATCTGAACAACAACTAATCAACATCTGAACAACAACTGAACAACATCTGAACAACATCTGAACAACATCTCAACAACAACAGAACAAAAACCTATTAAAACAACTAAACAACATCCGAAAAATTACCGTACAACAACAACTGTCAGGTGCGGCGGAAGATAGCGATTTGAGTATTGGAAAAAAAAACTTCGTTTCATTTCTCAAGTTTATCGTATTAAGAGTTTTCTCATTAAGTCATTACGCTTCTGTAATTTATAGTAAACCCTAGTTTTTATAGGCAGAATGCATAAAGTAGGTCATTATGCATCTGTTTTCGAATTCATAATTCGAACATTATGAGACGAGTGTAGATAAAAAATATTATTATCTTTGAACAGGCAGCAGTTGTAGCAACTGCTTATGCCTGTATCTTGCTGTCCTCTTGTTTGAATTACTTTATCAATTTTAATTTGTCCAATCGATTTTTTAATTGATTTGTGTGTTTTGCAGACACCACATCTTCTGGTAGTTTATTCCATGCCTCCACCACCCTATTGCTCAGAAAGTGCTTGCGAGGATTGTTGTGTGCTCTTGTCTTGGTAAGCTTTAGTGAGTGACTCCGCAAGTTGTGATTTTCAGCGCGATGAAACAAACTGTCAAAGTCTTGCAGGTCGTAATGTCCGTTCATGATTTTAAAGGTTTCAATCAAGGCACCACGTTCCCTGCGTTCCTTGAGAGAAGGGAGTTTAAGTAATTAATTATGTAAAGTTAGTTATGACTCGAAACTATTATTTATTGTAGGCCAATCGGTTTTTTATTCGCGAATATGTAGTACAGTTGAAGGTGTACAGAAATGACCCTCAACAACAACATCAATAGCCACAAGATACCACTGCTGGACATTGACCTCCCCCAGGGGTCAAGGGCCCATTGGGGACATTTACCAAACTCACCATGCTTGACGGTCTGGTGAGCGCAGTACAGTATATTCCGTTAACAAGGAACGCTGCTGCCCATTCCCTGGATTTAACCCTTAATCGTTCTTTACAACAACTACAGGTAGAAATGGGGTAAGTTCTTCTCAACCCACAGTTGGCAGTGTAAAATTTCCTATATTTTTGTTATCATGTAAAACAGCATAACAATAAAACAATTTTAAATGGATTTAAGTTGTGTTTTTTATTTTACAATTCCTACGTTTCGTTAAATTAACTCCGTTTAAAATTGTTCTATTGTGATGAGTAATACATACATACTTACATATCACGCCTATAATCCCTTGCGGGGTAGGCAGAGCGTAAATGTTTGCAAAAACGGATATTTACGCCGCGTCTTACAAATATTTGAGGATCATTCGAAAAATTGTGTATCTCCATAGTTACATGTTGTCAGCCCAAAAAATAGAAAATAAAAAAAAAATGCCTAAAATTGCAATACACACTCTCGAGTCCCTAAGTCGCCTTTTACGTCCCCCACGGGCAAGAAATGGGGTGATGCTATATGATGATGAGTAATGGTTGTGCAAACTCAAGAAAAAAAATTATAATACAGCGTTGTTATCACTTCAATTCAAAAGTATGCAAGATGTAAAACAAAGTGTCTGGAAGCCGCTTAAAAGCGCGATATCTCAAGCGAGAATCACTTCTTTAGAGTCATTAGTAAAGCCGGCATGGTTTGATACCGCTGGACGCTTGCCAGAAACCTTAATGTTAGTTCTGAGTTGTCCTTAAAGCTGTCTCGAGTTCTGAAGGATAAGGATCAACGTGTGATGTTGGCGAAGAATAGCATCACCCAGATTCTAACTATTATGGTTATCATAAAAAGTGACTAATAAATACATTCATTCAGGGAATGGATTCCCTGTAATGCAATGATTAGAGGGTTTAATGTGTAACATGTCTTAAAGCCCCGGTAGAGTATCTAAACCTGCCATTTTGAACTTTACTACCTTCACTAAAAGTTGTTGGACGACTCGGTGTCCCACACGAAAAGAGAGACTAAAAGTTGAAAACCTTGGAAAAACGTAATAATAGTGGATACACTAGGGTTAAGGCGATGGCGATCTATCTATATTTATATTTATATTAAAACTGTTAACATTATATTCAATACCTACTTTGACAAAGTATAGTCTTTATCGATAAAGTATTATAATATCAAACAATGCTTGTTCATGTAAAAGAAGATTTAAATCAAGGAATTCCTTTTTATCTTGCAGATATAGAATTAAATAACAAAAAACGATTACCAGAAATTGCACCCCCCGTCAAGATTTCTACGCATCAACAAAAAAATAATATCCTAAAGAATGGGACTCGAGGATCGTAAAAAAATGCTTGAACATCGTAAATTATTAACAGTCCCATGCCAAGAATGATAAAATGGTAATTCTTGTATTCGATTTAAATACATGACTTGGTTTTCGAAGGGGAAACAAGAGAAATTTGAATATATCAGTGAAGATGTATGAAGCCGTTGATGGAAATATTGTGTTTCTTTTTTCACTGAAATCTGTAATTTTTAAGATTCCTTACACAAATATCTCTCTCTGCTCCGTCTGTCCATCCGTTCGTCTGTCTGTCTGTCACCAAGCTGTATCTCATGAACTATGATAGTTGGAAAGTGAAATTCACACTGATGATATATTTCTGTTGCTGTTACTATAACAATTACAAAAGGTACTTAAAATTAGGATAAAATGTGTGAAATTTTACTAGAATTTTACTAGTTACCGATAGCGACATCAAGTCTGGCTGGTGATAAGTAACAACTTTCCCTAAAGAACATTGATTGAAATATGAGAAAAACATTTTGAGTTTCCATAGTTTTATTGACTGGCCCAATGGCATAGCGAATAGTACTGCTACGCCTAGGATCGTGGGTTCCATCCCCATGCGCGTTTTCTATGTAAGAACATGGGTTGAAAAATATTTTAAGCTTTCTTAGTAACTCAAATCAGCTGATCGTTAATTTGGTATGGTCCAAATTCATTTCTTTTGCATACTATGTTCCATGGAGACTCTTATCACCAGGCCATTTTGAGTTTTCGCTGTCGGTCAATAGTAAAATTTCTCCCTACATAACGTGGCTTCCATACAAAAAAAGTCATTTCTTTTGCCATAGAGCTTCTTACGTGGTTGTTGAACCACAAGGTATAAGGGACCACTCTTGGTACAGAATTGCAATAATCTCGAGTCCCTCGAGATAAAACAAGGTGCTACAAGTCTACCAGGTGAAATTCTTAGTACATTGCGTAGCTAGTTATTATTCCTGGTATAATAATGGCTATCCGACTACGCAATGGACATCGAATTTCACCTGTAAAATTGTAGCCTGTTGATTGATAATATCGGGCACAGCTGACTCACTTTATATGGGAAGGCGACGTATTTTTGGCCTTTCCCTACATATGTTCCCGGGAAAGTTGTTCACAAAGTTCCCAGTTTGGTAAGGTCATTGTTCCATGCTCCGGAGGGCACGTTAAGCTGATGATCCCGGTTGTTGTCAATGATTACTGAGACAATGACAAAAACCATGTCAGAGACCTACTAGTAGTAGGCGGTATAAACACTCTGACACCAGATCTTTGAATTGTTCTTCGACTTGTGTCCCAAGAGATCCAAACCAGCAACATTCGCATAACGAACCCAAGCTCAGATCACTTGACCACGGATTTTCTTCTGCATTTAACATATAATATTTATTATGTTATATATTTAGTAGTTTATTTAATATAATATGTTTGTTTATAAGAAATATGTATACATATAATATTTTGTATTTTAGTATGTATGTAAGTATAATATTAAAAATTATTTGGTAGGCATTAATATTGTTTAGTTAAAACGTTACTTAGTTTAAAAAAAAGTTACTTAGATTTGTTAAATTAATGTTTTTATGTCTTTTATGTGTTGCCGCTGCTATTTACAGTGTGTTTTTCAATGTTTTATCTTAGTGTGCGGGGTTGCCTGGAAGAGATCGCTTAAAGCGATAAGGCCGCCTTTGCTTATATTGTGTTGTTTGTTTTTGTTCTTGTATATGTTATGATTATTAATGTGAGCAATAAAGTGTTTCTGTCTGTCTGTCTGTCTGAATTTCCAACATAAAACTAAGCCGTTGAATAAAAGGGACTGAACCTTTCCTGACGTAGTTTTCCTGGCTCAAAGCCAGCTCCAACCAAACACGCTAGCGTCGCTAATGACTGAAAAAAGGAGGTTAAATCTTAAAGTTTTATATAGTTTAGTACTCTGTGCCTCGGGTACTCTATATAAGTGTCACTGGTTCGATAATTCAGTATCCCGGATATTTTTAAAGATTTGTTATGAAAATATAGGTTGTAAGAAAAGTTAAACAAGTTAGGCTAGCTAATTAATTATAAAGATATTTTTTCCCTTACCGTCGTCATTTGGCCATATGGCCTAATCATCACTCAATGATAAATGTTTTTGACACCTCGTACGAGAAACCTATGATTTCATTGATGTCATCTACAATAATAATAATAATTTAGAGGAAAGATTTTATTGTTCGTTTGTTTGAATGGAATAGTCTCCAAAACCACTGGACCGATTTACAATTTTTTTTTACCATTAGATTGCTTCATTATCCCTGATGATGATAGGCTATAATAAAATGTCTTATTCTCATGGGAAAACGGTAAGCAGCGGGTGAAACCGCTGGACGGGCCGCTGATGATCTTTCCGACCGATTTCGGCCATGGCGACCACTTCAACTCCTAATCAAAGAGGCGTTGATGCGCTCGGAGATGGCTACTATAGCCAATTTTTGCTATGAAGTCTCGTGCGCAATGCGGGTAGGTGAGTTTGCCGTTCACATAATTGTAGTTAATGGCTGCAGGTGGACGGTCTTTCAGCTCATCGCGCTTAGCGTCGAGGTCTGCTTTGCGCTGCTCCTCAAACTCGCGTATTCGCCTTTTTACCATCCCGCGCCATTCTGGGCGCTGTGCTGCCAGACCCTCCCATTGAGTGGGCTCGATGTTGCAACGTTTCATGTGGCGCTTTTGAACATCTTTATATCTGAGGAGTTGTCCACCCTGCTTTCGCTTGCCCTCCTCTAGTTCAGAATAAAAGATGCGCTTCGCCACTCTCTCCTCCGCCATCCGGGATACGTGACCGCACCATCGAAGTTGCCGACGCATTAGATAGGCTTCAATGCCACCGACATTGGCTCGTCTCAGAACTTCGGTGTTACGCACTCGGTCGGACCATCTGATCTTCATGATGGTGCGAAGGCATTTAAGGTGGAAACGATCCAGAGTACGTATGTGGTGGCGGTAGACACACCAGGTGTCGGAGGAGTACAGAAGGTTTGGCAGCACAATCGCCATGTAGACAGATATTTTTGTGGCTAACTTTAAGTCGTGCGAGCAGAAAACCTTGGAACGCAGCTTTCCAAATGCTGCAGCTGCAGCACTGATTCGGCTGTTGATCTCGGCATCAAGGTCACACTTAGATGTTACAGTGTTCCCAAGATAACGGAACTTATCAACTTGTTTCAGCATATCCTCACCAAGCTTAATGGCCAGTGTCTCGCGACCATGTGTGTCTAGAGACATTACTTCCGTCTTTTTGACACTGATCTTCAGGCCGAATTTGCAGCATGCTTGGTGAAAAACGGACATCAGCTGTTGCAAGCCGTCTGGGGATTCCGCAAGAAAGCACAAGTCATCAGCATACATGATCTCTGTAATCAGTGCATACGAAACCTTAGTGCGCGCCCTAAGTCTAGCCAAGTTGAAAAGACTGCCATCTGTGCGGAATCGGATGCGGACTCCTTCGGATACAGTATTCAAGACCTCCTTGACTACTACTGCAAAGTATAAGGCGAACAGTGTAGGCGCTAGAACACACCCTTGTTTCACCCCACAGGTGACGGGGAAGAAATCGGACTGTTCACCATCTACAGAGACACAGCACTGCATATTGTCATGCAGGAGTCTTAGAAGTCGAACAAACTTATCCGTGCACCCTAGTTTTTCCAGCACCATCCAGAGAGCTTCGCGAGGCACACTGTCGAAAGCTTTCTCCAAGTCAACAAAGCAGAGGTACAACTGACGCCCTTGTTCTCTGCTTTTTTCCTGCAGTTGACGCACTGAGAAAATAGCTTCACATGTGCCTCGGTCAGGTCGGAAGCCAAACTGGGTTTCGGGCAGAATCTTTTCGGACAGGTCTTTCAGGCGGTTCAATAAAACTCTTGCAAAAGCCTTTCCAGGGACCGACAGTAATGAAATACCACGATACGAGTTGCAGTCGGAACGGTCACCCTTGTTCTTGTAGAGAGCACTTATGCGAGAAACTTTGAAATCATCCGGGACTCGCTCCTCTTCCCACATTTGAACAAATAGCTTCCATACCGACGTGTGCAGCTCCATACCACCGTACTTCAGTAGCTCACCCGGTATAAGGTCAATGCCGACCGCCCGCTTATTGTGCTGCTGTCTGATGGCAGTAACAACCTCATCGTACGACAGGGGCTTGTCCAACTCAGTGTTTAATGGGAGTTGAGGCAGTAAACTGATATGATGCAGATCAGCTGAACGATCTACGTTAAGCAAGTTTTTGAAGTGTTCAGCCCAACGTTTAAGTACATCCTCCTTGCTGGTCAGGAGTTGCATTCCGTCTAAAGACCTCAAAGGCACTTTTGCTCGGTAGGACGCACCAATCAGTTTACGCACTTCACAGTAAAACTCCCCAAGCTGGTTAGTATCGGCAAGCCACTGCATTTGACAAGCTTTGTCCCGCCACCACTTGTCTTTTAACTGTCGAGACAGCCTTCGTTATTCCTGGTCACTGTCTTTGACCACCGCAACACTTCCACCTCTTCTATTGTGCTGTCGCAGGAGCTCTCGATGTTTGTCGAATGCTGCTTGTAGAACCTCGCCATTGTCATCGAACCAATCCTCGCTATGTCGGTCTTTCGCACCCAAAGTAGCAGAAGCGGCTTCCATGAGATGACATGACAAAGTTTCCCAAGCAGCACCGACATCACTAGTCTCATTAGTTGGTGACAGCTTTTCTGTTAAGGCTTCAGCATATTTCACCCTGACCTCGCGATCTTTAAGCCTATCCACGTTTAGACCCGCCGGCTTTTTCACTATGGATCTACGAGGTCGACGGAGGCGGAGTCGTAGTTTGGTGACAACAAGTCTATGGTCAGTCCAACAGTGAGCACCGCGCATGACACGGGTGATTTGGACTTGACTGATGTCTCTTTGCCGCATTATAGCATAATCGATCAGATGCCAGTGTTTGGATCGCGGGTGCATCCACGTCGTCTTGTGCTTAGCGGCAAGTCTGAACATGGTGTTCGATATCGCAAGGTCGTATTGAGCACAAAGACTAAGTAGTAACTGACCATTGCTGTTCATTTTACCAACTCCGTGTCGCCCCAGAACTCCAGGCCAAGCCTCATAGTCCCGACCAACTCTGGCATTGAAATCGCCAAGCAATAAGATCTGCTCTCTGGCGTTTATGCTGTCAAGGCATTGAGATACTTCCTCGTAGAATTTGTCCTTAATGTCATCAGACTTGTCAAGCGTTGGAGCATAGACACTGATGACATTAAGGTAGTTGTCTTTGTCCAGATGAAGGCGCAGCGTGGTAATGCGGTCCGAGATGTGTACAGGACATTCTTGTAGTCGCTTTAATAAATGATTTTTGATGGCAAAGCCTACCCCTGAACGTCGAGGTTCGGATGCAGAGGTACCCTTCCAGAAGAAAGTGTAGCCCCCTCCATCTTCCACCAGTTCTCCTTCATCGGCAAGATGCGTTTCGCTGAGCGCAGCCACATCCACGTCATAACGACGAAGTTCCCGAGCTACTATGGCGGTTTTTCGTTCAGGACAGGCCGCTACTGTTATGATATTCATACAAATCTTTGGGTGTCAATATCAAAGTGGTTTCTACCTTAAGGTAACAGGTTAATACATCAGCCTATTGATGTCCACTGATAGACGTAGACCTCTCCCAGGGTCTGCCATAGCGGGTAGCTATAATTATTAGTATTAACTTATCTTATCTTACTTTTTGCTGTTATTTCTTGATGAAACTTCATATTATTGATTTACTAATAAAACTCTTTTTCACTAGTTCGACTAATTAAATATATTTATTTAATTTAAGATTAAATTAAATGCGACTGGTTTAATATCATACTAAACAAATATATATAATTATATATCGTGTGATGCCGGCTTAGAATAGCATCACCCCATTTCATTCCCGTGGGAGTCATAAATTGCAATTTAAGGTGATGGGCTCACAACCTGTCACTATGGTGTTACAAAATTTTCCAAATGACCCTCAAATATATGTCAGACGTAACGTAAATGTCCGTTTTGCGGCCGTTTACGCTCTGCCTACCCCGCAAGGGATAATGGGGGTGATATGTGTATGTATATTTGATTAGTGGAACTACTGAAAAAGTGTTTTATTAGTAAAATAATTAATGTTATTTGGCCAAAGGGAACATCTCCCGTTTTCACCCTGCAGTCATTACTAGCCGTCTTTTCTTAGTCATAATTAGACAGTTTCATTAATTATAAATTAAACCCGAAAACACAAAAATATTTATCCATATTGACTCCTTGATGCGGCTGTCATAATAAACTTGAGTCAGCGTTATGAACGGATTATGCAGAAAGGAAGCAGTCAAAAGGAAAAAAGGTTGAGAAAATAAACTGGCATTTTTACAGAAACTTCTTTCATGAGTTCAACAAAATTTATGTCCGAAAAAATATCATCTCAAAAGTGCCAATCCATTTACATTAGAACAAATGAATACTAGACAAAATTTATATTTATGAGACACACTGGGAACAATCCTAAAATAAATCTATGAGAATCAAATCTACCACCTTTAAAGTGAGAGGGCATTCCGAAGCAAAGAATAAGGAAGTTTTAGAATACATACATACATACATATAATCACGCCCCTTTCCCATAGGGGTAGGCAGAGACTACATCTTTCCACTTGCTACGATTGTGACACACCTCTTTCGCTTCTTCGACATGCATCAATCTTTTCATACATGCTCGTCGGTTTAGGGTACTCTTGACCTGACTTTTCTTAGTACGTCCCCGATCTGATCCAAGTACGTGCGTCTTGGTCTTCCCCTTCCAACGTTCCCATCCACACTCGCCATATACACCTGTTTCCTTAATCTTCTTTCATTCATTCTCTCAATGTGACCAAACCATATCAGCTTAGTTTTAGAAAAAGCGTCATAATATATGTGTATGTATGTGTAAAACCCCAAAACACAAATACATTTATCCGTATTATCCGTATTGACCTCTTCATGCGGCTGTCAAAATAAACTGGAGTAAGAGTTTTGAGCAGATTATGCAGTAACGAAGCAGCCAAAAGGAAAAAAGTTGGTGAAATAAACTTTCATGCTTTCAATAAACTTTTTATCTGAAACAAATAATTAGCGTCTCAAAAGTGCAAGTCAATTTGCATGACAAACAACAAATAATCACTCGTCTGTCGCTTCATACTATAACAATTTCATTGGTTTTGAATTTTGTTGTGGGTAGTTAAGGTTCAAAATTGTTGTCCGGCTCCCGGTACGTGACAGACAAGCGGATATAAACACGATTTTATATCTAAGAAATTATAATCTAGAGGTACATGAGTTACAAAGCTAATTGAGAACAATCCTAACAATTGTAGTGTAAATCAAACCTACCATCTTCAAAATGAGAGAGCATTTTGTAAAGTACCCTCCGAAGCAAGAAAACAAGGAAGTTTATTCGTATTGACCCCTTGATGCGTCAGCGCTATGAGCGGATTATGCAGAAAGGAAGCAGTCAAAACGAAAAAGGTTGTGAAAATAAACAGTCTTTTTTCCGCTACTTATTTAAAACGTAAACAAAAAAACACAACTTGTCATTTTTGAATTGAATTGATCTATTGACAGATTAAACTGAGAACAAATTTAAAAATGTTAGAATATTTGACTTATCTAAGACGGTTTACACACTTGTAGTACTTAAACCCACCGTATCATATTTGTATGGCAATAAGATTGAAATTAGCAATTTCCTTTGGTCTGACAGATGCATGTGTATCGTTGCGTTAAAAAAACGGAACGGAGGCCGAGAAGTGAGAGAAACACCTAAGTCACGAAAAACGTAATGTGGCCTCTGAAATATGAAACTGGTTTTCTTACAGACAATAGGGTTATGTTAAACGAGTAACTTTTTATTACGGTATTTTGTATGAAAAACTGATATTGTGATGTCAATATTTTAAAAGGTAATTTTCCCATGAAACTTAACAACTTTTGCTAACATCAGCAATCATACAGAACCTCATCCGTAGCCTACTACTAGTAGGCGATTTAGGTTTACGCGACTTTTTTGTTACGTCCTTTTGAGTGATACTTGTTTGTTTAGTAATGAAATAGTTGAAAATGTTTGAGAATATCTGACACTAGGGTTCATTGAGGCGTTCGTCGACTCGGTGTCACACCAGATTAGAAAGACTGGTTCTGGTAAATAATGCGACTAACATATCAAACAGTGGTGTATTTACAGTGTGTGTTTATTTTTTCGTGTAATGCCGGCTTACCCCATTTCTTTCCCGTAGGTGTCGTAAGAGGCAACTAAGAAACTCGAGGGTGTGTATTGTAATATTAGGCGATGGGCTGACAACCTGTCACTATGGCGAAACACAATTATCCAATTATCCTCAAGTATTTGTCAGACGTGGCGTAAATGGCCGTTTTGGGGCCGTTTACGCTCTGCCTAACCCGCAAGGGATTAAAGGCGTGATGTGAATATATTTTTTAAACAGTGATGCCTGGAAAAGATTGCTTACAGCGACTACGCTGCCTTTGCTTATAATGTATTGTTTGTTGTTCTTCTTGTATCCTACTGATATTATAAATGCGAAACTTTGTATCTTTGTTTGTTTGTCACTTCTTCACGCAAATACTACTGAACCGATTGATGATGATGATGATGAAATTTGACACACATAGAATAGTTTTTTTACGGGTTTGCCGCGGATAACAGCTAGTAAGTTATAATTATCAATGTAAGCAATAAAGTGTTTTTGTCTATCCGTCTGATAGTCACCATATTATAAAGAAAATAAATGGAAAATGAAACAAATATTCCTGCCTTTTGGAAATCGCCTTTAGGAAAGTGATTAATGAAGCGTATAAATAAGTTATTTTTAAATCATAATAAAAATATATATGATGTACTTTAGCAAAAACTGTTCACTGTTTTAATCAAACATTATATTTTTTTTTATACCTTGGTGCTTAAATTTTGATTTACAGTGCGTAAATAAGTCATAAATTATAATATTATATTCGTTCTTTACAATTCATTAATTCATATAGTATTGGACACCGAGTTGACAAATGACCCGATAAACCGTAACATTAACATAGAGTCAAAATAATAAAAAAAATGATAAAGAAACGTTGATGACTTGGTTATATTACTGTCAGGATTGAAATGACAAAACGAGACAGCAACACGGTTCATCTCACTCGCACTTACAATAGCTGATGAGCTACGACGTTTACATGAAATCTCAGATACACGGAATTTTTCGGAGGGAACGAATAATTAGAATGAAGTCTTGAAAACTCGACGCATTTATAATTGGCACGTACTAACAGCACAGTTTGAATTTCAACAGAAGTATACTGCCGGACATTTAAACAACTTGGTAGGCAGATTGGTGAGCCTAGTCCAAGGTGTTGTATTCATCCCTCAGGCGCCTTTACGATACCCACGGGAAGAAATTAGATGATTATAATGTAAGCCGGCACAACGAGGCAAGAAATGTACCTAATACCTACTTGCAGCATTTTGTAACAATATACTAGGAAATTTCGCCACATTCCTATTAGACATTAACGCTAATCGGGTCGTTCATCGACTGGGTGTCTCACATGAAATGAAAGGTAAAGGAAGTAAGTATGTAATAACACTTCATTGCACATTGAGAAAAAACACGGGATACAGAATGTAATAAACTAAAAATGTGCTAAAGAGCGCTAGGAGTGATCTCTAATAGACAGCCTTTGGTTACAGAAAATAAGCAAAGAAAACAGAGCAGAATGTTTTTGATATTTAACATAGAGGTATAAAAATTTTGCTATCAACTGTTAGTTTATATTGGAAAATAAATAAAATTGAATTATTAAACTTGCGTGACGAGATTTTTATGCATTCACTTTAGTTCTTCTCCGAATCCTTCTGAAAATTCTTTTGATCTGTGCATGAAATGGGATAATATTCTCAAATGTTACCAAGGGGAAATGTTGATGAGATGATGTAATAAGTACCATTGCTTTGTTTATGAGGATCGTTGTAGTTAATGGTGAGCAATGACAATATGACCTTTTGAGGTCAAACTTCGTGTTTCGTGACTCGAAGGAAATCATAAAACTGGAATACTTTAAAAATATTTTTGGTAATTTTTATGACAAATACGTAATGAAACGCATTTTTGCATGGACATGTCGGAAACTGATGCCTTCGAGAATTGAGTTTTTTTAATTGCGTCCAATGTCAGCCCAGTGATGCCAGTTCAGACGAGCATCACCCCATTTCTTTCGCGCATTTTTAGGGGTTTAGGGGGTATAACGAAATTTGATGGTTTCAATTCAAGTGTTTATCTATCCTTTTAGACGTACTCGCGACTTCTCTCTCGTAAATACAAATTATACAGTAAAGATTGATTTTTAAGTAACATATTTTATTGACTAGATTATGTATTTCGGTTTTCAATCGCAAATGTTCTTAAAAACGGCTTTAAGCTATAGAGTTTGTTTTTACACAAAATAAATGATATTAACAATATTTATATTAAGTCTTATTTTCATGTCGCATATTACAGGTGAAATATATTAATAACCCCAAAACAAAGCGGAAATTTGCAAGAAATCTGATTGGGTGTTTCTCTCCGATGCAGCGGCAATAAAAGGGATAGTCGCTTCTCCCTACTTAGCGCCATCAATCTAAATATTTTCACTTTAACTGTTTTTGAAGTTCATAATTTTGTATATGTTTGTGTTAAATGTGATACCTAGAATAGCATCACCCCATTTCTTTCCCGCGGGTGTCGTTAGAGGCAAAAAAGTGACTCAGGGATTTCATGTGTTTTACATTTTTAGGTGTCTCCTATGGTGGCTGACAACCTGTCACATGATTTACGAGTTTTCTGAATGACCCTCAAATGTTTGTCAGTCGTGGCCCGTTTCTGCCTACCACGCATGGGATATAGGCGTTATACGTGTACAAATGTATGTGTACAATCTTGTTCTCGATTCGCAAAATAGGTAGTTATCCAATCTTTTTGATCATCCATCTCATTCCATCTCGTTTATTATGCAAATGTTTTTTTAATTACAACAGTATTTGATCTTCAATTTAAAGTTAAATGCGTGTAACGTCTTTTGATTTTCTACTTGGATTCACGATGTTGCCAGACGATTTGAATTCATTGCTTTAACTTGAAGATGCTATATTTTACCCACGTAATTTGCCGTGTGATGCCTGCTTAGAATAGCATAACTATATTCCTCTTACGTATTTTGCCGTGTGATGCCGGCTTAGAATGGTGTCACTAAATTTCTTTTAACGGTTTAAGATATTAATTTCCCATGAAAAGAATATAATTCACTTTACCAATGAGAAATACATGATTTTTCTGAATACTAGGGTAGTTTGCAAGAATTTTGTCGCGAACAATCGCATCTTCACTTTAAACACAAACAATCACTTTTGGTAAGTAAGTATTCGTAAACAAGGTAATTAATTGATAGACCAGAAAACTTTTGAAGCTGCGAAAGAAAAAATTAAAGAGAGACTTTTAAATAATTTCTTAAATATACAATACCATTACTCTTCCCTAGGTCTGCTATAAGAAGTTTCCTATTAGAGATAAGCAGTGCCTGTTGTGTCTGTATTCTTTATGTGTTTTTCTGAACTGAACTGTCAAAATAGTTTAAGAATTGTCGCAAGGCTGTCATCTGTAGACCAATCAACGTAACGTCGTCGTACTCTTGACTCGGTGGAACGCAGGGCCAAGAGGCTCATAGGCGACATAAAACTGGTGGACACCAAGCTACATAGCCTGGCACATCGCCGCAAGGTTGCCTGCTTGTCGGTTTTTTATAGATTGTACTTCGGAGAGTGTGCTCAAGAGCTTCACGACCTTGTTCCACCAGCTCCCTTCTACCATCGGACATCCAGACGCACCGCCGGATACCATCCGTACCTGGTAGCCATTCCACCAATTCGGACTAAGCGCTTCCAGTCATCATTTATAATGCGCACTGCTAAAGAGTGGAACTCACTACCTGCGTCTGTGTTTCCAAACACATGCAACCCTAATGTCTTCAAAGTAAGAGTGAACAGGCTTCTTCTGGGTGAGCTCGCTCCATCTTAGACTCTGTCTCTGTCCTATGACCTAGACTAGAGTCAAGAGCAAACCCATCATTAATAAAAAAATAAATAAAAAAAAATGAAAAATATATAAAAAAATACTTCATGGATATTATATTTTTTATTTTGATTGATGTTCCTTGGAGAATGTTCAGTTTCACAACTCAATCTAAAAATATTCGCTCTGAATTTAATGGAACCTTATACAGGGTGTAAGGAACGGTGTATCGAAAAATTTGCAGAAATGATCAGATCATGAAACTGAACAACTTTCCCCTAGGAACATAAGTCAGGAAACGACAAAAAATATTCTACCTCGCACACGAAATCACAATTAGCTGACTGCAATTACTATGGCAAGTCCAACCGTCAAAAATTACGTATCCTGAAATATTTGTTTATGTAAAGATGTTCAGTTACATGGTCTGAACGCACCCAATCAGTAGTCAGAGGGCTGTCCCTTACACCCTGTATGACACGTGCCTGATTTAATTTCACGTTACACAGCAATAAACGTATCCCTTTGATTCGGTACGTCTGCGACACTTCATAAAATCTACGTCATATGCTTTGAAATGTACGTAACGAGACGTATCATACGTGATTCGAGATGGCGGCCGATGTGGCGCAGTGGTGAGTGACTGCCTGCGACACAATGATTTCGGGTTCGACTCTCGGTGGGGCACTCACTAGTTGATATTTATCGCTTAGTGAATTCGTTCCCAATCTGGTTAGGACATTGCAGACTGAACCACCTGATTGTTCGAAAAAACTACGGTCCCGGTTGCCTCTATGATTACGTAGACGGCGGCGGTCGTTACACAACCAAGTCAGAGGACTACTACTAGTAGTAGTAGTCGGCTAAAAATCTCTGACAGGGTTCATCGGATCTTTGAACAACTCGGTGTAGCACACGAAAAAGAAAAATAGAAAGATACGTGATTCTGATTAACAAAGTAAGTCTGTATTAGCTAATTTCTTTTTTATTTAGTGAACGTTGTACAAAGTCAAGAAAATTACTGTACCCAAACTATTGTATATATTAGATTATTTATTGCTTTATAAATTTAGTTTTATAATTTTTATAATAAAAAAATTAAAATTTTACTGATGCACATCTTAAAAAAGGCGACCCTAACAAGGTTATGGCTATGACGGATGGTATACGTGTCAAACGACATTGCGTTTTTGACAAGCAGCAAGAAAATGACAGCTTGTGACACGGCGTATATGACATATGACATGTAGCATTTCTGTGCGATTTCATACAATTTGTTATTTACTCACAAAAATGTATCTGAGTAATAAACGGTAATATAAAATGTATACATGCACGCACACACATGCAATCATATCACGCCTTCATTTCTTGCGGGATAGGCAGAGGGTTAGAGGGCGAGAGTGTAAAAATACGGTCTTTATCGCCACGTCTGACAAACGTTAGAGGGCCGTCTAAGAAAAATCGTATATCATATCACTATGGTGACAGGATGTCAGCCTTTCATCTTAAATTGTGATACAGATGAAAATGCTCGAGTCCATAAGTCGCCTTTTACGACACCCACGTGAAAGAAATGGGGTGATGCCATTCTAATCCGGCATTACACAGCACTATTTGCTTTTTCTAAGTAGGTATTAAATTAAATTAAATTTATTATTTGATCTTAATGCGTTTCAAAAAAAAAGTCAGTGCTTGTTTATTAAAGTACTTAATTTCCGCCTAGCGGTTTCACCCGCTGCCTCTAATGTTCCAGTGATAATAGTTGTTTTGCCGCGGTAAAAAGTAGTATATGTGTTATTTGTTATATCTGTGTTCCAAATTTCATCCTAATCGGTCAAGCCGTTTGATCGTGAAGAGGTAACAAACATACATACACACATACAAACTCTCAGATTTATAATATTAGTAAGGATTATTTTATACTTTACATGCATGAGTGTACATACATCATAAAAAAATTGTAGTTAGAAAGTAAATGTAGATATATTACATTAAATCTGTAAAAAAATAATTAGTCGCTGGGTATTTGGGCTAGTTGCAAAACTAACGCAGTAAATAGAGCCGAGCCACGCGTTATTGGCATCAAGATACACTTGCAAAATTCGCGGGCAAGGGACGAGCCGCGGTAGCCCAGATGGAAGAGGCGTCGCCACTTGTAATGGCGCAAGTCGCAGTTTTAAATCCTGCCCGCACTTGACTATTTTCATATTTTCCAAAATAATTGAAGGTATTTTTGATAAAGTTTTGTAGAAGCTGGCAGTTTGTTATTCTACACGAAACATTGCTGCCTACTTTTTCATTTCAGTCAAAGGCTTTGTTTTTTCAGCCTACTGGTTCAAAATCAAATATCAGATTCAAAATAACTGCAAAATATATTGAAAAAATATTTAGATTGTGAAAAAGTCGGTATGCCGGATCACTTTAATTATGGTTTGTTTTAAAAATAAAAGTCATTTTAGGGAACTAGATTTATTATTCCGAATAAAAATTTCCATTTCTTTTTTTAATACATACTTTTCAAAAATGTTGAGGAAGTAACGTCACAATGGGAGTTTTTCTGTTGACAGTTCTCTTGAAAGTTCTGAATGTCAAACTAGAGGGCGCTGTGCTAAACTAAAACTTTGACGTTTCAATATGGCTGGCGGCAGCCATAGTTTTGTCACAGGTTCCGTTTCACGTTGTGTTCGTTACAAATTAAGTATGTTAGTTTGCTTTAATACCAAATAAACTTATCGCCTTGCTATTATATTGAGTGTCATTCGTGTAAGTAAACAAATAACCAATTATAAATTTAGAACAATTCAATAAACACAAAATAAAGAATAATTTATAAAGTGGTACAGATTTCGTGTAAAGAAACGTTATTTCAATTAAGCTCAGCGCCCTCTACATGGCACTTGAGAATCCCTAGAAAAAATACCCCATTGTTGGTAAATTATTTAAATTAGACAAGAAAAAATACAAAAAATAATTTATTAATCCAGCATAATTTTATTGCTAGGTGGGACGAAGATAAGTAGCAAATTAATGAACAAAACGTTTCGTGTTTATAGCTCTTTAGCTGTAATCCTTTAATGTTACTTTGGGACTTTTAAGACTTTTGATCTCCCTCAACTTTGATGAGATAATATAAAGTTTTTTAATCTGTACCTAATTTAATACCATATAACAGACTGTCAAACACCATGGCTGTGTGATGCCGGCTTAGAATAGCATCAGCCCATTTCTTTCCCGTGAGAGTCGTAAGAGGCGATTAAGGGACTCGAGAGTGTGTATTTCAATTTTAGGGGACGGGCTGACAACCTGTCACTATGGCGATACACAATTTTCCGAATGACCCTCAAATATTAGTCAGATGTGGCATAAATGGCCGCTTTTTGCGGCCGTCTACGCTCTGCCTATCCCGTAAGGGATAATAAGCGTGATGTGTGTGTATGTATACACGTATGTCAAACACAGCAACATCATGTAGCACTTGTGAATACAATATTTTGGGTAGTAGCGCATGGGAAACCATAAAACTAATTGCAAGTGTTGAATCTTCTTCTTTTCGTGTGGGACACCGAGTCGTCCAACGACCCGATAAACCCTGGTGTCAGAGTTTTTCAACCGCCTACTACTACTAGTAGGCCTCTGACATAGTTGTGTTACGACCGCCGTCTAAGTAATCATAGACAGCAACCGGGACCGACGTCTTAACGTGCCCTCCGAAGTGTTGAATTATATTATAAAAGTTACATTGTAATCGTAATAGACCTTTATTCCCATTAGCCACCTGTTATTCACGAGGTGGCCATTGTACCCAATGACCACCTCATGGCTAGCGAGAAGAGTTGACCACATACATACATACGCACATCACGCCTTTATCCCTTGCGGGTTAAACTTAGGGGCATATAGGCCGTACAAAACAGTCGCTATCGCTACGTCTGACAAATATTTGAGGGCCGTGTCAGAATATCGAGTATTTTTGTTTTGTTTGGGGAGCTTACAGTGACAGGTTGTCAGCTGATCGCCTAGGATTATAATGCACATGAATTCTTCGAGTCCCTTAGTCGCATCTTACGGGTGCTGTTCTAAGCTGGCATCACACGGCACTTCTAATTAATGAATATATTTATTAGCCTAAAATGAAAATAATACAATTTCAATAATAAACAATTTGTCTTCTTATTATCAACAAACTAACTGTATGGTTCTTTAGTAAAATTATCCGCCTATGAGGTTGCCAACTGTTCCCAGTAGCCATGGGGGCAGATAACAGGTAGCCAGCGGGAATAAAGAGCGACAGACAAATTTTAAATAAAACCGCGTTAGCTGCGGGCAGCTAATTTATTTACAAGCTAACAGGGATGTTTAAATATAAGTACTGGAACGAACAGTATTGATCCATTGGTGAAATTAATTTTAGAATGGAGCGATGACCTTTTGGTCACAAAGCACGGTATATATATGCCGCGTCATCATCAGGTACCAGGGTTCATTGAACTGGATCGTCTTCATCAACAGCTATGAGATGTCCACTGCTGGACATAGACCTCCCACAGGTGCTTTTATCAATCACGATTATGTCCCGACGCTATTGTTTGCACTGCTTATTTCAAATGGGGCTTTTATTGACGGCTGTCTAAAAACAAACAGGCACTAAAAATCGTCGATAGATGGCGTTGAATATATGGGAAGATTCAAGTATCTTTGCTGGGGAATTTGTTTGAAGTTTTGGAAATAATATTTGCGGTCCTAGCTGTGTTCATTTATGCGTAGGTGTTTGATATCGGGGTCCGTGTGATGCCGGCTTAGAATAGCATCAACCCATTTTTTTCCGTTAGTGTCGTAAGAAGCGACTAAGGGACTCGAGGGTGTGTATTGCAATTATAGGCGATAGGTTGACAACCTGTCACACAATTTTCCGAATGACCCTCAAATGTTTGTCAGACGTGGCGTAAATGACTGTTTTTACGCACTGTCTACCCCGCAAGGGATTATAGGCTTGACATATGTATGTATTGTATATAGTGATATACAATACATACATATGTCACGCCTATAAACGTCATTGTCAGTGGACAATGAATAAGAACTAGGAGTCCGAAAATTGAACGCCGGCAAGGTTACGTGGAAGAAAACAGTTTACTACTACTCTCTCTCTCTCTTTCTGTTTTTGTGTGGGACACCGAGTCGTCCAACGACCCGAAGAACCCTGGTGTCAGGGTTACTACTACTAAGAAGCAACTATATTTTTTTTATAGTTGAGAAAGATAGTTAAACGCCATATTTGGCGTAAGAAAGCGTATCTTTAAGCGTAAGTTAAAAAAGACCGTGTAAGTCTTTGCAATCATGCATACCAGTATTAACTCGGTAATCGTCAAAGGCACCATTGGGAATCAAACTCGCAACACCAAAGTTACCCGCTGTCCGATTAAAATTCAATTATTATTTGGTTTGAGGTAAATAAAATAAATGAAATCGAACTGATATTGAATTGCAAATTGATCTAATATTAGTTGTTAATTCACTCAATCGTTAAATATTACCAGCATGTTCTTTTAAAATTTATTTAAAATAGCAAATTTTCTTTTGGATATTTTATTATTTATTTTTCTCTCTCTGTCTTTTCGTGTGAGACACGGAGTCGTCCAACGACCCGATGAACCCTGGTGTCCAAAGTTTTTCAACCGCCTACTACCAGTAGTAGGCCTCTGACACGGTTATGTAACGAACACCGTCTAAGTAATCATAGATAGTAACCGGGACCGACGGCTTAACATGCCCTCCGAAGCACGGAACCAGCTGTCTTTTCGGACAATCAGGTGGTTCAGCCTGCCATGTCCTAACCAGACTGGGAACAAATTCACAAAGTGACAAATATCAACTTTGTGAGTGTCCCACCGAAATTCGAACTCGGAACCTTTGCGTCGCAGCAGTCGCACTACCACTGCGCCACTTCGGCCGACAAGTTCAGTATCAATTGGAAGTTCATTAAAGGCTGCGGATGCTCGCAGTAGGAATTAGTTCTGAGAAGGGACTCCTTGACGATGGGAAGGGACTTATTGACATTTAATTGGGCATATACTAATTTGAATTGTATTTAATAAGATTGTAGGTGACACGTAATTATTTGGGACTTTTATAATTATACTGTATTTTATATTTTCACGCTATTACTTAATTAATATATTCGGATATTTTGTACATTATTAGATAATTTGTTATTTGTGTAATTAGTTTTAATACATTCGAACACAGTGTAACTGTTTATGAATAAATTAATTGAAATTGAATTGAAATTGTTTGTCAGTTATCTCCCACAGTCTTGCATTAAGAATGGTTTGTGGCCAATGGATCGCCAGTATGCGCCGCAAGCATTTGTTCACGTGGTACTAAATACTATTGGTTTTCAGTTTGGCTTTTCTTTTCTATACAAACAAAAGAAACTCAAAAATATAGTTGACTGTCTCTCTCTGAGATAACGCTATCCCTTTAGCAATAACAAGGCACAGCCTTCCCCATTTTTACCCCAGATTTATATCAACGCGCCTTTTTTCGGAACGCAATATGCCATCCTTACCCCTTATTACGCAGACCTTATAATACAGACGCTATGGTCCAATTTCTTTTGGCAATTTATCGATATGTATTGGAACTGTCTTGAGAGAAAATATCGCCAAATTAAGTATTTCCTATAAGATATTGTTGGAGTTATTTGTCCATATTTTGCCAAGACCAATGTAGTGAAACGGATTAATGTGCTGGTTACTGCTTACTTTTTTCGTACTTTTTGTGTGTTTTTGGTGACCCATTTTTGTGCCTAGCTTTCTAGCCCAGTATAGCCCTTCCTAATACTACATGTTTCAAAAATACGAAAGTCGCTTATTTATTGCTTAAGGGACTCATAAATCTGTACCATCGGTCGAACCGAATTTATTATTTTGAGTAATTTTAGGTGTATGCTAACATTATTTCGTTTGCAGTAGATAAAACGACTCTAACTGGTTTTATTTCACAGTGCAAACGGTCACATTTCATTATTGGGATATTTTATACTTCTAATTTAATTAAAGTCACTGGAAAAAATAATTTCATATTTATACTATACAATTAATCAAAAATTATGTAAGCGACAAAACTGACACAGAATTTAATATGTGCTTTAGAGACACACCTATTGCAATCGTCCAACAAGCATAATAAATTTTAAATTTAAAACACGACTGCGTTCTGAGATAAAGCCTAGCCTATGACACTCGGAATAATGTAAGGCTTCTTCCGATACAATTCTCATTCGAATCTGTTCAGTGGTTAACGAGTTTCAGTCCTTTAAAGAATTGCACACAATATACATACATACTCTAAAAGCATTACACTCCTTTTTGGTTGGGCAGTCTTGTAAAAAATAGGCGATATTAGAATTTCCTTTATGAATAACATTTTTATGGAGGACTTTGAGTATCGAGGTTTTAGAATTATTATAAGTTATTCCCTCCAATAAGAAAGTCGTATCGAACTTTGCTGCGAAATCGTGCTAAAGGGTGACATTGATACACTTGACAGTGACGTTAAATAATGAACTACGTTAGGACTTGTTTAGACGCAACGAGGTGATAGACTTAAATTCGGTGTATTGCTGTTTTTTGTGGCGACTGCCTGCGACGCAAAGGTTCCGGGCACATTCCGGGTTCGATTCCCGATGGGACACTCACAAAGTTGATATTTATCGTTTTGTAAATTTGTTCCCGGTCTGGTTAGGACATTGCAGGGTGAACCAACTGACTGTCCAAAAAGAAATGGTTCCATGCTTTGGAGGACACGTTAAGCCGTCGGTCCCGGTTGCTGTCTATGATTACTTAGACGGCGGTCATTACACAACCATGTCAGAGGCCTAGTAGTGGTAGTAGGCGGTTGAAAAACTCTGACACCAAGGTTCATTAATTCGTTGGATGTCTCGGTGTCCCACACAAAAAATGAAGAGAGCTGTTTTTTTAGTGTATCGTACCTCAAAAGCATAAAACGGAATAGTTTAAGGGTCACATTGTTGGGCTTTCGATCCGTCCATCTCAGGAATGCGTAGGAGATATCAAGTTCAAATAAAAAACCATACAGTCGAGTGTTTGGCCACTTATAGTTGAAAAAACAACAAGTTCCTCACGTTAAAGGGCGGGGCACTCCGGCTCCGTATCCGTTTCGTATGCACGCAAGCGGTGTGCCGTATTTCATACAGTCTCATACTTTACAACGTCATAAGTTCGTGCGTGACTACGGACGAGAGCTGGATACGGAACGGATACGGAGCCGGTGTGCCCCGCCCTAAAGTTAAAAAAATACGCGTGTTTTTAAACCAGAATGCAGAATGCTAGAACCGTATCTTGAGTAGTAGGTCTTGCAGTATGTTGGATCTGGTTCTTCCGCTGTGTAATCAGCGGAGTCCAAGTTGATGAGATTCCCCATCCAGTATATATGTTAAATTTCGTATGTTTTGAACTTCTATTGTTTCCTGTACCTTCCTAGGAATGAATCTCTTCTCTCTCGCTAGGATTGAGCCTTATCGAACCTGACATAATGGGTGGGGTTATCCATGACATGTTCACACTCTGCAGACGTGTCACGTTGGTCTTTTTTTGCTTTACATTTATTACCCCAAGTAAGTATTGACCGCGGCGCGCCGATTTATTACATACATTATAATCATGCCGCTTTCCCGAAGGGGTAGGCAGAGATTACATCTTGCTACATGCTACGATCTTGACACACTTCTTTTGCTTCTGCATCATGCATCAACCGTTTCATAAATTTATTAATAAAATCAAATGATATTAGGATAATGCTTCGCTAGGAAAATCAAATAATTAAACACAAGAAATGTCCTACATTGATCAAAGCTATTTAAGGTTACCCCATATACCTACGTCGTCCATAATCCTAAAGTCAAGGGTTTTTTTATTTTTTTATTAATGATGGGTTTGCTCTTGACTCTAGTCTAGGTCATAGGACAGAGATAAAGTCAAAGACGGAGCGAGCTCACCCAGAAGAAGCCTGTTAAGGCACTGGCATTCCCACACACTGACGGAACGCAGCAAGCTACTTGGCGCCAGACTTCGGTGGGATGGTGGTCGCGAGCCAGGCGGCCCCTTACGGAGCCTTCCACCGCTTAGTGGGATCGTTCAGCCAGACTTATCCACAAGCAAGCCTGTGTTGCCGTTGCCCGGGGTGGACCGCTAGGAGGTAGATCCCATACCACCCCACATTCTTTCTTGGGTCGCACGCTTAAATCTTGCTACCGTGAAATGAAACACATCGAGTGCTTTTTCATGTGTGAAAAGGAACGTTTACGGAAGGTTAACTCTTTTAAGCCGAGGTAAAAAATAAATTTCCCTCGATATGAAATAAAAGAAACCTTCTTATGTACGTAATGAAATTATTGAATTAGTAGCGCCTTGTGATGCCGGCTTAGAATAGCATCATTCCATTTCATTCCTGTGGGTGTCGTAAGAGGCGACTAAGGGACTCGAGGGGTATATACATGTGTATTACAATTGTAGACGATAGGCTAACAACCTGCCACTAAGGCGATACACAATTTTCGAAATGACCCTCAAATTTTTGTCAGACGTGGCGTTAATGTCCATTTTGTACGGCCGCTTACGCTCTGCCTACCCGGCAAGGGATTATAGGCGTGATACATGTATGTGTTTCCCATGCTATACGTAGAGGTAGATAAATCATAATGGTTGGAACACCGTACACCAACTGTAGCCGTTTTTGTATAGGAATAAGATTAAAATTCGCACTAGTGATGGCAAAAGTCGCAGGGCCAAATCTTGCCCGCAGAAGAAAATTTTGAAAGTTTTCTGTAATTGTATACACACATACATACACACGTCTGACAAATATTTGAGAATCATTAGAAAAATTGTGCATAGCTATAGTGATAGGTTGTCAACCCATAGCCCACATTCAAAAATTATCAAACAAACTAACTTCATACGCACTTTATCATCTAAAAAGAGTAACCGATTTCAAAACAGCCCTAGCTGCATATTATGCCTGCGCGCACTCGCGATTAAGCTACGGAATTATCCTTTGGGGAAACAGTACAAACGCTACAGATATCTTCACCCAACAGAAAAAATTTATAAGAATCCTACTAAAAATTGACCAAATGGACTCTTGCAAGCCACACTTTATTAAACATGGTATATTAACTCTTACGTCACTATACATACTAGAATCATGCAAGTTCGTTAGGAAACATGAAAGCTTATATTCGCCTATGAAAACCATCAAAAGAAATAACTGCAACCTAAACAAACTTAGAGTACCGTTCTCAAAATTAAAACTTTGCTCATCAGGACCACATTCTATGGTAATAAAAATTTATAATAAAATTCCAAACTCTATTAAAAATGCAGAATCATTTAATACCTTCGTAAATCATTTAAAAGCTTTCTCATCAAAAAAGCATACTATGACGTCAGGGAATTTTTAGAAGATAAAATAGATATAGGCTAATTTTAAGTTGTAGATACTTATTTACTAACATTGATATATTTTGACTAATTCTATTTTTATTATTAATATTATCTATTGTATTTGACATTGTTTTTCTCTGTAGATGTAATCCTAAGAATTTATTTGATTTATGTTCAATGAAATATCACGAGAATAATGTTTTTGTCTAATATTATATTATTATGTAATGCATGAATTGTATAACTAGACTGTTTGCCCTCTCACAAAATATTGTAATACCCTAACGGGGTTCACTTTTATTTCAATTACGAACTACTTTACTCTAATTCTAGAATGTACATTAATAATTGTGAAAATGCAATAAATCAAATGAAATGAAATTGCAATACACACCCTCGAGTCCCTTAGACGCCTCTTACGACTCCTTACTCTGGGTAAGAAATGGGGTGATGATATTCTAAGCCAGCATCACACGGCAACCTGTAATTGTATACTTGACGCTAAACCTAAAAATATAATAAATTAAGATTTGGTGACGGTAAAATCGTTCCTTAATGGGTAACAAAACTCTGACATCAAAAATTCTCAATGTTTCTTTTGTCCGATTACTTACTCAGCGAATTTATTATCACATAAATCCATCGGAATAATAAATCAGTCCTTCTTGTGCCAATAAAAATAATAGTATTTTCCTCTTTCAAGATTATTTAGTTGCGTCCGCCATTGTCATACGACAAATAAAGGGCCTAAACCAAGACAAATAGACCAGAAAAAATACGATGAAGATTTTCTTAGAAAAGTAATTATTATGAAGTCTAGGAATAGAAACTCATACATACATATATCAAGCCTTAATCCCTTGCGGGGTAAGCACAGCGTAAACGGCCGCAAAAACGAACATTTACGCCATGTCTGACAAACATTTGAGCGTCATTTGGAATATTGTGTATCGCCATAGTGACAGGTTGTCAGCCCATCGCCTAAAATTGCGATACCCACCCTTTAGTCTCTTCGTCGCCTATATGACACCCCCATTGTTGAGGACGTTATGCTCAGTTTTTGTAGAAAATTCGTATTCATATATCACGCCTATATCCTTAGTACGCAGAGCGTAAACAGCCGTTAAAACTACAAAGAGAACATTTACGCCACGTCTGACAAACATTTGAGGGTCCTTCAGAAAATTGTGTATCACCATAGAGACAGGTCACCCCATTGCCTAAAATTGTAATACATATTTGTGGCCCTCGATTCCTTTAGTCGCCTGTTATGACACTTACGAAATTGAGTGATGTTATTGTAAGCCGACATCACAAGGTGATAAATTCGCAATATTAAACTAAGTTCATGACAATAAAACAATTTTAAACGGATATAAGTTGTGTTTATTTTGGATTTTACAATTCCTACGTTTCGAACTCTTTACAGAGCCCGTGGTCACGGATGACTACGGTATTAGACGTGATTATTCAGAATATAATCAAATTTTTAATTGCCTAGCGTAACGTCCCGGTTCCATGCAAAATGCTAAAACGATATCTTTTGTAGTAGATCTTACAGTATGTTCCATCTAGTTCTTCCGCTGTGTAATCAGTGGAGTCCAAGTTCTTCTTCTTCTTTTCGGTTGGGACACCGAGTCGTCCAACAACCCGATGAACCCTGGTGTCAGAGTTTTTCAACCGCCTACTACCACTAGTAGGCCTCTTACATGGTTGTGTTACGACCACCGTCTAAGTAATGATAGACAGCAACCGGGACCGACGGCTTAACGTGCCCTCCGAAGCTCGGAACCATTTCGTTTCGGACAATCAGTTGGTTAACCCTGTAATGTCCTAACCAGACCGGGAACAAATTCACAAAGTGATAAATATCAACTTTTCGCACGTTGAAACCGTTACCGTCACTATACAAAAAACCTGCTTTTGAGAAAAGTGCTGGTCAATTTTTGAAAATTTAATTTTAACATTTTTACAAAATTAAAAAAAATTGAGATTTCGTTGTTTTTGACAAATATAAAAAAAAATATTTCTTTTAAGCTGCTTATGAATTCAAACCCGCATGATTATATTTAAATTATTTATTTATGTTTTTCGTGTATTTTTTTGTATAGTGTCATTATTACAGTTAAAATCAGAATACTTTTCGTTTAGTGACATAAGCATCGTAAAACAAAATTTAATAATATAGATATAAAACCTAGCCAAATAATAATAGTAGTTTATGCAACTGTCGTATAATGGGGGTCATTAGAATGCGAGTGTCTGTTTATCACACGAGGCGCAGCCGAGTGTGATAATAGTTTGACACGAGCATTCTAATGCCTAATTATAGCAGTTGCATACACTATTTTATCTACACTCTCCAAAAAAAACTTAAAAACACTTTTCTAAACGTACGCACCGGCCATTGCAAGGTCCGATACAAGGACAAATTCAATACGAGAACGTAATATGGCTTGATATGAATTTTTGAAGATTCTGTAATTTAGCAGTTGTTTAGATGTGGAGTGACTTACCTAAACAACTGAACAACAACTGAACAACATCTGAACAACAACTGAACAACATCTGAAAAACAACTGAACAATATCTGAACAACACTGAACAACATCGGAATAACATTTGAACAACAACTAATCAACATCTGAACAACAACTGAACAACATCTCAACAACAACAGAACAAAAACCTATTAAAACAACTGAATAACATCCGAAAAATTACCGTACAACAACAACTGTCAGGTGCGGGGGAAGATAGCGATTTGAATATTGGAAAAAAAAAACTTCGTTTCATTTCTCAACTTTATCGTATTAAGCGTTTTCTCATTAAGTCATTACGCTTCTGTAATTTAAAGTAAACCCTAGTTTTTATAGGCAGAATGCATAAAGTAGGTCATTATGCATCTGTTTTCGAATTCATAATTCGAACATTATGAGACGAGTGTAGATAAAAACTATTAGTTAGTTTGCCGTATAATGCCAGCATATTATAAGAATATTATACTTTTTCCACTGTACTACCTTCAGACAAGAAACAAATGACCCTAACTAACCCCTCTCCCCTGAACTTTGATTATAATAAGTATTAATTTAAAGCATTTTAAAATATCCATTCCTCCTAAATATGTCACTTTTTATTCTTATAGTTTGTTTGTCCTCCCCGTTTTCAGTATCATGAGCTGCCTGAAGAAAACCTCAGCTAATTGATTTCAAATAATACATGTTTCACTTCTTATAAATTGAAGAATGTCTAAACAAGTAGTAGGTACTCTTCAAATTTTACTGTTGAGTAGGTACTCTTTAAAGAACTGTTACATGGTTACATTACAGAACGCCTGTGTATAAATAATTATTCCCTCCGGTTGACAAAAACATGTTTTTTAAATAAATTTGGCGTTGCCATTACAACTGTATTCGCAGTGCTAAAAATTTACTTTTTGACATCTGAAACAATCTTGGTATTGTAACGTAAACGTTTATTGCACGATATACGCCGTACACTGCTAAATAAATAGAGCAGGAGTGATATTGATAATTGTCGATCGAGTATCTACCCCAAAAGTCTCGCTACTATGGGTATTTATCTTCTGTTTATTTAAATTTAAGTACTAATGAAAAACAAGGACGATGCCACTGTTACCAACATCAGTGCTGACTCTCTACCTTTGCTGACCAATGATAAAAATAGAACAGTTTACTAATTTAAAAAAAGGTTTTAAAGATGTTGATTCATGTCATGGTACTCATTATAGTCAAAGATTAGAATAAACATCTTGAAATCACGAAAAATCTTCTTGATATATGCACCTTTAGTCCTCAATTTGTACCACATGTATGTTGTGTAAGCAGGGGGGATAACGGTTTAAGCTCCGATGCACAGAATTCTAAGAATTATTATCCTATACCTATTAACACTCTTACTAATTCAATTACTGATGGATTAAATAATGAGATAAATTAATTTATTTTCCTTGCCTATTTTCTTTTTAAACTTAAACTTTAAACTATAGGTATAACATTAGGTAGCCAGTGATACAGTATACTGGAGAATTTGGACCATATTACACTATTCAAACGAAATATGTGCAATTACAAGCTAAGTATGATGCGTTTATGAACTTGCTCTACGAATTAAAACGATCATTACAAAACCAATTAAATCAATTATTATTTAAGTTATTTAGTATGGAAATAAAAAACTTTCACGTCAAATATGTATACAGTAGAGTCTAAAATCACTTACCGATCCCTTATTTACTTCAAATTAAAGGACTTTGGGCATTAAATCAAATAAGACCATACTAATTAAATTTATAGCCAATCAAACCAAAATATTAGAAGTAAATTAGTTTTTTGAATTTTTCTATTTGGTATTGATTTGTTGGATACATAACTTCTAATATTGCAAAGATTAAAAGCCTGTATGGATAAAAATACACTCCTGATTTTAAAAAACTAGTCAAATTCATTAATTTACTCTAATAACACTGCACTAAAGCATTAAATGAAAGGATTGTGCGGTATCATATACAAAATAAGTTAAAATATTTTCAGACTAAACTGTCACTATTTTTAACATGACATGATTTTGAGAGAAAATTTCAATTGTAAGACATTAAAAAAGACACTAAACGTAAACGGTCATTTTAATTTGAAACGTATGTTGCAATTGTTATTAAACAATGAAAGGAAAAGTGGCATTAAATTGAAAATGACGTTTTGTTTTAAATGTTTAGTATCAATTTGTGAAGATATATAGACACTATACTCAAAATGACGCTTTAATTTTAACTCTTCATTTCATTTCTTCATAAAAGTTAAATGTAAAAATGACACTTTATGGATAAATACGTTATTTCAGTAATTCTTTAACACTTTATTAAAGATAATTAATATCAAAATGACACTAAACAAAATATGACGATTTTCCTCTCAGTGTTTACTCTATAATATATGCCATACATGTCACTATACAAAATATGTCACTATTACATTTTACTTAGTACCAAATTGGTAAAAACTGCATACCGACACTACTTAACCCAGGCACTTGTAATGTAGCTAGAAAAATATGTGTCTTTGCATTATATTCTTTGCAACGTGTAAACACAGATGGCGCTTTTACTAAAAAACATGCATATTTCGTATAGTGACGGTAACGCTTTCAACGTGCGTTTTGTGAATGTCCCACCGAGAATTGAACCCGGAACCTTTGCGCCGCAGGCAGTCGCACTACCACTGCGCCACATCGGCCGGCCATGATGTTGAGATTGAACTAAGTTGCTTTATTGACCCCGCCACGAGTTTTCAGTTTATAATGAACGGTTGTCTAACTCTCTCGCTGGTATATTGTTGAAATTTTAATCCAGTCAGCTCGTTAAGCTGGGTGTATTAGATAAAAGAGTTAAGTTTATTTATGAAAATCGTTCAGAAAATCATATTCAAATAAATTATATAAAAAGCCCCAAATTAAGCAAAGCTTGTTCTATGGATGTGCCGTGTGATGCCGGCCTAGAATAGCATCACCCCATTTCTTACTCATGGGTGTCGTAAGAGGCGACTAAGGGACTCGAGGGCGTGTATTGCAATTTTAGGCGATGGGCTGACAACCTGTCACTATAGTGATACACAGCTATCTGATTGACCCTCAAACTTTTGTCAGACGTGGTGTTAATATCCGTTTTACGGCCGTTAACGCTCTGCCTACCCCGTAAGGGATAAAGGCGTGATTTATGTATGTATGTATGTTGTTCTATGGAACAAGAGCAGTGATACGAGAATGATCCGTTCTATAATTTAAAATATTATAAATCTGAGAGTTTGTGTGTGTTGTTTATTGTTACCTCTTCACGCTCAAATGGCTTAGAACACAGGTAGTAGTAGTATAACCTCGAATAACACATAGGCTACTTTTTACCGCGGGAAACCAACTATTACCACGGGAAAATGAGTGGCAGCGGGTAAAACTCCTGGGCAGAAATCTAGTGAGTATATAATTTTAAAATAAATATAATGTTGTACATAGAAAACACCCAAACAAAACAGAAATATTTGAAAAGTAACGTACAAAAACTTGTGCTGTGTGGATATTGAACCCACTTCCCGCGGCGTAGCAGGCAGAGATACTATCCACTACGCCATCGGGCCAGTCAAAATCCGTAGAATTTAGTTTCGAAAATCAAGAACGTTTATGATATTATTTCTAGAATACAGCACTTTTTAAAATGGAAATCAGGACTTCCCACGCAAAAAATAGCCTATTTTACTTCAAATATATTTTCCGACAAGGTTGTTTCTTTGTACGTCATTACAAACAAACAACACAACGGTAAGCCACAGAGAACGCGTTATTATACTTTATTCTTTGCGGAAAGAACCTTTGATAACGATGTCATAAATAGGCATGAAAGTTACTAAAAATATATTATCATCAAAAAATATCGTCGCATAAAAATGTACGGCTTCTGAGAACATGGTTATAAGATGTACTTACGAAAAACATAAGCGTAAAACAACAGGGACTTAGAATGAGCTAAGCTTGAATGTTGTTTTAAGTCTGTAATGGGAAATTTTATAGCCAATCTTCAAATGAACAGAAACAGAAATAGTTTCTTGCCAAGAAAAGGATATTTAAGGCGGTTCTTCTAATAGTATGTATGTATGTAATAACTTTATTGCACCATATAAAAAATAAAAAAAAACAAAAAAAAACACAAATAACAGAAAAGGTCAGACACAAAGGCGTCTTAACGCATGCGTCTGTCAGACGAAAGAAAATTGCAATTCCCCAATTTTATTCCCAAATGGTGCGTAACGACTTTTTCGTGCGTGAAGGCGTTTGTCAAGTCGTTTGACAGACGCATCCGTCAAATTTGTGACTCAAAGATTTTAATTTAATATAATGCCAAGTACTTTGATGACCATGTGGAAACGCTATTAATAAATAATAATTATAAATAATAAATTCAGATAAGAATAAGTCCCCATTGGACAATCCGGGTATTTAACCATTAAATGGTTTGTTTGAAAATATAAAATTTTGTTCTTATTTTTTTTCCAAAATTTTGAAGGCTTTTAAAGGAATAATGAGTTAAATGTCGTTGTCTGCCTTAATAAAAGTGAATCTTAGACAAAAAAATGACACCGAATATTTTTTTATCTTACAAAGGCAATTATTTTTATTCATCTATAACTATTTTAAAGTACTGGTATTCTCACCAACAAAATTATGTCAAGTGGTCTGGAGAATTATCTGGCATGTACACATTGGAAAGTGGAGTAAGGCAGGGGGGAATAAGCTCGCCGACACTTTTCAATTTGTACATGAACAGACTTATCGTTGAGCTCAGCAGCGCTGGCGTCGGTTGTTCCATTGACGGCACATTTGTCAACAACATCAGTTACGCCGACGACATGGTGCTGCTGTGCCCATCGATAAGTTCTCTGAACAAGTTGATTGGCATCTGTGAGCGATATGCGGTGGCCCACGGTCTCAGGTATAACACTGTCAAGAGTGAGTTGCTTGTGTTTAAGGCTAAAAACCGGTCATATAAGGTTCCACCTGTTGAACTGAACGGTACTCCTCTTCAAATGGTTGAGAAATTTAAATACCTGGGACATTGGGTCACCGACTCGCTCAAGGATGATTTAGATTTGGAGAGAGAGCGCAGGGCATTGTGCGTTAGGGCTAACATGCTTGCCCGCAGGTTTGCACGGTGTACTAAACAGGTCAAAATTACACTTTTCAGGACCTATTGTACCAATCTGTACACGTGCAGCCTGTGGATGAATTGTACCCAAAAAGCGTACAAGACCCTGCGCACTCAATACAACAATGCATTCAGGATGCTGATGGGGCTGCGACGATACTGCAGTGCGTCGGGGATGCTGGCGGAGGCCGAGGTTGATAGCTTTACAGCTATTATAAGGAAACGCACAGCATCCTTGATTAATCGCGTACGGAACAGCTCCAACAGCCTCTTGAAGGGTGTCGCGGCGAGGCTGGACGTGGACAGTGCTGTCATGCAGCACTGGACGCGCGTGCACCTCGCCAAAGACACTAAAATTTCATATTTTAATGTTTAATTTGTAATTTTGTAATTTTAAATATGGATTTTAATGTCCGAAATAAATGATTTTTAATTTAATTTTTATAACTGTTGCGTTATTCAAAGGTCACTAAGGGTATTGTTAAAAGATTTGACAGACGCACTGTAAATGCAGCCATGCCGTATTTGTATGGCAATGAGATCGAAATTCGCTGTTTTCTGACAGATAAATGCGTCACAGTGCGTTAAAAATACGCAGCGACGGACGACATGTAGAATAACCGCCTTAATATTAATACATACATACATACATACATACACATATCACGCCTATAATCCCTTGCGGGGTAGGCAGAGCGCAAACAGCCGCGAAAAACAGACATTTACGCCACATCTGACAAATACCTACCTACCTACTTGAGGGCCATCCGGAAAATTGTGTATCGCTTAAGTGACAGGTTGTCAGCCCGTCGACTAAAGTTGCAATACACACCCTCGAGTCCCTTAGTCGCCTCTTACGACTCCCAAGGGAAAGAAATGGGGTGATGCTATTCTAAGCCGGCATCACACGGCATAGTATTAATACACTTTGTAATTATTCTCATCAGTAGCTATTGTAGATACGCTATGATTTTCAAAATGTTTTAGACATTTTCCTTAATATTAACCAACAAAGTAAGGCCAATTTGAGTCGGCTCAAAAGACTTTAGATGGTTTACGTAATTGCTTGTTGATACGATATCGTAAATACTCAATAAAACAATTTTAAACGGATTTAAGTTGTGTTTATTTTGAATTTTACAATTATAATAATAATAGTTGTACAAACTCAAGAAAATATTATCGTCACTACTCAATAGAGATTCACAAGTTTTCTGTATGACCCTTAAATGTTTGTCAGACCAGTGTATGTTCGCGATAGACCCGGTCTAATACTTAAAATCAGTGTATGTTCGTTTCGTTTACGGCTGTTTACGCTCTGCTTACCCCGCAAATGATATATGCGTGATATGTATGTATAGCATGCATATATACATAAATCACGCCTATATCCCTTACGGGGTAGGCAGAGCGTTAACGGCTGTAAAACGGATATAAACACCACGGATATTATCACTATACTGACAGGTTGTCAGCCTATCGCCTAAAATTGCAATTCACATCTAACTCTCGCGTCTCTTGGTCGCCTCTTACGACACCCACGGGTAAGAAATGGGGTGATGCCATTCTAAGCCGGCATCACACATGTATATCACTCGTCAAAACTTACAGTAACCAGTTTCTCGTAGTTTTACGGAGAGTCTGAACGCATCTTGAATTTAGGAAGCAGTTTTAGTGTGAGCTTACCTGCAACAACAAACAATACATTTATTAGAAACAAATTTGGCATAAAGAAATTATGGTACAATCAAGATCACTACCAGTTAATCAACCAAACCGCCATTGTAAGGGGATACCATCGTTTTGCATATTGTTGAAGTTCCTAATATACTTTGGCACACCTGCATTATTTATTTTGCATATTTTTTTTGTCATACTATTTCTTTGGTTTAATATTTATGTGTCATACTGCATTGAAAGTCATACTTTGATTTTGACCTATTTTATAATATGAAACACTTAAAGTAATATAATGGTGGTGGCCCTTGGGTCACCCCTAAGCTTCGAACATGCTTTTCTAGTAGTATGTAGTCAACATTATGACTTGGTAATTTGTGCTTCAAGGGTTATGCGTGTTGTATTTATGACTTTGAATAATTATGATATGATGATATAAAATATGCGTAATACAAATATGACTTAAAATTTTATGCAATCTGACCCCAAACCCATTGTAAGTCTTATACGCGCGGCATAAGAGCGGTCCAAAGTCCAAACTGTCTCACCCAGCCAGGACTTGACTGTACCATTTGAAGGCACAATAAACCTTAATTAGAAACCAAGAATTTGCATTAAATTTGAAGGCACTATCAGTAGGTACCATCTATTACACGTACCAAGGTATCGTATTTTTAAACTATGCCAGTCGAATTCGAACCTGCGACTTACAAAACATGCTACAATACATGGTTATAATTTGAACGGGGTCTTACCGAATTACATTTTGACGCTTTTGCAAGCGTCATGAAGGAACCCATTTAAATTATGAAGTATTAATAAATCTTGGACATTTCACACAGCGCCATCTAGCCCCAAACTAAGCAAACCTTGCACTATCGGAATTAAATAGCTGATGTGATACAAGATTTTTTTTTTAAACAAATACATACTATACGTAGAAAACTTCGAAACTCAACACAAATATTTGAAAAGTAACTAACAAACACTTTTGCTGTGTAGGGATCGAACCCACGACCCTCGGCGTAGCAGGCAGGGGTACTATCCACAACGCCATCGGGTTTAAAATTTAATGCCTCCACTCGTGCTTTACGTTTTACAGCTAATCTTTTTTGTTCAAGCCAGTCCAATGTTAAGGCGAGTGTATAGATTGGTTGTATTGAGAGTTTTTTTTTTGCAAGTGGCGCCATTGTCAAGGCCGTTCACGAGTTCACTCGCCTTAATGCAACCATTCGTGCTATTTGTTTTGCAACTCATCTTACTTGTTTAAGCCAGTCCAATGTTTAAACTGAAAGATGGAATTTCAACATCTCTTTTCACCATTCGCATTGGAAACCGTTAAAAGGTATTTTTTTTCTGGGATTTGTTTGCCGATTATAGACAGAGAGGTAGCGACTTTAAAAAGTGTACGATTTCGCAAGAAGCTGATCTTGGTGCTTGGCTTACGAGTCGTTGTTTGTAATCGACTGGTCATGACAATGGCATTCATAATGTAATCTGGAATTGATGTACGGGTTGTAAAAAAACTATGCATGCATGATCAGACCATAAAAAGGATCAACTTTTATTGTGGAGCCTAAATTGGAAAACAATAATTTTGAAAAGTTGGTATCGTATAATAACACAGTTTATAAATTAAGATGACAACAATTTTTTATGTAAATGAAAATAAGAAATTGAAAAAATGACAGCGCCCGCCGGGACTTGAACCCGGGACCGTGGAGTACCGTTCCACTGCTCTGCCAACTGAGCTACCGGCGCCCCGACGTAAGCCGACGAAATCTATTTAATTAAGCAAAGCTTCATCGCATGGTTCGAATTTCACTCTTAAGTGGACTGACCATAGTATTCGTTTCAAATAACTTATACTAGATGTCGCTTGTCGTCGCTTCGAGACGAGTACCAAGAGGTTGAAGATTTCGTCGGCTTACGTCGGGGCGCCGGTAGCTCAGTTGGCAGAGCAGTGGAACGGTACTCCACGGTCCCGGGTTCAAGTCCCGGCGGGCGCTGACATTTTTTCAATTTCTTATTTTCATTTATGAAAGTAAAAAACAGTTTCAAAAATAGACTTGACAATCATTTAAAAACTATACAATCAAAAAATTAAGACACAAGTGCAGTGATATACACGCATCAGCTCAATGAGCTGCTAGTGTATTAAATATAATAATAATAATAATAATAATATAGCACTGTGAGTGCAAAATAAAACCATAGTAATTTAATTTTTTATGTATCTCAACATATTATCAAAAATAACATACCAACATTTATGTCATACACTTTCGACGCCATACTAATTTGAATCCTATTGAACACTGCTACAGACCTAATTCTACTTTTCGTATGGGACACCGAGTCATCCAACGACACGATGAACCCTGGTGTCCGAGTTTTTCAACCGCCTACTACTAGTAGTAGGCCTCTGACATGACCTAACTCTAAAAGTTATGTTACATTTTTTAGCTGGTTACTTACAGGCTGTATGGTTCTCGTTGCACATCATATACTATACTTTTTAGGTATGTGGCTAGCTCTTAGGCTATTATTTAAATAGGCTCTTCTCTCTCGAATTCCGTCTGTCAATTTGGTTTCTTTACGATTGACGGATTCTTTCTTCTAAATTAAAAAAGGTGTAAAAGGGGAATAATTTTATCTTCTTTTCCGGTTAATTTAATTTTGAAATGGGATCCCTAAAAACACACAACTTGTACATATATATCGAGGTGTATGTACCTACTAACTATGTGACACCTCTATAATAAAAAAATAGAGGTGTCACATAGTAACTCGGTTTAAATTAACTAAATAAATATAAAATAAATATGTTGGACATTTCACACAGCGCTTTCTAGCCCCAAACTAAGCAAAGCTTGTTTTATGGGGGACTAGATAGCGGATATCAACAGTAATATTACAAAGAGGAAATATATAATTGTTTGTTTGTTCGAAGCGAATAGAATCCGAAACTCCTAGACCGAATTAAATAAATATTTATCGTACCAAAAATTGTGTGATACAAATTTCTTTTTATTACAATGACGGTTTATGACGTCAATAAGTGATAATACTATCCTACATTGAATAAAGAAAAATAAAAAGAATTCACAATTTCCTTTCATCTGACAGACGCATGCGTTACGGTGCGTTAAAATTTTCAATGACGGACGGCAAGTGAGAGAACAGCCTTCGTCTCCTTGAATGTTATTTCTCTCTTTTTTACTCAATTTCAAAGATTAACCGTGGAATTTCCTGCCAAAATATAATAACCAGCCAATACCCCGCTTAAATCGACTTTATGAAGACATTTTTAGAAAATACGTCATTAAATGGGTCAGGAATAAGTAATTTCGGGCGTGCTCTCAGATTAACCCTTTCCCGTTTATTTTTACGGCTTGGGCCCGCAGTTATTTTCGTATTAGGTAGAGACCACAGACTTATTATGTAAGTAGGACTCCGAATCAACGAATGACCCTGTGAACTTTAGTGTCCACGTAAAAGTTTTAATCCACATAATAGCTTAGTAACTAGTAAGCATTTGACATGGTCATTAGTTTGATGGGATGCCAATCTAGCCTAGAACCATCTCAATTCTCAGTTTCCAGGGTCAAAGATTAAAAAAATAAGTCCATAGGGAAATTTCTCACAATAATTACAGCTATCTTTTATCATAAGTGTTCAGTCGGACATAGTCTGGAAGTGTGGCAAACTGAAGTGGCAGTGTGTTGAGCACATCTGTCATAGAACAGACGGACGGTGGAGTAAGCGGTTCTCGAGTGGAAGCCACGCGAAGCGTTGGACGATCTCCGGCCAGATGGACCGATGACTTAGAAAAGGCGGTGACTGGCGTAAACGAAAGATCGAACCCTATGGCGTACCCTGGGGGAGGCCTATACGGTCATGCAGTGGACTGCAAAAGGCTGATGTATGCATGTATAAATCTTCAGTATAAACACGGCTAGGTATGATAACAATAAATAGAGTATATTGAATAAAAGGTCTACATTTAGAATTGTTTTATAGTTACGTAGATCATATTTTTTGTAAGGGTTAAATTGAAAGTATCTAAATTACGATTTCTAAAACGGGCAGTCCAATTTTCGGGTAACAAGTTATCACAGAGTGGTACATCACCAAAATGACAATATTTTTTGTTAGATTGATTTCTTTTTAACTAAACAACCATGGTAGCAGGGGTTGTAAAGCCATTATTGTTTTAGTTATAACGGCAATGTAATCATACCGAAATATCTTATCGTTTTGGTACCTACCGAAATTTTCAATTTCTTCGTTTCATGGTTAGAGACAGTTCTGGAAGTAAGAAGTCAGCACACAAAACGTGGTCTAGAGGGGAACCATTCCCAGGTGAATTTGTTATGAAATTACAGGCTACAAGTCTTCAGGTGAAAATCTTAGTACATTGCGTAGCCAGTTCATATTCCTGGTATCACAATGGCTAACCGACTACGCAATGAACATCGAATTTGACCTGTAAAATTGTAGCCTGTACTTTGATAAATTGGGTACAAAAGGTGGTCGTCTACATACTAACACGTCTTTATCGCGGATGCGATAGGCAGAGCGTTAACGGTCGTAAAATACGGTCACTAACGCCACGTCTGACAAAAAAATTGCCGTTTCGAAAAAATTGTGTATCACTATAGTGACAGATTGTCAGCTTGTCACCTAAAGTTGTGATTCACATGAAACCCTCGAATTTTGTGAAAAATAAATTGGGTAACGTTATTATAAGCTGGCATCATAGCACGAAGTCTGCCAAATGAAAATAGTTTCAGTTGTGTGTCAATAGCCTGTCAGTGGGACAGTTTTGGTCATTTCGTATTCTGCTATTAGTTTGAAGCATAGAAAATAATTGACATTAGATTTCATTTCAATAACAAAATAAGTATAATTAAAAGGAAATCAAAGACCTGATGACGATAACTTATTTACGTGAAACGCAGTTTTTGCACATGTGTAAAACTGCTACAAAAGAAACATAAATTGTTTGTTAAATCCCACTCACAAACTTCAGCTTGTTGTCATTATTATTTTACAAACAAACATAATAATAATATTTATTACCCGTGTTGACTTGTACCCGAGTCGAGTAATCCAACAAATTTCTAGGGCAATACCATCCCTTTTGGGTCGAGTTATGCATACTAAGAGAACTAGGAATCTCTCTGTGGGATAATCATCATTGTGGGATGATCATAATAATATTTGACCTCATTTTATTATTATTAACCATATATTGCACACAAGAAGCATTACAAGAGATATAATATACAAAAAATGACAACACAACAGGAAAACTAATTTTTACTAAGAAATTTCTTCCAGCTGACCTACAGAAAGTGAGAAGACTTTTACAAGACAGGCGGATTTATTATTAGTATACGCCGTCCAATGCCGGCTTAGACAAAAGGAATTTGCAACAACGTTCGCTGTGAATGCAGCATTGCCAACTGCACTTGCCAATACGCTTGCCAGGCATAGTGAGAATGGCAATACCTAAATTGGGGGAGGTCCATGTCCAGCAGTGGACTGTTAATGTAATGATTATGACTGGTACAGTCAAGATCAGGCTAGGTTAGACAGTTTGGACTTTGGACCGTTCTTATGCCGCGCGCATGAGACTTACTTTGGACGGCCCTGATGCATTTGAAGCTCCCTGATAAATTGAAGGATCTACCTGTAAGAGAGTTCAAAACCACCGTATACCATTTCCTATGTAAAAAATGTTTTTATAGCACGGACGAATATCTGACGACAAGGAACTGATGTATCTACTCTATAAATTGTTTGTTTGTTGTGTTTTTGTGAATATTGAAATTGTATTTTATCCTATCTGACATTTAAATTATTTTATCTGACAAATTGTATTGACATATTTTTAGTTGTAATAAGGACATTTCTTTAAATTTTTAATTATTTTGAATTATCTGATATAATCTATGACGATCTTTCTATTCTATTACCTATATGTTTGCATGCCAACAAATTTGGTTAAATGTGTGAGACTATTTTAAAACATGTAACATCTGTCACCACATTTATTGCAAATAAATTATTATTTGATTTGATTTGGCAGTTTGAGTGCCTAACGCAGCCAGATATTGACTGTACCTACCATGACACTATACAACATGTACTTTCATTTCTGATTGCATATAGGGTGAAATTTTACTAGTTAAGTAACCGATACTCAAAACTTAGGACGGGCTGGTGATAAGAAACAACTTTCATTAAGTCGAAACATGAAAAAAAAATTACCTCCATTAAAATAATGACCAGCTAAGCCAATTGTATGGCGGTACTAAAAAATCCTATTTCGACCTATGTTTTCTGGAAAAAGTTGTTCCTTATCACCAGCCTGTGGTGACTTTTCGGAATCGATCACTAACAAAATTTTGTCTTGTATGCGACGAAAGTGAGGACCCTAAAAAAATCAAAATGAAACCTTAGTGTCGAATAATATAGTTGTTGCTAGAATTTTCTCCTTAATATTGTCAAAAAGCTACCACAAAATAAAACTGAACTTCAAAAACAAACCCTTTTATTGCATTTTATACTCCACCACTATCCTAACCGCAAAAATCAAACTCCATTTCAAATCACAGAAAGGGTTTTGGAGGGTTTTCCATCTGATAACCGAGCCCTACCGAGTGAGTTCCACTGGTGAAAAGGGCCATTGACAAAATGGCAAAAAGCACTTTGAATCACAATAAAAAAGGGGAACACAGGAATACCCAAGACAGTGGATAATAATAAATAAAAAATAATAATAATAAAAATGATTTATTCACAAAATTAAGGTTACATTACAACATAAAGACTCTGATTTCCGAGCTAGGTAAAAACCTGTGTTACGGGAATCAGCTGCTTCTTCCAAAGTTACACAATCTCATAATTAAGTGAGTAAAACAACATAATCGTTAAAAACGATATTTTCATAAAAGGAATATAAAACAAAAAAAACTTCGGAACAAAATGTAAAAAAGGAATGTAACTCAGTGCTATGCCTAACAGAGTATGTAATATATCTGTGAATGTGTGTGTGTGTGTGTGTGTGTGTGTGTGTGTGTGTGTGTGTGTGCAAGTATGAAAGCAGTAACCTAGCCATAGTGTTACAGAAGCAGAGCTTCTGTCTGGTAATAATCGAGAGACAATAACCACAGTTTCAGTTCAGGTTTTACCTCTCGCGAGCTAAGAGGGTGGAAATCAATTTGCCTATTTACTATATTGTAAATAAACACAGCCAGGAATGCATGCTGACGCCTAGCAAACGCAGTTCTACACCTAACTGCTGGAATTACGTTTCTGACAGTACGTACGCCACTGTAACTATCATTATCATACGGGGTAGAGTCATGTTGCCTACAAACAAGGTGTAAGATGAATAATTGCCGTACGGTTAGTACTTCGATCGTTTCGTAAAGCGATTTAGTCGGGGATCGGAACGGGCTAAAGGTCATTACCTTGAGTAGCGATCTTTGTGCTCTTTCCAAGTGTATGAAATAAGTTTTACATGCTCCACCCCACACACGGATACAATATCCGATGATCGATTGGACAAGAGCGTAGTATACAGTACGTAGGAGGTCTAAGTCAGCTATGTGTCTGAGTTTTTTGAAAACCCAGATACTTTTCCTAACACGCGATGTAACAAGGTTCAGATGAGCATACCAACTAAGTTGATCATCCAATAGAACACCGAGATACCTCACCGAGGTGGACTTTTCGATGGATACACATGAACATTCCTCACAGTTTGTCAAATCACAGTAGTGAACTTTTAGAACTGGTAGATTAGGTTTACTTTTAGCAATAGAAAATTGTAGGTAGACAGATTTTGTTACATTAAGAGTTAAATAGTTTGATTTTAACCAGTGTGCCACCTTTGTGAGTCCAACATTAGTATGATGTAAAACATCATCCCAAGTATCTCCGTGAAATAGCAGCGCTGTGTCGTCGGCATAGGTAAAAATTTTGCCATTTGTGATTGGTAACTCGCACAGGTCATTAATATATAGTAAAAAGAGACTTGGGCCTAGAATACTCCCTTGCGGGACTCCGAAAGTAACTGGGGCCTCGGAACTCGTAAAATTGCCCATTGTCACTTGCTGAGTACGGTTGCTGAGAAAATCCTTATAAATGTTGAGGGCGTCGCCACGAATACCGTATCTTTCTAGTTTATCTACCAGGATGGGTATCGAGACGGTGTCGAATGCCTTAGCAAGGTCGAGGAACACTCCAAGGCACTTTTTTTAGCATCCAATTTTGCTGTGACATATTCCGACAGCTTAATCACGGCATCTTCCGTACTCCTTCCCGATCTAAAACCATACTGGTTGTTAGAGAATATTTTGTTTTGTTCAGCAAAACTGGTCAGGCGTTTATTTAAAACTTTTTCTAAGTCTTTTGAGAGCGCAGTAAGAACAGAGATCGGGCGGTAGTTTCTGACATCGTCTCGGGGCCCACTCTTGTGGATTGGAGTGATTATAGACTTTTTGAAAGCTCTCGGGAACACGCCTTGTCTCATACAAAGTTTAAAAAGTCTAGTTAATGGAGAAACAATGATGTTTTTAGCCAACTTAAGAAATTTAGACGAAATTAAGTCCCAACCAGTTGCACAGTTACTTTTTAAGTAATTAATGATACTTTCAAGTTCACTCTCGTCCGGTGGGAGCAAAACCATTGAGTTCGGGGCTGAAGGTATTTGGGATTCATTTTTATCAGTTTGGCTAATAACAATCTTCTCCGCCAGTAGTCTACCAATGCTAGCGAAGTAGGTGTTAATTTTTACAGAGGCTGTACCATCGGTTATGTTTATTAAGTCTTCGGCTGGTAATTTTTGGGGTAGAATATCTGTAACAGTTTTTATAGCTTTCCATCTACCTATCTTTATTATTTGTTGCAGATTGTAATAGGGATTTCTCGTAACACCTCTTTAGTTTTCTCAATAGCTTGTTGCAAAAGTTACGATAACGTTTGTATGAAATTTCCAAAATAGAGTTTTTAGGGTCATTCTTAAATTTTTTGTGTAGCTTGTCTCTGTGACGTATACATTTTAAGAGTCCGGGAGTCAGCCAAGGCTTAACCGTACGCTGACGATTGGGTACTTTAGACGATTTGGAGTTATTTTTTATTACTGTGCCAAGTTTTTCAATAATAAGACTGGCAGCTATGTTAGCATCAGTGTCCATAGTAATGAAGGAAAAGTCTACGTTTTCTAAATCTTTTATTGCACTGTCATAGTCAACTTTTATTACATATTTTGAAAATTCTCTTGTTTTATGTGGCAGGCTTAACAACACAGATGCATGATCTGTGACAGTAGACTCAAGAACAAAGACAGAAGCTGAAGTACTGGTTTTTAACATAATATGGTCTAGACATTTTTCTTCTCTGGTAAGAAAAGTGTGACCCGGTAAAAGACCATGCTCTGCGATTAAGTTTAGATAAATAGCACTGGTTCTGTCAGTGTTGTTTAATTTAATATCTATGTTTATATCACCAGTCACTATCAGGTTTTTTGCACTATTCAAAGGACGTAGTATTTTGTCAACCGAGTCTACAAAACTATTTATATTATAAATAGAAGGAGATCGGTAAACAGCAAGTACATAAGTATCAGGAAGGATTTTTAGCAATAGATAACTTGCTCCATCCAAATCGGGTTCGACAACTGTGTGTATGATTTCTTTTTTTACATAAACCACAATTCCATCATTCTGGTTACTACATTTTTTGGAATAGTGAAGGTCATAATTATCTAACGAGGGCACGACTCCAATGTCTTTAAGCCAACATTCAGTCAAAATTATTACGTCAATCTCGAATGAAAGATTTGCAAGATGTGCGGTAAAGCTGTCTAAATTTTTGTTTATACTCCGGATATTCTGTGTTATCATTGTAAGCGATTTAGGAGAGGTTTGCATTATTCGGTTACAGGTTTCGTTATCACAGATGTAGGATGATGACCCTGCTAATTCGTCTAGGTCACTAGCGACGGATGTAAAGAGTAAGTTATATTTTTTGACAATAAAACTTTTTTGCTGACAACCTTTACTATATCGTCAATCCATCTTGGTGGATAATACTGGCACAGGATAGGGATCTATGGAAAAAGAGAGAGGAGACTTCACATACCCACACATATCACGCCTACAATCCCTGGCGGGGTAGATAGAGCGCAAACGCCCGCAAAATACGGACATTAACGCCACGCCAGACAAATATTGGGGTTCAATCGGTAAATTGTGTATCGCCAAAGAGACAGGTTGTCAGCCCACCGCCTAAAATAAACAAGTAACCCTCAAGTCCCTTGGTTGCCTTTTTCCACACCGACGGGAAAGAAATGGGGTGATGCATTTCTAAGCCAGCATCAAACAGCAATATAACAGATGCACCAAAATATACCAATTTGTAACACAGGCCTTTGATTGGACTATTGCTGAAAAGCGGGATGGAAGCTTTTACTCCAATTTCATTTGGAACCTGGACTCCCGCCAAGAAATCTGCCTTTGCCAAATGCTGACTTTGAGTGGCGTACCGAAGTACGGTTTTCAACTCCTTTGAGAATCACTTTATAGTACACAATACTTGAGTGAAAATATGACTACACTGACTTTCCCGTAAACGTGTCACAACTTAAGCTGAACAACTTTCCCCGTAGTCGAAAGGTCTATGTATTTATGTGTATATCTATGCACTAACGTACCGTATACAGTTAGTAAGTAACGAAAGTTGACACATTTTTAATCCCCTCTCGTAGTACAGATGTAACTCCCTTTAAGTAAAGGACCTAGAACGATTGTCAATTTAGAGTAGGAAGATTTTTGGGGGGTTTGTCCTGTTCTGGGGGGGGGGAGTCCAGTTTAAAATACGCATGTAAGTAACACGCTTTGAAAATCTTGACTTCAATTTGAAACAAATGGCGTTTTCAGATTGTGGTGGCGTAAAGTTACATGCCGTGTGATTAATCTAGTCAGCCTCAAGGCAGTGCTTTTATTTTTATTTTTTATCCTGCCTGAGCCGGTTATATATTAGGACAATCCAAAACTGTTATGACAGATCATGACGTTAATAAGTATAAGTATTATCAATCCTATCCTACATTGAAGAAAGTATTTTCATTTTCATTTTATAAAATGTAGCACCAGTTTTTGAAAACTTGCAAAAATGAAAGAAGGCGTCGCCACTAGTAATGCGTAAGTCGCAGGTAAAAATCCTGCCCGCGCTCGAAAATTTTGCAAGTTTTCAAAAATTGTGTACCTAACACGGGAAGTGTTTTAAAATTTGGTATACAAGATAACACCAGGGCTCGAAATCTCCTAATTGAAAATCATTTCAGTTAAATGTATGTTAATGACAACCGATGTGGCGCAGTGGTAGTGCGACTGCCTGTGACGCAAAGGTTCCGGGTTCGATTCTCGGTGGGACACTCACAAAAGTTGATATTTTTCTCTTTGTGAATTTGTTCCCGGTCTGGTTAGGACATTGCAGGGTGAACCAACTGATTGTCCGAAAAGAAATGGTTCCGTGCTTCGGAGGGCACGTTAAGCCGTCGGTCCCGGTTGCTGTCTATGATTACTTAGACGGCGGTCGTAACACAACCATGTCAGAGGCCTACTAGTGGTAGTAGGCGGTTGAAAAAACATTGACACCAGGGTTCATCGGGTCGTTGAACGACTCGGTGTCCCACACGAAAGAGAAGAGAGAATTGTAATGTAGATAGCGTGTAAGTGGCATGGTTTTGGGTAATTCGTATTCTGCTAACAATTAGAAGTATACAATATCAGGGCGACAATAGAATGACTGTCGCTGGCATTGCAAGGAAATTGAAAAATCCAAAATAAACAAAACTTAAAATCGTTTTATTTTGATAAAAAAGTATCTTGAAAAAACGATCCGTCATATCACCTTTGGCTTTTTCATAAAAAAGTAGGTCGTGAATTGTAAAAGGTCAAACCATTCATACAGCCCTTTCACACTCAAAAAACCCTTTTCCAATCGATGTCCTTTGCAAATATTGAATATCTTTAGATTCTTCAGACATCATGTTTTTATTCCGGACCACTAATGCTTCTTTGACCTCTACCAGTGTAGCGGAAAAAGGAACAAATCGTTTTATTACACGACTGCCCAACCAAAAAAGGAGTGTATTAATGTTTTTAGAGTTCATGTATGTATGAATGTGAGATTCTTTAAAGTGCTTTTCTTTTTTGCGTGGGACACCGAGTCGTCCAACGACCCGATGAACCCTGGTGTCAGAGTTTTTCAACCGCCTACTTCCACTAGTAGGCCTCTGACATGGTTGTTGTTACGACCGCCATCTAAGTTATCATAGACAGCAACCGGGACCGACGGCTTAACTAACGTGCCCTCCGAAGAACGGAACTATTTCTTTTCGGACAATCAGTTGGTTCACCCTGCAATGTCCTAACCAGACCGGGAACAAATTCACAAAGATATAAATATCAACTTTTTGTGAGTGTCCCACCGAGAATCGAACCCGGAACCTTTGCGTCGCAGGCAGTCGCACTACCACTGCGCCACATCGGCCGTCGGTTTCAAGTGCTGCAATTCGTTGACCACTGAACAGATTCGAATGGGAATTGTATCGGAACAATTGTTACATTATCCCGAGTGTCATAGACTTTATCTCAGAAAACAGTCGTGTTTTCAAAGTTTTTAATTTATCATGCTTGTTCTAATGGTGCGCTCAGACTTGTCTTGTTAATGACAACACAATAAAGTAAGTATTGGCGGCTGCGCGTCGCCAGGATCGTCGGATATCATGCCACTGCATTTGCAACTGAGCTACCAGCACCTCGATGGACACTTCTAAATTTTGAATCTCTTGGTTTTCGTGTTCTTCATCGAAGTCCAAAATTATCATCTTTTTATGTAGCAGCTAAGGTTTAGTATAAAAGCCCATCAAGGGCTTAAAATAATCATTTAAACAGTTGCGGTTGTTCCTAAGAGAGTGACTCTGCGTAATCGCCGTAAGTTGTTGAACTAAGTATCATTGGCCAATTAAATAACAAACTTACATCTGGCTTAAGGCGATCCTTTGGGACACTGTTTTTGAAGGTCGGGCTTAAGTTTAAATGAGGGATGTTTAAGATGTTCATTGTTTTGAGCTGTTAAGTTGCGACCGGGCTGATGAAACCCTTTGAATATTTGACAGATATGCTGAAAACCGCTAGGGATAAATATCGTGTTTTTATATATACCTATTCGTTGTTGCATTGTTTTGTCCCCACAAAAATATTAATTCTCGCACTACCGACGGGTTGGATGGAAGAGATCTCTTCTTAAAGATAAACTCGCCTTTGCTCACACTGTTTGTACATTTTTCGTTTGTTTTTATGCAATACCTATATAAAATCGCCCCGCATTTGTTTGCTGCATCGTTACTTACTATCTTATCTGATAGTAAGTAACAATGCATACGATGATGGTACATGCTTGCCCAGATAATGCCTATTCCCTATTCATGTGATTTTCAGATAAAAAAAGCACGCTTACATCCCTTGTGGGGTAAACAGAGCGTTAACGGCCGTCTTCTTTATCTTTATTTTCGTGCGGGACACCAAATCGTCAACGACCTGATGAACCCTGGTGTCAGAGTTTTTCAACCACCGACTACTAGTAGAACAGATTAAGTGTCAAAAAAATACATAATGTTTCTTTAAATTTATGGACTAAACAAAGTTCTCAATTTGGCGAGATCTGCCTTAAATTTAAGCCTATTTAATCTTGGTGCTTAAAATTCCTTGAATTGAACCCACCCTATCAAATAAGCCCTTTCAAAATTTTAAAATTAATCCCGTTAATTATCTTAAAGGTTTATTAAAACAAACAAATATAAAAGAACATAAAATAAAAAGAAAATGCCTAAGCAAGGGGTTAAAGGGTTAATGGTTAAGACTGGAATGAAACGGTTCATTGGATTGGTTACAAAGCAAATTTAGGGTGACCATGGTTTTAAACAAATAATACGTCTCATACAACATACAAAAATCACGCCTATATCCCTTACGGGGTAGGCAGAGCGTTAACGGCCGTTCAACGGATATTAACACCACGTCTGACAAAAGTTTGAGGGTCAGTCAGATAACTGTGTATCACTATAGTGACAGGTTGTCAGCCCGTCGCCTAAAGTTGCAATACACATCCTCGAGTCCCTTAGTCGCCTCTTACAACACCCATGGGTAAGAAATGGGGTGATGCTATTCTAAGCCGGCATCACACAGCAATACGTCACAAACTTTACCTTATTTGAAAATGAACGTCGATAAAATGTTATATTAAAACGAAAGTAAGAAAAAGGACATCCTTAACTTATGTTTTCGCACACCAACAGATCTTAGTCATAGTATAAAGAAGGAAGTACGTTATCTTCATACAAACGCACCGCGCGCGGCTTGTATGTGTGCGCGATAGTATCTATGCGTCGTCGCACGCACACGCGGACACATCTCGGGTGGTTTCGCACTGCGCTTCGTCGGGGCCGCTAGTCGACACCGCACGATGAGTCACGCGTCACGGCTTACTAGTACCGCGAAACCATGATTGTAAAATGGTTGATGTAGCAAAAAAAAGTATACTGTGTCTGATTATTAATCAATTCCTTATTTGTCTCTTTTCAAATTACCTACTGGGATAGGTACCTAAGTAATTCATTTGTTTTAATATGATAGATAATTTTTACTATGTTAAACTCGATGATGAGATTTATTGGTTGTATTTAGTTGTCTATTTGGTATAATTATTGGTTTTCTTCCTAGTAGGTATAGGTGCTTTTGATCTGCAAGTTGAGTGTGCCGGTTGCTCACATTAGGTATTGTTTTTTCTTTCTTGTCGTATGAAGGGGCACCGAGTCGTGAACGACCCAATGAACTGTGTTGTCAGTTTTAAGCCGACTGCGTAAATTAACTTGGTATAGTCCTTTCGCTCCCGAACAAAGGACGCCGCGTGCAAAAGCAAAGAGCGATCATTGATGGATAAATGATCAATCATAATTGAATTAGTTATATTTTACAGAGATGAAATGCTCAACTAACTCCGCCCCGCACGTCTGATGGTCGTGCAACCAGATGCCACACATTGTATCATGTTTCCCAAACAAGATTCTTTCTTTCATTAAATAGGAATCATCATCGTGTGGTTAGGTAAAACTGACCTCAGACACCTTGGATGGACCAAAACAATTTAACATGCAACTGCTCCACGCTTACCAAATCCTAGGCACTGAATTGAAATTTTGTTGAAAGTGACATCCCTGAGAGAGTAGGTAATTATAGCGCGGATTGGGCCGGAGTTGGCCTACTTCCCCCCTTCTTTATACTATGTCTTAGTACTACTGCTTTTGATTTAAGAACAGGTTGCTATTTTACAGAAACATTACGTTTTTCTTAAATCCTATAAAAAAGGAAGAAGCCTGATCACCTCAGTCACTGTGTGCGTAACACATAGTTTTTACTTCGGCACTTGCACTGTAACTTATCGATATTATATTTCAAAGTCTGGTCACCCCATTTTTCTTAGCGTTACGCATTTTCTATTTCGGCACCCACCTGAGCTTGTATACTTTAGCCGGATTCATCCACATTGAAAGTGAAAGATTGGTTACCTTATTCCTTATTGGTATTGCGTAACACATTATTTTTAATTTGGTAAGTTCTTACCCCCCATTTCGGGTCTATTAGGAATAAGGGACTCGAGTATATTGCGACTCTAAAATGTTTGTTTACGCTCTTCCTGCCCCGCAAGAGATTATACGCGTGATACAATATGTATGTATGTATTAGCAGTTTCTCATGATCCAGCGGTCCCTGGTTTGATACTTAGAAAGAAACAGACAAAGTTAATATTCATAGGGACGTAAAGTTTCTTTCCTTCTTAATTATGCAAAAAATTAATTCTGAAAAGTTTGGTCGAAAACGTTCAGTTTTCAAATTAATTTTTCCTTTGCTCATTAGTTAGCAGGACTTATCCGCATTATATGTCAAAATGTGGTCACCCTACTTTGCGTTACACATCGTTTTTACTTCGGCACCCACTGGCACCCCTGTTAGGGTCGATTGACGCGTTCTACACGTCTATTAGCAGCTGTTTTTGAGGAAAAATAACGGGCTTTTGTGTTGTATTTAATTAATTCTTGTTTTTGGGTGTACATTATTTACTACTTATAAGAGTTACTCAATGTGTTTGAAATTGTTTTTGCTTTACGTTTTATCACGCTTTTGTAGTTAAAATTAATGTTTCCACAAAATCTTTAAACGAAATCAGTGTTCTTTTAGAACGTTACTAAAGTTATTCGATTTTATAGTAATTTCGAACAACGGACAACTTACTTATGATGACGTTACAGCCATATCTTGTGGAACACTAAGTTGACGAAAAACCTGTTAAATCTAGTTTTTACAACTGCAAAGTTCACTTAAAACAAGTGCTAAACAAATTCTAAATGTATGAATAAATTTAGTTGCTGGCAGCCCCGAGAGAAAAAAAAAGAAATCTTTTACGAACATGTTTCTCCAGGCGCGAAAATATTTCAATACTCGTACTTATAACTTTTGCTTCGTTACCTAGATCAATATAGTATTTTGCCAATTCATTGGCCTGGAAAATCCATATCAAATATACTCTAAAAACTTGTTGTCCTTTCTGCCTCTAAAACCCAGTTTCTATTAATAATAAAGTGACCCAAAACTTTTTGTAATTTCCGTATAAGCTCCTAAGGTCTAGTTGTATGTGCCTTGGGTTTTCGATGGTCAGGACAAAAATTGATTGTCACCAAAAACTCAAAGAAGATTTATTAATTCGAGCAAAATTTCAAACGGTGAAATAAGTTTTGGCTTATTACGAAGCAATGTTTTGTTATAATACGTAAATGTACAGCCAAAATTAAGCTGGGTTAGACAGTTTTGACTTCTTCTAACTGTTCTCAAGAAAAAAGAAAAAAAATATATTTTTTTCGAACGGCCCCAAAATATTTGTTATACGTGGCGACAGCGACCGTATTTTACTATCGCCAAAGCTCTGACTATACCGCAAGGGATAAAGGCGTGTATGTAAAATAGTAAATTGACGCAAAACTTTTTGTAATTTCCGTCAACCAAACCCTTATATAGGGGCATTATCTAAAGTCAAACACGAGTTAGCAGAAGTTAATTTCCGATTTCGAGTTATTGGCGTAATTACGCTCTATAATATAATGTTGTTTGTTTTGAGGTTTCATCAGCACGTTTATTGATTTTGTTATTACGAGTGGAAAGTATGTGGGCCGCATTTCAACGCAGAAATAAAGTAAGTAAATTTTTTTTTTGCTTTATAAATCTGTGTGACGTCGGAATTGATGGCGTAGCGGATAGGGACCCCTGCCTGGTACGCCAACGTTCGTGAGTTCGATCCCCACAAGGCACAAATATTTGTTAACAATATACAGAAAACACACAAAATGTAATACTCATGTGATTTACAGTAACTCATAATGAAATTGTACAATACATTAGCGACTTGAGAATTGTTGGACGTCAATAAATGCAAAGTTTTCTAAATTTGTAAACCTAACACGAGAAGTATTTCAAAAATTTAATATTTAATTCACTTTTAGTCCTCATACATTAACAACACCCACTCCTGAACGTTTAAATGACTAATGGTTTCCGCAGAAAGAGCGGAAAATTCATGACAATAGACAGTATTAAAAAAAAACTACGTTCAGGTCAACAGCTCGATAAATCACAGGCAATTGTAGGTATTGCATTGTTGTTTCGGGTATGATTGATAGGAGTTTATCGATTCGGGATATAGAGCAATAAATAGGGGAACACATTTGAATACTGTCGGTGAAAAGGTGAAAAGTGTTGTTAGGAAGTGTAACTACAAGTGAGAAGTGTGTTTAAACAAGACACACAACATTGTCTAAATGTACTGTGTAAAAACGCATAATGAAAAACTGTGTAAATAATTGGATCCTAATAACTTTAATTTGTGAGTGTATATATGGCGTAGCGTTCTGCTACATCGTAGTATAATGCTACGGCGTAGTTTACTTGCTACGACGTAGGACAGCTCTACGACACAGGTGCTAAACCTTAGGGCAAAACAAACGCCTTTAGTGTGATAAGGACCACTTCCCATATAGTCCACATCCAACAACGTCTACGTCTCAAAAATACCACTTCCCTTTATCACTATTCTAACAGTTCCGTTGACACTGACTCATTTCTTTTATATCATTATTTTGTCAAATAGTGAATCCAAGTTTTACTGCTCCATGATCCGGAGTATGCCACCAGCGAATTCGGTGCAAGTTTTATTGGAAGTTCCGCAATAAAAAACGAAATACGATACGAGACTGAAATAGACGGCCGCGTCAATAGTGGTATAGCTCGGTGCCGGGAGGTAGAAATAAAGGATTCTCTTTTGAAAAGGAGTAAAGAGACGGTACATTCTACGAGGGAAAGGTACAATCATGAGAATTTTAGCAAACTTGCAATATTTTCTACCGTGAGCAGGATTGTAAAAATTGAAAAATCCCGCCTAATATTTTTTTAAAGGTGCGTTCAGAAAAATCAAATATTATGTTTCACACACATACACATACATACATACACACATCACGCCTATATCCCTTGCGGGGTAGGCAGAACGCAAACGACCGCAAAACGGACATTTACGCCACGTCTGACAAATGTTTGAGGGTCATTCGAAAAATTGTGCATAGCGTTATGATTCACAATTTTAATCAAACAAAACGATTTTAACAAAAATAAATAACTGGCTGAATTGAATTATCAGAACGTACCACCTACATCATAATGTGTTTTTTCTTTAGAAAACCTGTTCAAAGTTCCACTGCTGGTTATTGATTAAATTTGATGAAATGAGATGTTGAAATGATGTCAAAATTAAAATCACTTTTCTTCATCCATTAGACAACACCGACTTTTGCCCACTAGAATGAAGCGGCAAAACTGTTCTTTTTGATCAGAAAAAACTTCTTAAATTTATTTCAACATTTTATACCAAATTGAAAGAGTTTTATTGAATGCCCTAAACAACCTGTCCAATTTAATAGAATTCCGTCTCAACCTAATGTATTGAAGAAAAATATTTCAAGATATCGAAGATTCCAGACCAGATATTTACTTAAAGATGTGTTGATACTTGTAACGGTAACGAGGCAATATCGGTAAAGTGTCAAAATCGTGTGGCGCGACTGACCCACGGAAATTGAAAATATGACGGAAATTGTTGGCTCTACAGTGTAGCAGTATAAACGTTGGGCCCTTGGGTACTTAGCTTGTGGGTTTGATTCTCATTTTGTAAAAAAAAATAATATTATACTTGTACGCTTTTAAGGGTTTTGTAGTCTACTAAAAACCCTTATAATTTTTGCAACTCTGTCAGTATTCTCAAAGCAAAACATAACTTTATACGGGGTGTAAGAGATGGCCCTCCGAATACTGATTGGGTGCATACAGACCATGAAAGTGAGCAACTTTCCCCTAGGAACATAATTATATCAGGCAACGACAAAAAAAAATACCTGCGACAAAAAATCAAGATCAGCTGACTACAGTCAAAAATTTCCTGTCGGTGTCGTAATGTATATCACAAGTTTAAGCGACAGGCTGACAACCTGTCACTTTAGAGATATACGATTTTTTTGTAAAGGCCCTCAAATATTTGACAGAAGTGGCGAGACCGACCATATTGTTACGGCCGTTAACGCTCTGCCTACCCCGCAAGGGATAAACGCGTGATATGGGTGTAATAACCCACAACCTTACAACTATGCAATTATGTCTGAACCCCAGATAAATGCTTGCCGATATAGGTATACCTTACTTATGAAAATGTTCCTGTTTCAAAAATATCAGATAGCAAAACTCATTAGCAAACCAACACAAAAGTAAGAATACTCGTAAAAAATAAAATTAAGGGCCAAGTGTAACTTTGACATTTTTCGATAGTATTTTTCTGCTTTCAGCTAAAAAATACTATTTTTAATAAACATACACGGCATACACATATCACGCCTTTATCCCTTACAGGGTAGGCAGACTGTAAATTGTCGTAAAAACGAACATTTACGCCATGTCTGACAATCATAAGAGGGTTATTCAGAACGTTGTGTATCGCCATAGTAACAGGCTGTCAGCCCATCGCCTTAAATTGCAATACACTTTAAACCTTCGAATCTCCTCTTACGACACCCACGGGAAAGAAATGAGATGAAGCTATTCTAAGCCGACATCATACGATATATTGACCGCTTGAATAAATCGATTATATAAAAAGCCAATTTTAAATTTTAAAGTGCAAATTTTACCTACTCCTTTTTTGCGCCACGTATTTGCACCGAAAATTTTTTTGGGGCCTTGATGACGCATCAATCAAAATACACGACACCTAATTTCAGAACCCTTATAATATTTTTATTTGGTGCTTATTTCATCTTTGTCAGTATATTTGACAAAAATATATTGTTCGTAAACAAAAGATTGCGTTCAAATCTCTTCTTTTCGTATGGGACACCGAGTCGTCCAACTACCTGATGAAGCCTGATGTTAGAGTTTTTCAACCGCCTACTACTAGTAGTATGCCTCTGACATGGTTGAGTAATCATAGACAGCAACCGGGACCGACGGCTTAATGTATCTTCCGAAGCACTGGACCATCTTTCTTTTCGGATAATCAAGTGGTTCAGCCTGCAAGACTGGTAACAATATATCAATTTCGTGAGTGCCCCACCGAGAATCGAACCCGAAACCTTATTGCTTTGCAAGCAGTCGCAGTTCCTCTGCGCCAAATCGGCCGTAAATTATAACCAATTTTAAGTGTAAACTACCGCAAGGCTTAAATTTCAGTGTTACCTAAAATCGAATAAGATATGAAATATCGCCATCTTTAAAATAAAGTTTATATATTATTCGTTTTTTTAAATACATGTTTGCCTAACTACTTCTTTTTCCTTTCCTATGGGACACCGAGGCGACAAACGACTCAACGAAACCTGGTGTCAGACCAGTAATAATCGATTTTTTTAAATCGATTACTTGTTACTAAAGTCACATCCCTAAATTCAGCTGAATTCAGACACCCTCTCGGGACGACTTCGCGATTGCATTACTAAACTCCAGGGACGCATGTGACACAATGAAATGAACCTTTTGAAAATCTTGACTTCAATTTGAAACAAATGTCGTTTACTGGTGGTGGCGTAAAGTTACATGCCTTGTGATTAGCCTGGCTGGCCTTGAGGCAGTGGCTTTACTTTTATTTATTTCTATCTCGCCCGAGCCTGTTTTCTATAAGGATAATACAAATTGCCGTGTGATGCCAGCTTAGAATAGCCTCACCTAATCTTTTTTCCGTGGTTTTCATAGGAGGCAACTAAGGGTCAAGGCTACATGTGTTTTGTAATTTAAGGCGATGGGCTGACAACCAGTCGCTATGGCTAAAATTGCAAAAAATTACGAAAAAGATCAGATCGAGAATCAGCTGAAATACTTTTGTCATATTTCAACCCATGTTCCTTGGGTAAAGTTGTTCCTTGTCACTAGCTCGTCTTGAGATTTTATTATCGGTCACTTGTAAAATTTCACCTTGTATGTATGTATACATTCATAATCCCTATCGTCGAATTACTCGACGACCCTTGGTATCAGTTTTTCAACCACCATGTTTGTGTTACGACAGACCCACCGTAATCTAACAAAAGTACAATTTTCTTTCCCCATTTTCTAAAAACTTACAAAACTTTCAAGCTAGGGCAGGATTTGAACCTGCGACTTTCGCCGTCACGGGTTAGTTTTAAAAATACCACTTACTCTACCCTATAAGGCTATCTACAGAAACTTCTAGCAAAGAATACTAAATATAGCTTTTGAACTGAAACAAAAGTCGTTACCTAGGGGCGAGTTCAGGAAACTTCTCAATTGCATTGCTGAATTCAGAAGAATAATGTTATAACTAAAAACTTTCATAGTGAACTATGCAAAGCGATGTAATGATTCTTAGTGTCTTGTGAAAAAGCAGTCTAATTTTGATTGAATTAGATAGCAAGGTATTTAGCTTCTTCCGCACTTATGATGGCTAGTAATGCAGCTAGTTGAATGCACCACGCGTACGACCGCAAGTTAATGCAAATGCACAAGCGATGCACTTTACTCGCACTACTTCCACCGTATTACACTCTACACGTGTTTCGCCCCTCCACGGAGCATCATCAGGAGATGTTCGACAGTCGAGTTCCGAGCACTGACTCGACTCGGAACTCGATTACTAGCCATCATAAGTGCGGAAGAAGCTAAATACCTTGCTATCTAATTCAATCAAGATGGACTTCCGCAAAGTAACGCCTGATACAATTACTTACTCAGTCTAATTTTCACTTAACATATATTAGATTAAAAGAAATTAGATTAACATATATTAGTGCCGTGTGATGCCGGCTTAGAATAGCATCACTCTATTTCTTTCCCGTGGGAGTCGTAAGAGGCGACTAAGGGACTCGAGGGTGTGTAAAGCAATTTTAGGCGATGGGCTGACAACCTGTCACTATGGCGATGCACAATCTTCCGAATAACCCTCAAACGTTTGTCAGACGTGGCGTAAATGTCCGTTTTTTGCGGCCGTTTACGCTCTGCCTACCCCGCAAGAGATAAAGGCGTGATATATGTATGTATGTAAAATAAATATTATATTGACATCATCGTCACCTTTTTAAAAGTTTTTATTTTTATTAATGATGGGTTTGCTCTTGACTCTAGTTTAGGTCATAAGACAGAGACAGAGTTCAAGATGGAGCGAGCTCACCCAGAAGAAGCCTGTTCACTCTTACTTTGAAGTAATTCTTACTTGGTATTCAATCATCGTCATCGCTATCTAACTAATTAAAATTGAAGCTATGTTGAAAAACTACCCATACATACATACATAGACATATTACGCTTTTAGCCCTTGCGGGTAGGCAGAGAATAAACAGACGTAAAATTACTGTTGCTATGGCTTCGTCTCACAAATATTTGAAGACCGTTTAGGACAAATCGTGTTTCACTTCTGGAAGTAGCGATTGAAAAACTCTGACACCAAGATTCAGCAGTTCGTTTATCAACACGGTGTCCAACAAGAAAATAGTACTATAGTGACAGATTGTCAGTCTATCGCCCAAAACTGTAATACACATAAAACACTCCAGTCCCTTAGTTGCCTCTTACGACACACGTGGAGACGAAATTGGGTGATGCTATTCCAAGCCTCACACGGCTTAAAAAACTACTTAGTCTGCAAACAGTTAAAGTAAATGAAAGTAAGTTTGTGTGTATTACGCAGTATTTTTGTATTCGTGTATGTTCCCTACCTATGGACCATCGGGTCGTTGAATGACCCGGTCTCCAACACGCAATTTTTTTCACTATTAAGGAATGTTACATTTTATTACCATATAAGTTCTCTTGAACTAACCTTTTATGACATTATGCTAATGTTTATTTCAGCAACTTCATTCCAATAATTAACCATTTTCCTACAAAACATTATTCCCTAGGGAATAATTATGTCGTAACTTTGAAACTGTGTTGTTACAACGCTGCTTTGGGGGACAAAGAGCGATTGAAACTTCCTCCTTATGTACAAAATCATATTTATATTTAAATACATTTACTCACGCCTATATCTCTAAATGCCGTGTGATGCCGGCTTAGAAAGGCATCACCCCATTTTAGTAGTGTCGTAGGAGGCGACTAAGGGACTCGAGGGTTAGTGTATTGCAATTTTAGGCAATGGGCTGATAACCTGTCACTATTGCGATACACAATTTTCTGAATGACCCTCAAATGTTTGTCATATGTGGCACAATATCCGTTTTTTACGGCCGTTTACGCTTTGCCTACCGTGCAAGGGATATAGGCGTGACATTATGTATGTATGTACTGTACACTCTTGCGCGGTAAGTATACAATTCGAAAGATCCAACCAGCATATTGCTGTTATATCGCAGTACTTTTATAAATGAAAATAAGAAATTGAAAAAATGTCACCGCGCGCGATACAATAACTTATACTAGATGTCGCTTGTACGTCGCTTTGAGACGAGTACCAACAGATTGAAAAATTGGCAAGTGTCAGATGGAGCGCCGGTAGCTCAGTTGGCAGAGCAGTGGGACGGTACCCCACGAACCCGGGTTTAAGTCCCGGCGGGCGCTGACATTTTTTCAATTTCTTATTTTCATTTATGAAAATAATATAGCACTGTGGGTGCATAATAAAATCATAGCAGTACTTTTAGCTCAGAAGAACGGTCATGTTTTAAAACAATCGCCTGCTCTTTGCTAACCGATTTGTATGCACGTTTACACCTTCCAACAAAAATGTATTCTTTCGCGGAAATTCTCTGCGCATTCAGCAATATCAGTAAATACCTTTATGTTCCTCTTTTACACAATAGACCACTCCATTTGGTCTCAAGCTGCAAATTACAGCAACTTTGCGATAGTACGACTCCTGGGGGACGAATACGCGACTTTGTCGTCGACGTTTCAGCTTTCAGTGCCTTAAGTACGTGTCTTTGTGCTTTTCAATACTCTACGTCGCTTGACAATGTATTGTTGGTTACAGTGTTTGACGAGCTGCACGGGGGCGACCGATAGATGTCGCTGTTGGATTTTGAAACGCCAAAAAAATAAATTTTGTAATAATTCAAATACATGAACGTGTATTTGAACAAAATTGACTATCGGCTACTGATGAAAAAACAACATATATCATAATTGCTGATACATTAAGTTTTCATTAATGATAATAAGAAAGGCAGAACCAGTGTCACAGTACCCTACGGTCCCGGGTACAAGTCTCAGCGGGCGCTATAATTTTTCAATTTCTTTTTATATTTATAATAATAGTATAGCACTGAGTATGCATTATACCACAGTATAAAAAAAACCGGCCAAGTGCGAGTCGGACTCGCGCACGTAGGGTTCCGTACCATTATCTATAAAAACGCGCAAAAACACGTGTTTTGTATGGCAGCCCCCTTTATTTTTTGTATTTGTTATTATAACAGCAACAAAAATACAACATCTGTAAAAATTTCAACTGTCTAACTTTCGCGATTCATGAGATACAGCCTCCTTAAGTATTAACTTTATTAAATTTTTTTGTGTTTTTTGTTATAGCGGCAACAAAAATACATCATCTGTGAAAATTTCAACTGTCTAGGTATAACGGTTTAGGAGATACAGCCTCGTAACTGTAGGTCGGACGGACGGACAGCCGAGCCTCAGTAATAGGGTTTTCGTTATTACCCTTTGGGTACGGAACCCTAAAAACTATGATTACGGAATATAATTTTAAACAAAGCCTGCACTTACTTTAAAAGCTTTCAATCTTTTCTAGCTAGTCAACTATTCAAGAAGGTTAAAAGATTCTATTCTTCTATTAGCTTAAAATATTGTAGCCATTTCAATAAAACATTCTTGTTCAAAAAGGCAGATTTAAATTACTTTATTTTAGAATTAATTGCGATAGCTTAGCACCGTTTTTTATTGTGTTTTTAATAATAAAATATTACTTTTCAAACAAAGAAAACACATATAATTCAAATTATTATTATTATTAATATTTTATTAAAACAAAGGTATTCATTACATCTTATTCAAAAACATAATTCAGATCATAATTATATTATTTTTGGAAGCTCTTAAATATATATCTAATTTGATTTGAGTAATATGTAAAATATATATATGTCGCAGTATTATGGCAGAATTAGGATTTCGGCCGAAATCCTAGGATTTTGGCCAAAAGCCGGATTATGGTAAAATTGTAGACTTCATTCGACCATCGTCCTAAGTAGATCTAGGATTTCGGCCATAATCCTAGGATTTTGACCGAAATCCTGGATCTACGTAGTAATATGGTAAAACGAAGGCTTCAGAACACTTTTTATAGATTTTGTAGTGACTATACATACATAAATACTTGCGGAGTATGCAGAGTTTTAATGGCCATAAACAATTTTGAGGGCTATTTAAGATAAAACGTGAATGAATATCGAAAAATAAAATGGTAATACACATGAAAACTTCCATCCGTTAGTCGCTTCTGGGTGTCGTACCCGCGGGAATAAATGGGTGTGATGCTATTTTAAGCCGTCATTACACGGAATAGTGACTATCGCCATGCATTACTATTTGTCTTTACTTTAATTTGTATTCTTATTATGCTTTTGGAGAGAAAAATAAGAACTTAAGAAAATTTGATGAAACAAAATAAATGACACAAAAAATATTTATAATAATCAAATCAGTCTTTTATTTTTATTGATTCCAGATAGAATGTACTAATTACTATTATTATTAGGTATCTAGTCTCAATATAAAAATTAACCATTTTTCATAAACATTTAAGTGCAAACATCTTTTAACTATGACTAATATAACAAACATTAAATAATTCGTTTTTCTGTCATTAACATAAACTTTTAAGTATCATTTCTTTCATTAAAGATTTTTCAAGTAGTAAAAACAATATTTTTAGATAATCACATAAGTAACTCTTTATGATATTATTAGATGAGTAATAAAATAAACCTTTGGGTGTCTTCTCTTTTACAAAATATAACAAGGTAAACATAACCTCCTGTTATCATTTGCATCACCTAGTATCTAAATAAAGATTAAGAATGATAGAAATAAACACTTTTCTTTTTTTAAAATAAATCAGTATTTTCGGAAAGAAAAATATTTTCACATTAACAAAAAATAACAAATTTAGCGTTGTTCTTATCGATTGGTCTTAGTTTAATCAACATCGATTCGTTTAATAGATTAGGTTGGACTCTTTTCTTAATTATTACTTATTGTGGCACTTTGACGAATTGTGGCACCTTGAATTGCAGGTACTTCATTTTTTTACAGATACGTCTGTTATTTTTGCACTGTATCTTTGACTTGCTGCAGGCACATTTTTTATAGCCTTGTCCTCCGAACATTGAAAGTTTTCCAGCAATCTCACGTAAGCCCATTTCGTTTTGTGGAACTGCATCAGTAAATGCAATAAAAGATGTTTGAATGGTGTTTCGAGGGAGCCAGCCGCGCGCGGAGGAGGAGCGTATTGTTCCCTCCCGCTCATAAATTCCCCCGAATCGCGATTAATGCCATAATACTAAGCAGATCCAGGATTTCGACCAAAATCCTAGGATTATGACCGAAATCCTGGATCTGCTTAGGACGATGGTCGAATGTAGTCTACAATTTTGCCATAATCCGGCTTTTGGCCGAAATCCTTCTGCCATAATACTGCGACATATACAAATACAGTAGAAATGGAATTGAAAACAGTGCTGTTATCTTCTGAAAGTTTGCCAAACACTTAGTAGGATTGTTTATCATTTGACATGTTTCCAACCATGAATTCATTTTAAAACACAGATACCATTATAGAGAATGTTTAAAAATGGGTAAGTGTATACCAAATGTGTAGTATGTACAATCATGACCGAAAAATTATAGTTTGAGTTGGGTTTCCAAACAGGCTATTCATCCTTGTCTAAAAGAATAACCTTATTATTAAAGGTTGCTCTTCACTTTTTCCCTTGAGGAGTAGGCAGAGCGATATCGTTGCTCTAACAATTTTGCTAATCCAGTTTCATTTCACTTTATTGTTCTAAGATAAATGAACCATTTTTCAAACAAAAGTTAAATGTGTCTGGAAAAGACGTCAAAGACAAAAAAATTGATTTAAAAATTGGATAAGAGGTCCTACCCGAAAAAGTTATAACCTTATTGCAAATTAATAAAAACATTACCATAAGATTCCCTATTAAAACCGATTTACTTCATATCGCCAATAGATGGAGTAAGTGCGGCAAAAAGAAACACTAAGTATAAATTATTAATTTTTATCAAATGCACATTTAGGGCCTGCATCGATTTTTTAAACGTCTTTTTCTCACTAATGGCAAGTCCTGTGTGTGAGAACAGAGCGGATTCGCTATATTTAGATGATTTTTCATTCTTGTTTATTATGTGAAAATTTCTCACATAATGAACAAGTAATTAAAAAACTGTACGACAAGAATCTAGTAATGTACAAGACGTATCGTATTCGCAAAAATAACATGTTATGTTCATAAGATTTCTATACAAAAAACATTTTTATACACTACGCAAAAAAGTGAAAAAAAAACAGACCAAACTTTGAAAAAAAAAATCTATCGTGCAAACTTTCTTTAATCGTTTTTTCCAGCGACCAGAATCTAGATAATAGAAAATCATTATACATAAAAATATGGTGGTTATCATATTCACCAACGAAATAGCATGCATCAAAAAATACCCACTTCTCAAATTCCCTTAATCCTTAAATTCAAATCTTCCTTAACGTGGCCTTTTACTACATTTTTCCCGTAAATAATAAGTGTTTCATGTCGTATATTCACCAACAAAATTGCGTGCATCCAAAAATACGCATTTTTCTCACGGCACGCCCTTAACGTGGCCTTTTACTACATTTTTCCCGTAAATAATACGTGTTTCATTTCGTCTACCATGTGCCTAATTACCCAATAATGTCGTTCCCCCTTGTTGATGGATGTAATTGTTATTAGATCAGAATGTTATCATTGTAGGGGGTAGCCCTTCCGGGTTATAATCGTCAATTTTATGAGGATATATTCCAATTTTACGAGTTGTTTGTATGTTATGCTATTGAGTGCTAAGCTTTAAATGATATCTAAGGTAGTTTCTTAGTTTATATCAATGTGCCGTGTGTTTTTTTTTAATTTATTAATGATGGGTTTGTTCTTGACTCTAGTCTAGGTCATAGGACAGAGACAGAGTCTAAGATGGAGCGAGCTCACCCAGAAGAAGCCTGTTAAGGCACTGGCACTCCCACACACTGACGGAACGCAGCAAGCTACTTGGCGCCAGACTTCGGTGGGATGGTGGTCGCGAGCCAGGCGGCCCCTTACGGAGCCTTCCACCGCTTGGTGGACCGCTAGGAGGTAGATCCCGTACCACCCGTACCGTGTTGCTGGCTTGGAATAGCATCACCCCATTTCTTTCCCGTGGGAGTTGTAAGAGGCGACTGAGGGACTTGAGGGTGTGTATTGCAATTTTAGGCGATGGGCTAACAACCTATCACTATGGCGATACACAACATTTCGAATCACCCTCAAATATATGTCAGACGTGGCGTAAATGTCTGTTTTTGCGGCCGTTTACGCTATGCCTACCCCGCAAGCGTGATATATGTATATATATATGTAAGACAGTTTCTCCACTTGTCGTCCGTAGCTACGTATTTTTAACGCATCGTAATGCGTGCGTCTGCTAGACGAAAGGAAATTGCGGGTTCCGATCTAATTCTTAAAGAATTTCGTTGCGTTACGGTGCGTATTTGATGCGTCTGTCAAGTAGTTTGACAGACGCATGCGTTACAGTGCGTTAAGAATACGCAGTGACGGAAAACAAGTGGAAAAACCGCCTCATGCTGGCAGGGTTTATTTTTTATATAGGTAAGGAAACCTTTTTTTTTTTACTTACAAAATTTTTAAGTTCGGGCAGGATTTGAACCTGCGACTTTCGGCATTACTAATGACGACGCCTCTTCCATCTGGTTTTATTCCTTATTTAAGTTTTCCGTTTATATTTCAACAAAAAAACCCGGAAATATGTAGCAATTTTTATAAAATTACAAGAATAAGGTAGAGAAAAATTCTAAACAAAGTTATCAAACTCGACTCGCAGTCTTAACTTCTGAAATAAGTTTGAATGTTCAGCTCTTCGTTAGGAGTTTAGAGTGCCCTTGTACAACTCCGTTACTTACGCCAGAACGGAGTCTCGCGTATTTAAAATGCAGATAGGAATGAAAAATTGGCCAAGTGCATATCGAACTCGCGCACTAAGGATTCCGTACCATTATTTACATACATACATACATATATCACGCCTATATCCCTTGCGGGGTAGGAAGAGCGTAAATGGTCGAAAAAACAGTCACTTCTGACAACCATTTGAGGGTCATTCAGATAATTGTGTATCACTATCGTGACAGGTTGTCAGCCCATCGCCTAAAACTTCAAAACTCATGTATCACTAGAGTCCCTTAGTTGCCTCATACGACACCCATGGCAAAGAAATGGCGTGATGCTATTCTAAGCCGGCATCACACGGCATTATTTTATTAACTAATTTACTGTGTGATGTGAATTTGCCGTGTGATGCCGGCTTAGAATAGCATCACCCCATTTCTTACCCATGGGTGACGTAAGAGGCGACTAAGGGACTCGAGGGTGTGTATTGCAATTTTAGGCGACGGGCTGACAACCTGTCACTATGGTGATACACAGTTATCTTATTGACCCTCAAACTTTTGTCAGAAGTGGTGTTAATACCCGTTGAACGGCCGTTAACGCTCTGCCTACCCCGTAAGGGATATAGGCGTGATTTATGTATGTATGTATGTAATTTACTGTACATAAGAAAATACAAAATAGGTCTTAATGGAAAAACGGTACTACAAGTTGTGCTTAATTCTGAAGCAATTTTTACAACAGACCTAAATAAGTGTAAGTAGATTGTAGGTGCCGTGTGATGCCGGCTTAGAATAGCATCACCCCATTTCTTGCCCGTGGGAGTCGTAAGAGGCGACTAAGGGACTTGAGGGTGTGTATTGCAGTAGGCGATGGGCTGACAACCTGTCACTATGGCGATACACAATTTTCCGGATGACCCTCAAATGTTTGTCAGACGTGGCGTAAATGTCCATTTTATGCGGCCATTTATGCTTTGCCTACCCCGCAAGGAATTATAGTAGTGTATGTGTGTATGTATGTAGATTGTAGATAAACGGATAAAACGTGCAATATATTACGGTTTGTGTAAAAATGGAAAAAGAAACAAATATGTCTCGTAAGAAAACTATGAATATAGGATACGAGCTTTCCAGTATTGACAACACAGATATGGGGCCAGCCTTAAGTGTTGCCCCCTACAAAATTGCTATAGCAACATTGTATTGAGCTTCTCAAATGTCGGTTTAATTACGTAACGACAGAAGACACTGAAACAGAGTTAACGAGGGATAGTGAAAGGTCACTTAGGGATGATCCGAGAAAACTAAAAACCTTTGAGAGATAAACGGCCGTAAAAAACATTCATGCGGATAAATGTCGTCATAGTGACAGGTTGTCAGCCCATCAGCTAAAATTGATATTGATTTAACATGTAACACTCGAGTCCCTTAATCGTCTCTTACGATACCCACGGGAAAGAAATTAGGTTATGTCATTCTAAGCCGGCATCACACTAAGAACCTAGGAGTAACAAAAAGGGTATAACAAGCTGAGAGGAGGTTGAAGTACCCATGAAACTAAACAACTTTCCCTGTGAAACATGGGGCCTCTAATACATACACAGTACACACATATGTATAAACATACATCACACCTTTATTCTTTGCAGGGTAGACAGTCCGAAATGGCCGTAAATAATGAACATTTACCCCACACCTGACAAACATTTGAGGGTCATTCAGAAAATTTAACATTTTGACAAGTCATAATGGTGACATTGTGACTCGTCCGTGATTGTGACAGATTGTCAGCCAATCGACTAAAATTGCAATACATGTGTAATCCTCGAGTCCGTTAGTCGCCTTTTACGACAGCGAGAAACGGGGTGATGCTATTCTAAGCTGGCATCACACGACAAAAGTCGATACATCGTTATTTTTCATTGAAACGATCCGTTTGACTCCATTGCCCTTAACCAAGCCATTACCAAAAGTCAAACATCGAATAAACAAATTTCTAACTCCCCAAAAAATACAAATTCAATTACCCCTGAAAAATAGGCAAATAAAGGCCGGGCACATCCAGAATTAATTGTTTCATGTATTTCACAGTCCTGTGAGCATGTGAGGTATGTGAAGTGTGGTTAAGGGCCGCGTGAAAAGGGTTGCTGTGTGTTTTTTTTACGCCACATACTTGTAAAAGTATGTATAGGATGTGCAATTATGGGTTGATGTAGGCTAGAACGGTCAAACGAATTGAAGCAAGTAAGTAGTGAGTGAATTTGTAAAAATGTGTGCATTTTTGATTGCAAAATGTTTTCACTTTTGGAAAGAGTACTTGGCTAAGAATAGAATCCCCCTAATTCTGTCCGTAGGCGAAAGCGACTAAGGGATTTTATTCAGTGAATGGGCAGCAGCGATCCCTTGCAATCCAATATCTTGCACTGCGCTCACCAATCCCTCAGCCAAGCATGGTGAGTAAAGCAGGACCCCCCAATGGCCCATGTCGTGGCACCTTGCAAAGAATACTAAATATCCTGGACAATTCACACAGCACCATCTAGCCCAAACTAAGCAAAGCTTGTACTATAGGAACTTGATAGCTAATGATTTATATACTTTTTATAAATAACCACTTACATAGAAAACACCCAAACTTAACACAAATTTCTGAAAACTTACATAACAAATATTTCTCTTGGGGGGAAATAACCCACGACCCTCGACGTAGCAGGCAGGGTAACTACCCGCTACGCCATCGGGCAAGTCTATCTAGTTCCCATAGTACAAGTTTAGTTAAGCTTTGATTGTTATCTGTCCCTTGATAAATAAAACAAAAGCTTTTTTTGTTTGGGGCTAGATGGCTCGGTGTGAATTGCCCAGAATATTTATTTAGGTATTTGCTGTAAAATCTCTCTAATATCGTCAAGTCAGCCTTTCGCCTCAAATTGACAAACACATGACACCCTTGGATTCTTAAGTCGCCTCTTACGACTCGCGCAGGAAAGAAATGGGGTGATGTTATTCTAAGCCATAAGCCAGCATCACACGGCACCCACACGTTTTTAATATAAAGGATAACTTACATAACAATACATAATTTGCTGCCTTGTGATGCCGGCTTAGAAAAGCATCACCCCATTTCCTTCACGTGGGAGTCGTGAGAGGCGACTAAGGAACTTGAGAGTGTGTTATGCAATTTTAAGCTCTGTGGTAATACACAATTTTCCGAATGACCCTCAAATGTTTGTTAATCGTGCCGTAAATGTCAGTTTTCCGCGGCCGTTTACGCTCTGCCTACCCCGCAAGGGAATATAGGCGTGATCTATATAGGTGCGTGTGTGTGTGTTACATAGGGGTAGTAAATTAAGAGACGAATACACATAAAAAGGTAGAAAAGTAAATTGTTTCGCATTCAGACCTTTGATGTGTAGCGAGTGAAGCGAGTGTAGCGAGATGCGGGGCACGACAAACAAGAGCGACAAAGTCGAGTTTTTAGGGTTCCGCAAATAATAACAAACATAATATAATACATACTCCACGCCTTCTCCATTGCGGAGCAGGCTGAGTGTAAAAACGGACATTTACGCCACATCTGAACAATTTGAAAGAAAGAAAGAAAACTCATTTAAGGTCAAATAGAAACCGAAAAAATTTAGTATTATCATAGTAATGAAAGTCAGCCCATCGTCTAAAATTGCAATGAACGTGTAACTCTTTATCGACACACACGAGTTAGAAATGGGGTGCGGCTATTTTAAGCCGGCATCACACAGCATCTTTTATTCAATATATTATTAGAAAGAAAATGTAAACTGTTTCAAAACAGTGAATATACGAGGTGTAAGGGACAGACCTCCAAATACTGATAGGGTGAATGCATACCATGAGACTAAACAAGTTTTCAAAGTGTTATTGATGTTCAAAGAGAATGCTCCTGCCCACTCCACGGATTCACCCAACAAGTAGAAATAGGGTGGTGCTAGTCTAATCCGACACCTCGCGGAACAATCACTACTTTACTCAAAATAAGCTAATTTACAATGTTTCATGATCTGTTCAATGCCTTAAAAGGAACACAGTACTTTTTCTTTCCAGCAAAAGACTTGACAGACGCATCCGTTACGCACCGTAACGCTCTTTATTTGTATGGGAATAACATGGGATCGGATCGGTGCCGTGTAATAGCGGCTTAGAATGGCATCGCCCCAGTTATTTCCCGTGGGTGTCGTAATAGGCCACTAAGCGACTCGAGGTTTACTTGTGTATTTCAATTTTTTAAGATGGGCTGACAACCTGCCACTATTATACCAATACAAAATTTCCCAAATATGTTTAATCAGACGTGGCATAAATGTTTACGCTCTGCCTACCCCGCAAGGGACATAGGCGTGATTTGCGCAAGTGTCTTCTAGTAACTGTTAAATATGTGAAGCATTTCCTTTAAATGAACTTGTTTGTATTCTTCTTCCTCTTTTTTTGTGTGGGACACCGAGTCGTCTAACGATTATTCTCACCTGACAGACAATACGTTACGGTGCGTTAAAAATACGCCGCGACGGACAAAAAGTAGAAAAACCACCTATGATCCCAAAAACTTACAAGTAATAAAACTTCGTCCGCTCATAAATTGGATAGCCTTTCCGATAACCGCCATTTTTCGGTAACGGAGTAACGTAGGCCAGTAGACAATTTGTCAGCTATACATCATGGTAACGGAATGGAAGGTAACTTGAACCGATAGTCCAGTGAGCAAAGAGTTGGAGATTGCATTAATAGATAGGAGCCCACTTGCAACAAACTATGTCAGATAATTTAAACCACAAACTTGGTTTGATATTTCACACTGGGAGTCTACTTCAAAAAAGTAAAATATTTATTTAGTTTTTATTTATTTACAGTTTATTGCTCACAAAAACATTACAGGAAAGACAAAAAACATAAAGAAATACGACACAACAGGTACAGCTTATTTCTAAGTAGAAATTTCTTCCAGCTGACCCTCGGAAGTGAGACATTACAAAGAAAGGCAGAAAAGACGTGTACAACATTGTGTTGAGTGTGTGGTTAATGTTTTTACTGTTTGGAGATTTATTTTAAACACGCGTTCAACAGCTGTCTTACTTTTTTGTGGTAAAACCCTATGATGATGGCGTTTTCTACTGGCTAAGGATAATGGCATCTTAAAGTGATGCCTTTTGGATTATGCAACGCACCAGGAATCATGGATTTTAAGGTCATATATTTGTTGAATGATATAATTTTTTTGACTTATGCATTCGATCACTCACATTTTTTCATAATAATAATTTAGCATTCATTGATTGTTGTGAACCATTTTTTATTTGTTCAATGTTAGCGCGTTTTGTCGTCGTTGAGCCAGAAGCTGCCATATAACTTTCTATAATGCTTTTCTGTCATTTTGTGAGCAACCCAGATTTCGTCTTGTAAGAGATGCTTGTCACAAGACAAGTTGTCTTTAATACAAATATTAAAGTGACATCGTCGTAAGCGGGAAAATTATCTTTGCCATTTGGAAAATCTTGGTGAAGATAAAGTCAGTCAGCTTAAAACTCAAGCCAAAGAAATGCAACTACAAGAATGAAGTCAGCTACCTGGGACATGTCATTTCGCAAGCTGGTGTACAAACAAACCCTGAAAGGTTGAGGTAAGAAAGAAGTGACCAAAGCCAAAGGATAAGTAAGACAATTGTTCGAGCATTTCTTGGCTCAATCTACCGCCGATTTTTAAAAGAGTTCGCAAAAATAGCTAGATCTCAGCATTTTTTTTTTAAAGAAAAGATTTTTTTTGACAGAATGATTCCTGTAAAGAATCAGTTCAAGAAGAAACTGTATGAGTCTCCGATCTTAGGCTACCCACAATTTGGTGGCCAAATCTAATAGATACCGATGCCAGTTACATACTCTGATACCAGGGTTTATCGAGTCACTAGTGACTTAGTTGGTTTGACACGACAAAAAAACACTGACACCAGGGTTCATCGGGTCGCTTGTTGACTTGGTTAGTTCGACACGACATTATACGATAAAGACCAAAAAGATTTTATAAAGGTGTAACAAATCAAATAATTATATATATATATATATATATATATATATATATATATATATATATATCACGCCTATTATCCCTTGCGGGGTAGGCAGAGCGTAAACTGCCGCATAAAACGGACATTTACGCCACGTCTGACAAATATTTGAGGGTCATTCGGAAAATTGTGTATCGCTATAGTGACAGGTTGTCAGCCCATCGCCTAAAATTGCAATACACACCCTCAAGTCCCTAAGTCGCCTCTTACGACTCCCACGGGCACGAAATGGGGTGATGCTATTTTTAGCCGGCAACACACGGCATAAATAATAATAATTGAATTTAATTTGATTATTTAGTATTAGATTTTTATTTGTGAGTTATTCATTAATTTTTATTATACCGATGCAATTGTTATGTGCCTATTCGACTATGTTAAAGTGAATTGTTTTATATATTTTGAATTGTAATACTCTATACATAATGTATAATCTCTATACGTAATTGTGAAACATTGAAATTGAAATTGAAATTCTTTATTCAATGTTGGATAGTATTATCATATCACTTATTGACGTCATGAACCGTCATAACAATTTTGTAATGTCCTAATAGAAAACCGGCTCGGGCGGGATAAAAAAATAAAAATCAAAGCACTGTCACGGGGCTGGCCAGGTTAATCACACGGCATGTAACTTTACGCCACCACCATCTGAAAACGATATTTGTTTCAAATTGATTGAAATTAAACTACACCATCAGTGGTCATTTGTTGAATAAATTGAAATGAATTGAATCTTTATGTACCAAAATTGGCTTCTTCTTCATTTGCCCCGGTGTCGTTCCACAATTGACCAGCTTATATAGAAGCTTCCTCCAAAACGTTACGAGATGGATCGTTCGATTAAGCTGTTGACTTTGACTAGTGATCTTTAGAGACACTTTATCTGGAAAACAGGAAGATTATTTACACTGAGCTCATTGCCGGCTGATGTGGCGCAGTCGTAATGCAACTGGCTGCGGCGCCAAGGTTCCGGGTTCAATTCCCGGTGGGGCACTAACAAAATTTATATTTTATTTTTTATTTTTTTATTAATGATGGGTTTGCTCTTGACTCTAGTCTAGGTCATAGGACATAGATAGAGTCTAAGATGGAGCGAGCTCACCCAGAAGAAGCCTGTTCACTCTTACTTTGAAGAGATTAGGGTTGTATGCATTTGGAATAGGGATTGCAATCCCGCAATGCGGGATCCTGCAATCCCGCGGGATCCCGCGCCAATTTTGGCCTTGCGGGATCCCGCACGTTCAAAGCGCGGATCCGCGGATCCCGCACGGGGCGGTAAAAGCGCGCGCAAAGTTGCCGTTTCTTGCAGAACGGATACTGGTGGTTGGCGTCGGCGGCGGCGGGACTGTACAATATCACGCGACGTTGCCGTTTAGCACAATTTGTGTTCGTGTTCGGTCTCGGTCGGCTCGTGCGCGTCTCAGTCAGTTCAGTCAGTTGCACTAAGACTATCTGATACTTGCCTACAAATATATGCTGACCATCCAGCCTACTAGCGTAGAAGCTGAAAGAGCGTTTTCGGCGTCAGGATATATTTGTAGTTCACTGAGAAGCAGGCTGGGTGACGACACCATTGATACTATTTGCTTTCTACGAGCATACTTTCAAAAACGATCGCCATAGTGGTAGCCAAAGTTAGTAATAGTAACATAACAAAGATGTGATTTGATTAATCCAATAAAATTATGTGATCTCATACGTTAATGATAATAATTAGAGGTATAATATAAGAAACAGCAAAGTTAGTACTAGTAATAAAAAAGATGTGATTTGATTATTCCAATAAAAGTTGTGATCTCATATGTTAATGATAATAGTTATAATATAAGAAACAGCATTTTTTATATTATAAGACTGTTGATTTGTTAGATTAAGGACAAAATAAACAAATCAATGCAAGTCTAATTCATGATAAAATTACAATAAACAGATAAGTAGTAGAGTAGTAAGTAGATGTAGGACTAATTTTACTTACAAATAAATAATTTATGATTGTTTTTTTGTCAAGAAACAAATATATTTAGTTCCAACATGAAAGACATGCTTTAGTTTTTTAAATAAAAGTTTTTAACAAAAACCTGCATTCTCATATGTTTTTTTAACATCATTTCAACGGTGCGGGATCACGCGGGATCCGCGCGGGATTGGGTCAATCCCGCGAATCAATCCCGCGGGATTGGCGGAGGTGCGGGATTGCAATCCCTAATTTGGAAACACAGACGCAGGTAGTGAGTTCCACTCTTTAGCAGTGCGCATTATAAATGATGGATGACTGGAAGCGCTTAGTCCGAATTGGTGGAATGGCAACCAGGTATGGGTGGTATGGTATTATCGCTATGTTAATTTGTTTCCAGTCTGGTTAGGACATTGCAGGAACCACCTGATTGTTCGAAAGAAAGATGGTTCCGGGCACATCAAGCAGTTTGTCCTAGTTGCTGTCTATGATTATTTAGACGTCGGTCGTTACACAACCATGTCAGTAGCATACTAGTAGTAGTAGGCGGTTGAAAACCTCTGACACCGGAGTTCATCGGGTCGTTGGTCGACTCTCCTACGTGAAAAAAAACCTGAGATAAATTGCAGGTGAAAGTGTAAAAAAGTTACTTAAAATGTTTCAAATGGAGAACGAGTGCATTAAATTTAATGAGACCGAAATTGTGAATATAAAATACATGCACTCAGTCCCATTAATGTTTCCAGGCGTAAGTTGTTTTTTTAGGGCTTGACTCTGCAATTTTAGTCCCGGGGCTTTGAAATCTACATTTGACTAAATCTACTATACATACTATACCTGACTATAGTTTTTAGTTTTAATAGTCACAATTTAAACACTTTAGGGCGGTTTCGCACTTTTAAAACACTTTTTATGGTTTTAATTACATTCTACGTGTGTAATTTATTAAGTACAGATTCTGGTTAACATAGTTTTCAAATTGAACTAGTTTTCTCATAAGGGATGCCCAAGTTGATACATTGTTTAGTTAGGACTAGTTGTTACTCATGAATGTCCGAAAACTTAGATTTTGTGCTTTGTCGGTTTTAGTTACTATGTATGTTGGTAGTCGTTACAGAACTATTAGGTGTAGTAGAGTTGATAAATAGTTCAATAGATGAAAGTTTTTATATCTGTTTTTTACATTAGATGTTGTTATTTCTTGATTCTCCATACTTTTTGAAATTTTCTGTGGTGTCGTAATTCAAATCGTTTCAGTACAATTCCAGGTACCGAACATAAATGTTCAGATTTTAAGGTAAATCGCACACCTACCCGACAATACTGTGTGTGGTGCGTAACAACCACTATACAGGATGTAAGGGACAGCCCTTCGAATACTGATAGGGTGTGTTCAGACAATCAAACTGAACAACTTCCCTTTAAATATATATTTCAGGAAACGTCAAAAAATTATTGACTTCCCATAGTTAGTCTCTCTCTCTTTTCGTGTGGGTCACCGAGTCGTCCAATCCTAGATAGTTAGTGCAGTCACCTGATTGTGATTTCGCATGGGTTTTTTTTGTCTGTTCCTGATATGCCGTGTGATGCCAGCTTAGAATAGCATCACCCCATTTCATTCCCGTGGGTGTCGTAAAAGGCGACGGAGGGACTCGAGGGTGTGTATTGCAATTTTAGGCGATGGGCCGACAACCTGTCACTATGCATGGCGATACACAATTAGCCGAATGACCCTCCAGAATGGCCGTTTACGCCCCGCAAGGATATTATTGCTTTGTGAACGGCGTGATATATGTATCCATGTGTTCCTGACATATGTTTCTAGGGGAAAGATTTTCAGTTTCATGGTCCGAATGCAGCCTATCAGTATTCGGAGGGCTGTCCCTTACACCTCGTATTAATGTCAACCTGTGACAGCCCCAATTTTTATGTAGAACACTTGTATAAATACGATAGGACCTCCAAATTTTTTTCTGAATCTCAATTTTTGCGGTCCATTTTGTAGCTATCCGCGGAATTAGCCCGACACAGGCGGCGGGCAGGGCGCCAAACAGTCGATATGTTTAACCCCCTTCCTCCTCGCCCGCTATTTATGTTCCTTTTCGTATTTCCTTCCCTTGAACACAGGATTGATTTAGTTATAGGACGTGATGTTGAAGGCAATCAGGACGCCAATGTCTACGACTGTTCATTGACAAAAAAGTTATTTGAACAATAAGACAGCAAAGTTTATTTATGTTTCGAGTGCTTAATTTGAATCCCGAGTCAGGAGACTATGCGAGTGATTCAAAAGTAGTATCCTGAGCTCAGTGAGGGATTCAAAAGCACGAAATGTGAAATAATTTGCTCACGTAGAGTACACAAAAATTTCACCTTTACTAGTGAGAAAATTCTGCTAATGTCGAGTTTGGGAAATCAGCTGTACATGTAGAATGCCTCACGCAAAATGAAAATTCTCACCAATTCTTAACCTATTTGACAAAAAGTGACAGCACTAATTATAGGTTAAAATAATTTATATCCCGAATTAAGGGTATTGTTTGTCGTTTTGATTTGCGAGTGAAAAATAATATTTTATGCCTTATTTAGAATAAGATCGGAATTCACAATTTCCTTTCGGCTGACAGACGCATGCGTTACGGTACTTTAAAAATACGCAGTGACGGAGGATAAATGGGTGAACCGCCTTAGATACTTAAAAAAAAAAAAAAAAAAAGATACCTTGTATTTAGGACAATGATATCACTTACAATATCAGCCTTAGGATAAAAAGCATTTATACGAATGATATAAGATACTTTGCTAGTCTATATAAAAGGGAGAAAATAAGTTGATACGTTTGTTTGTGAAAACAGAGCCAAGTATGTCAAATTTGTTTAACAATATCAGAATACATCTTCTGAATGTTAAACAAAACAGGCAAAGCTAATTGTTGTTATTTTTCAATGTTGTTGTTTGTAAATAAGAAATAGAAGTGTCTTCTTCTTCTTTTGTGTGGGACACTGAATCGATGAACGACCCGATGTAACCTGATATAGATATTAAAGACTAAGGAGTTGCGCAAAAACTACTTGATATAACACATATTACCTCAATTCGGGATGACAACTCTCTTAACTTATCTTAAATTAACGAAGTCACTTTCCGGCAACTATGTTAAGATTAAAAAAAGATAGAAGATATCTAAGTCAATTCTTGTTTAAAAATGACAATGGGCTCTTTGCCATTTCCAGTCAATTATGACACCATTCTATTATTTGTCGCATTTTTCGACAGATAACGCGTATTTTATGTCAAATTACAACCCATGACATGACTAAGATGATGCTTTTCTAAACCCATTTGTCGGAAAGTGAAGGCGCGAATTTAAGATAAATGAAGAGATTTATTTTACTTTGTGAGTGCCCTACCGAGAATCGAACCCAGAACCTTTACGTCGCAGGTGGTCGCACTACCACTGCGCCACATCAGCCGAGTTGTGGCTATGAAGTTAAAAAAGTTGTAGTAACTTTGCTTTATTTTCGGCAAACTCGTTACATTCGTTTAAAGGCAACCTTTTGTAGTACCACGGACCATAACATGTTACACACAAATCCTTACACATAAAGCGCTCACATTATTACTCTGCAGTAATCAGTATATGTGGGCAGGAAAACGGAAACGGTTCCCTGTGTGTGAAAATTGCGTGAAACAGGATACAAGCATAGTTAAAATTGCTACCCTGTTAGTTACTATTTCAAAATAATAGTTTAAGCTGATTTGAAGCGTGTTCACAACTAAAAGAAAAACTACTCTTTACAGAAGAAAACGACAGATTTGTTATACTATATAGGGTGTAAGGGAGAGTTATAGGGTGCATTCTGACCATCAAACTGAACAACTTCACGTAAAAAAATATTTCAGGAAAGGTAAAAAAATCCTCCCATAGTACTGTTAATGTGTCAGCTGATCGTGATTTTGTATGGGAGGTCGATTTTTCTGTCTATGATTGCTTAGACGGCGGTCGTTACACAACCACAACCATGTCAGTGGCCTACTACTAGTGGTAAGCGGTTGAAAAACTCTGACGTCAGGGTTCATTGGGTCGTTAAACGACTCGGTGTCCCACACGAAAATAACTAGAAGACTTTTCTTCTTTTTATATGTAACGCGGTTTCACACACTAGTGGAATCTAGCCTTAAATTTTATTGTTTGATTCATTCGTCAACTCAATAGGAAAGAAATAAATCAAAATTCGATCAAAGAAAAAGAATCATAACTTTGGCGGTAGTTCACGGCAAAAATCTTGTTTCCCATATCAATATCTCTTCACAAATTCGATTTCGAGAAATATTACATTTCGCACATAGGGGGCGCTGGCGGAATTACATCCGGTATACAAGGCGCCACGTTGCTCCGGATGTTCCTTAAATTAATTTGCTTGTTCACGCGTCTCATGATACGTGGGTAGGAGATGATTTGAATATTTTAGGCAAATAACCTCGTGGTGCCTGCTTAGAATAACATCACTCCATTTCTTACCTATGGGTGTCGTTAGAGGCGACTAAAGAACTCGAGGGTGTGTATTGCAATTTTAGGCGATGGGCTGACAACCTGTCACTATGGCGATACACAATTTTCCGAATGACCCTCAAACTTTTGGCAGACGTTGTGTTAATATCCGTTTGACGGCTGTTAACTTTCTGCCTACCCCGTAAGGGATATAGATGTGATTTATGTATGTATGTAATAAGCTGCCTCGTGGTGCCTGCAAGGAATAACATCACCCTATATCTACAGGTGTCGTTAAGACATTGCAGGCTGAACCACCTGATTGTCCGAAAGTGAGATAGTTCCGTGTTTCGGAGGGCATGTTAAGTCGACGGCCCCGGTTGCTTGTTGGTTACTTAGATGGCGCTGGTTACACAATCATGTCAGAGGCCTACTACTAGTAGTAGGCAAAAACTCTGACACCAGGGTTCATCGGGTCGTTGGACGACTCGGTTTACGAAACAAAAAAAAATACAGGTGTCGTAAAGCGTGACTCAGAGACTAGTTTATTCAGGAATCGGGCAGCAGCGTTCCTTGTGAATGCAACATCTTGCACTGCGCTCCACAATCTGCCTGTAAAACATGGCATGTCCAGCAGTGGGCTGTTGCGGCTGTTTTAGTGTGTAAAAAAGTTAAGGTACCGTGTGATGCCGGCTTAGAATAGCATCACCCCATTTCTTTACATTGGGAGTCATAAGAGGCGACTAAGGTACTCGAGGGTGTGTATTGCAATTTAAGGCGATGGGCTGACAACCTGTCACTAGGGCGATACACAATTTTCCGCATGACCGTCAAATATTTGTCAGAGACGTGGCGTATTAACCGTTTTTTGCGGCTGTTTGCGCCCTGCCTACCCCGCAAGGGAGTATAGGCGTGATGTGTGTATGTATGTATGAAAAAAGTTAGGGCGATTGTACCCGTGAACGACTTCGACAGCTACACAAAACAAATCTCTTGACACAAACAATCTATCAGAATGTCCGTTGCCCAGGTTTCTAGTTTTATCCTAAAGTAAAATTAGAACCTGCAAATCCGTGTTTAGTCTAAACACAAATATCTGAAAATACATACATACATACACATATCACGCCTATAATCCCATGCGGGGTAAGCAGAGCGTAAACAGTCGCAAAAAACGGTCATTAACGCCACGTCTGACAAATATTTGAGGGTCATTCGGTAAATTGTGTATCACTATAGTGACAGGTTGTCAGCCCATCGCCTGAAATTGGAAAACACACCCTCGAGTCCCTTAGTCGCCTCTTACGACTCCCACGGGAAAGAAATGGGGTGATGTTATTCTAAGCCGGCATCACACGGCAATCTAAGCCGGCATCACACGGTAAATATACTTTACAAATATTTGTGTCTTGAGTCGATCGAAGCCACGACCCTAGGCATAAAAGGCAGGGATACTATCCGCTACGCCATCGGACTAGTCCTTAATATAAATAATGAATGTATGTTGTATAGTTAATGAGGTGAATAAGTGAGCACGTTAACTTATCCATTTAACAATGTGCATGTAAGTAGGACGTCAGGACGGCGCCATTTGTCATGCCATTTTATACTTAGACTGCACTGAAGCATAAACACTCTCTACACACATATATCACGCTTTTATCCCTTACGAGATAGGTAGAGCGTTAACGGCCGTAAAATACGGTTGCTATCGCCAAGTCTGACAAATATATATATTTTTTTTTTTTTTTTTTTTTTTTTTTATTTTTTTTTTTTTTTTTTGGAGGGCCATTTCAGAAAAATCGTGTATCACTGATAGTGACAGTTTGTCAGCCTGTCGCCTACAATTGAAAAACACAATGAAATCCTCGAGTACTTGAGTCGCTTCATACGACAGTCGCGGCAAAGAAATAAGGTGATGCTGTTTTAATCAAGCATCACATAGCGCTCTAAACTTGTCATAAAAGTAGGCTGATTTTCTTCTAAGATTTTTTCCCTTATTTTCTTTCTTTCTATTGTATTTTTGTTGCCGCTATAAAAACAAATACAAAAAATATCATTAAAATTGAGGGGGCTCAAATACAAAAACTTTTCATTTTTGTTTTGTCTCTCTCCAATGGTTCGGAAGATCTTTTGAACATTAATAAATAGACAGTTGAAATCACACATACATTATTCTAACCACAAAAACAACAAATAAAAAACAATCAATTAAAATTTAGGTGTCCACCAAACAACAAACATGACTTTTATGCTCGTGATTTAAAACTAAATGATATGGAACCCTTCATGCGCGAGTCTAACTAGTACTTAACCGATTTTCTTGTGCTTGTACTATATTGCAATGCAAACTTAGCGCCATGTTGGGTCGTTACCAACAACAGCGAAAAACCCAGCATACATAAAATCAAGAAAACCGGTGATTTTACAACATTTAAGATAAAGTTTTTGCCACAACCCGAGATTGTAAATACATCTTTAAAAATTTAGTATCACATAATTATCTACAGACTCTTTTAAGATTTTACTGTGTGTCTCAAAAGAATCACGGGTCGATTCAAAGACTCAAATATTTATTCTTTAAATAGTAAAATTCGAACGAAATTATCCAAGTTTACGTACGCGCTCCGGGAGATAAAAACCACGACTGACCTTCAGACTGCGCTTTCAACTTATTATGCCTATGCATATGCATGGCTTAATTATTCTGTAATCATGTGGGGTAATAGCACGGCAGCACCAGATTTATTCATACGCCAAAAGAAGCTTATCAGAATACTGGCTAACATAAAAAGTACTGAAAGTTGCAGACCTTACTTTCGCGAATATAGAATTTTAACGCTTCCATGCATGTACATTTTTGAAGTATGCAAATTTGTAAAAAAGTACCCTGAGCTATTCACAAAGCGTAGCGACGTCCCTACAAACCAGTCATTACGACAACAAGATAGGCTTATGTTACCAAGATCACGCTTAAATCTACATGCGACTAGCCCATATGTTATGTGCATAAAAATCTACAATAAACTCCCTTCTCATTTAAAAAATGAAGAAAGGCAAAACCTCTTTCTAAAAAAGTTGAAAACTATTCTTATTACTAAATGCTATAACACAATTGACGAATACATGAAAGATAATCTAAATAACACAAATATGAATTAACCAAACGAATATATAAAATACCTTCTTAATGACATTATAAATACCAAAATACATACAATTACCATTTACATAACAATAATCGAATAATAAATGCCGCCTCTTATAATTATCAATAATGACTTAAATAGATTACTTGATACCTATTACCAATGCTGCTTAGTACTACATACCTAAAATAATAAGTCTTTCTCTCGCCTATTAATATTGTTGTGCCCAACAGGGTCCATGTTGTAAGTACCATAATAAACTACCACCTTTTATATCTTGAATGACACATGGTATGCAATAAATATATTGAGTATTGAGTATTGAGTAATTCCTAAACTTAAACCAACAAACACTATCTTATTTGTAAGAATCCAACCTACGATCAACTTGAGATTCAATAACAAAATCACAGATCTATTTATTTACTACAAGCGCCTACCATCGAGCCATCTCAACTCCGTCTGAAGTTTGTCTATTGAATAATTCAATTATTGAAGATGGTTGGCACTCTCAGAATTCAATATCGTTATAAAACGTTTTTAAATCGATTCGAAAACAGAAACTGTGATAGTAAGCGGTCTTTTAAATGAAGAACACTTACATTTGATTGAAGGCCTACTCGAAGATAGAAAAATATTTTTAAGACTACGATATCTGGCCGGTAGCAACGGTAATATGAATGTACAAAGCGCTTAGTTTACTACGCTGCAGTTAGGCTAATACTGCTGTCAAAACGAGCTTGTTAGGATGCCCTGACTAAACAAACGATAACGTTCTCAAAATGCTCACACACAAAATGCTTATTTTGTTAATAAGTTTGATGTAATAAGCGTTAGCGAGAAACTAGAATTATATTTACTGAACGAGAAAATTATGTGTAAGAGAATCTTTAGAGAAGGTTTGATTAACAAACGGAGGTTTCGAAGTAACTAAAGACTAAAGGACTCGAGTATTAAATGTGTATTTCAATTTCAGGCGATGTGTTGACAACCTGTCACTATAATAGTGATACATAATTATCTGAATGACCCTCAAATGTCTGTCAGACGTGGCGTAAGTGACCGCGCAAGGAATATAGGCGCATGAAAACTTGTTCAGTTTTATTGCCCAAATTAACAAAAATTGTTTTTTCTTTATAAATTTATTATGTGAGCCTTAACAATACATACAATATATCACGCATATAATCCCTTGCGGGGTAGGCAGAGCATAAACGGCCATAATAAAACGGTCTTTTACGCCACGTCTGACAAAAGTTGAGGGTCAATCAAATAACTGTATATCACTATAGTGACAGGTTGTCAGCCCATCGCCTAAAATTGCAATACATACCCTCGAGTCCCTAAGTCGCTTCTTACGACACCCATGGGCAAGAAATGGGGTGATGCTATTCTAACCCAGCATCACAGTGTGACAATAGCTTAAACAATACAATATAAAACGGGTATTGATTTCACGAATATCCAGTTTACTCCCTTGACAATACAAATACCCGATAACTGATAGTTCGTTGGAAAATATTAACCGATATCCGGCAGATTTTAATTTTTCATCGGCACCATATAAAGCAACAATGTTTTTTTTTCAGCAACGACACTGTAGCCGTTTTAATTAAAAATGTTATATAGAGGACGTGAAATTGTGATCAAAAATATTTTTAGGCATCACCAAGTTTTTGCTGGTATCAGTTGGGTATTAGTTACTTTTCATAGTATTTTGATACGAATATTTTTTATCATATGAAAAATGCTTTCCATTCCCATTCTAACATTGCGTGAAAAAGCCTAATTTCGTTATTAAAAAAAAGTTATATGCACGTTTTAGCCGTGTTTAAAATATTTTTCTATACGATTTAACGCTGTCAAAAACCTCAAACCACGTCTTACTATTAAACAAAATAAGCATTCAAAGCTTTTGATCAGATCAATAACTCGTATTTATCAGTCCCAACGCCAAGAGACGTATAAGGTGCTGTAAAATTCAGTGCAAATATTTTAAGGTGGATTCTATATGTGAAACTGAACAACTTTCCCTCAGGAACATGGGTCGAAATATTGAAATAATGTATCCTGTACAGAAATGATAAATAATTAGCCACTTTCTGTGGAAAGTCTAATTTATTTTTATAATAATTATCTCGTGCTCGGGTTGCCTGAAATTGATCGCTTCAAGCGATAAGGCCGTTTTTGCTTATATTGTGTTGTTTGTTCTTGATAAGTCGTTCAATATTATTATTACTTTTTGGTTATAGATTTATCAAGTTTGTTTTTAAATTGGTTCGTGGATTTAGATTTACAACGTCTTCTAGAAGTTTCTTCCAAGCCTCCACCACCCTGGTGCTCAAAAAGTGCTTTCTTGGGTTGTTATTTGCTCTAGTCTTGGAAATTTTAAAATTGTGGCCCCTTAAACGTGGGTTTTTAGTTAGTTTAAAATATTTTCTCAAACTTCATATAACGAGGAGAGCTCACGTTAAAATATTTGCACTGAATTTAATTGGACGAAATATATTTGATTTAGTGAATTCTCAATTAACGCTAGCTAGCTATTTTAAGTTACGCGAACCCAAATCTGGTATATTTGCAGTAAGAAATTTTTGAAATTCTGCAATGCGTTTTCTGACCACACGTTTCACCTGATAAGCATACATACATCAACCTATAGCAGTCCACTGCTGGACGTAGGCCTCCCCCAGGGTACACCATAGGGTAGGTACGACCTTTTGTTTTCGCCATCCAATCAGTACCAGCCACCTTCTTTAAGTCATTGGTCTACCTGGCTGGAGGTCGTCCAACGCTACGCTTGCAAAGGCGTGGCCTCGACTCTGTTAAGCAAGTTGGTAGAATATCGGCGGCTTATCAAAATCAAAAGTTTAAATAATATAAAATGACATATTTTTTTAATAACGATTTTAGTAACGAATACTATGGTTAGTCCACAAATAGTGTAGAAATTCATACCATGCGATGAAACATTACTTACTTAAATGTACTATGATTTTATTATGCACTCACAGTGCTACATTATTTTCATAAATGAAAATAAGAGAAGAAATTAAATAATAATAGTTACAATAACGTACGTCGCTTCGAGACGAGAACCAAGAGATTGAAAAATTGGCATATGTCAGTCGGGGCGCCGCCGGGAGCTCAGTTACTAGAGCAGTAGGACGGTACCCCACTGTCCCGGGTTTAAGTCCCGGCGGACGCTGTAATTTTTTCAATTTCTTATTTTTATTTATAAATTTTGTATTGTGCTGATAAGAAACCGACTCGAGCGGGGTAAAAAAAGAAAAATAAACGCACCCCCTCGGAGCTGGACAGGTATTCGCGCGCGAGACCGTTTTGTAATTTTAGGTTTTCGATAAAAAACAGGGTTTCTATGGATTGTGTAGTGTAGTGATAACAATCGGACTCTCACTTGACTGGATTAGACTGCAAAAGTGTAGTGTTTTTTACAAAACATTTTGGTTTTATCATTTGTGCTGTTTCTGCGCATGGTGATGGTGTAACTGCTGCGGGCTGTGATATTGGGATGTTGATTTCACGGTCAACTGATTAACGTAGATGCAATGGGAGTTTTTCTACTGACAGTTCTATTGATAGTTCTAAATGAAAAAAAAAACACGTTTCAATATGACTGGCGTCAGCCATTGTTTTGTCACAGGTTCCGTTTCACGTTGTGTTCGTTACAAATTGTTTATGTTAGTTTTTTTTACTACAAAATAAACTTATCGCCTTGCTATTATATTGAGTGTCATTCGTGTAAGAAATCAAATAACCGATAATAAATTTGAACAACTCCATAAACAAAAAATAAACAATAATTTATAAAGGGGTACAATTTTTGTGTAAAAAACGTTATTTCAATTAAGCTCAGCGCCCTCTACATGACACTCGAGAATCACTTGAAAATTTCCCATTAAAGTCAATAATTTAAATAAAAAACAACCATATTTGTTTTTAAAACAACTTCTTTTTGGAACGACAAGTTTTTCCGTCTTGTTCTGCAACAAGACAAATATTTGTCCACATTTCATAAAACATGTTCTTATATTGCGACACTTGAAAACATGTTCCAGTTTGCAAACCACTTTTCTACAATTGGAACTTCTCAGTGCTGATAAAACTAACAACATAGAACAAACAATCTTACTTACATGTCAATGGTTTTTATTTATAGTCTAAAATTTTAAGGCCTTGTTTTTCCTGAAATATTGATCTTTTTTATTTGCACTGCGTCAGAGAGGAACAACCAATTATTATTCCCCAAAAATTTTCGGTTTTTCCACATACTGACTAGAGAAATCGCATTTCTATCACATTTTGACTACATATTGCTATTTTTACTTGACATCTATTTTTTAACCATTTATTTATAAATTATACACATTTCTTTCATTTTATGACACATTCATAGCATAATAACCACGCTATTGAATCGCCATACTAGAATCGGGGGACATTATCTACCACACTCAATTTTAATCATTAATAGTTTGGTCATAGAGTTCATAATCACTTTTACCAGGTCGTAGTACATGGATCTCAAGAAGGCAGCGCTAGTGTTCAATGCAATGACGTTTGACGAATTGTCAGACGACGCCTACTAGTTATCTGTGGTCTGAAGTTTTATCACGGTGAAAGTTACTTGCAGTTTCTTATTGTGTGCTATTTCTATTGTTAAATCAGATATATTACACCAAAATTTGTTTAAAATTGGTGTAATGAAATGTTGCGTACCTAATTGTTCAACCAAAAGCAATAGTGGCGTCAAAATGCACAATTTTCCGCGACCGCCAAGTCGGCGGACTTTCTGGCTGAATAAAATCAACAGTAAATATTTAAATTCACTTAATTTTAATCAATAATGAAGAAAAAATCCGTTTCGAGCGTAAATTTTACGAAAACGATCGCCTGAATTCCTTGATTGCCCAGCCAACTTTATTTACGGCGGCAGAAATTAGCAGTGGTTTTCCAAATGGAAAAAGTAAGTAGATTTCTGTGTATATTCTTCTGTCTACTTTGGTCATGTCCATGTCGCTGGCTCCCCAAAGTATATATTTCTCAAAGCTGAGAGGCTCAAACGTTTGTGACCAATGGATGGACTCTTATTTTAAGACTGGTTTTCAATGTGACGCTACCTAGACTGAGATCTCAGGTCAAAAAATTGGGGAGCCAGCGACATGCTTTTAGGTTAGAATTTCGGAGAAATCATCAGATTACTTGTTAACGGCGCAATGTGCCAAAATGATGGCTATGCCAAAGAAATGTGACGGAATATGTGACAGCTACAAGCACATTCAATAGCTGTGTGACTCAACTGGAGCTGAGAAATAAGCCATGGAATGTTTCCAACCCATGTCGCTGGCTCCCCAAAAAACCGGCATCCGAAATCTCTGCAAGTATCACCTAAAACTACTAACCAAAGAGGAATTCTCGATCGTAATGTAGTAAATACTCGTTCTTCAAACAATCTCCTCTAGAATCAGCTTCGTTTTTGAGAAAACACAACATTTGTTTTTGTATGAATATAAGGGTGACTACATCGTTCAACCCCTTTTGGGACAGTTTCAGGAACTTATGGCTTTTGATTTCCGTACAGATTTTACTATTAATGACCTTAAATAATGTTTAAAAAGTGCTCCGCTTGAATTGATTCCTATAATTAATAATTAAATATCGTTTATTCTCATAAAACTGTAGCGTTGTTAAATTTTCACAGTCTGTACAACATGTATGTAGGCATAGTCAGTTGAAGCACATAAGGTAACAGGGATACTCCAAAAGAACTGAATTATTTTTATCCCCAGTTAATACATAAATCAAAATTTAAACTTATTTTCATAAAATAAATAATTTTTCTACTAAAACATATTCATGTCAAGAAAAAAATATTGCTAAGGACAAAAATGATTCAGCTCTTTTGGACTACCACTTTTACCTTATGTGCTATAACCGAGTGTACATTTACCTGTGTTCCATGGAAAAGGTTTTTCACTTTCATCAATACTTGACTAGACTTGTATAAATATACTCTACATGCATTATTTCAATTTAATAGTTTTATACATGAGAATAATAAAGCAATGTTAGCACTAAACTCAGCCTTACACGCGCTAGCGCTCACTTGCAACATTATTGCCGGGTGACATTCGGACCTATCCATGAAGATCTCTTTTCGACGAAAATGAAAGGGACTTCCGATGTGCTCATGATAAGTCGCCGGCCGCGCCGGTGACGATTTCTCCCGAACGACAACAACGAGATCGTGTATACTACAATGAATTTGTACTATAAATGTTATTATAATAAACCGTGGAAAATACCGTCAAAAATCTAAGTACCTTAAATAGGTAAGTTGATGAGCTGCTTATAGTACCAGCACAATATAAACGCTAAGAGCCCTTCGCGGACATTGTTCAAGGTAATATTTAGTATAATTTGTACGGAAATCATTAAACCATAAGTTCCTGAATCTGTCCCAAAAAGGGTTGAACGATGTAGTCACCCTAATATTCATACAAAAACAAATGTTGTGTTTTCTCAAAAACGAAGCTGATTCTAGAGGAGATTGTTTGAATAACGTGTATTTACTACATTACGATCGAGAATTCCTCTTTGGTTAGTAGTTTTAGGTGATACTTGCAGAGATTTCGGATGCCGGTTTTTTGGGGAGCCAGCGACATGGGTTGGAAACATTCCATGGCTTATTTCTCAGCTCCAGTTGAGTCACATAGCTATTGAATGTGCTTGTAGCTGTCACATATTCCGTCACATTTCTTTGGCATAGCCATCATTTTGGCACATTGCGCCGTTAACAAGTAATCTGATGATTTCTCCGAAATTCTAACCTAAAAGCATGTCGCTGGCTCCCCAATTTTTTGACCTGAGATCTCAGTCTAGGTAGCGTCACATTGAAAACCAGTCTTAAAATAAGAGTCCATCCATTGGTCACAAACGTTTGAGCCTCTCAGCTTTGAGAAATATATACTTTGGGGAGCCAGCGACATGGACATCTTTGGTCAGGGTATTAAATGCGTGTTTCATTCAAATCATCATCTTTGTTTCAAATAATAATATTTATTTTTAACCAAAAGTACAAAAGTATGAAAAATAGGGATGTCTAAAAAATTATCGACTATCGATGTTTTGACAATGGCATAATACGCTACTTGAAAATACGGAATATAATGTGGTTAATTAGAAATTAACACTGCTTTACTTATTTTAGTCTATTCCAGCCACTTTACAAATTAATGGTACCTACTAATTATTTATTTTTCTTTTAAGAAAAATAAATAATTTTTGCGAAAAATGACGAATATTCGACGATGAGTAACACAGCTGCTCTGCTACTATTCTATGCTAAGCTTTTCGACAGTGTACATTCCTCAAAAAGGAGCTTTGATGCAAGGGAAAAATGCGTACTCCTGTTGCAGTCAATAACGGCCACGTTGAGTTTTGGAGATAAAGATGCTATAAAGTTGTTAAAAATATGAAATACGTGCGTGACACATGATAGGCAAGGTAACCAAAAAATTATCACTGTTCCTTCCTTACGTAACTGGATCAATCACAACCCTGGAGTCTTTGAGTAAAATTTGGGACTATTTAATTTAAATGTAAGTCTACGAAGTATTTCTTCAGAGATCTTTGGTTGTCAATTTCATTTTATATCATGTAAAAAAATCTCAGGCAAAGTATACTATTTTCCCACCAAAAACATAAATGTAAACGTTAAAAGCCAAGTTCATCGTACAACCCACAAAAGTAGTGATATGTAAAATGTTTGCGTAGACACTTCTGAAATGAATTTATTCAGGTATAGGATCGTTAGCATTCATTAGTAAAATATATCCATCTTCGATTCTACAATACCATAAAATTTGCCTTGGATAGTTTTAACATGCAAACAAATCTTTATGTAAGTTGTAATATTTATAAGAAAATAAGACTATGTTTCTTTTCAATAAAATAAAATAAATGAATCATTCTTATATTACACGCTTACCGCATGTCTAGATATATGTAACAGTTAATAAACGAATTAACAAATCTTACATAGTTTTATTTCAAGTTCACTAAGTGAACAGCGTGGTATGCATATCGATAGTAGTGGCACATCACTAGCAACACTAGCAGGTGGTAAGAGATAGCATTATATATACCTGTCTCTTTCTATGAGTACACTAGCGACATGCACTTGATTTATTGGAACTATAATTAGCGTCTCCGCCTATGATTGGTCCGATTTCTATCTGTACCCTAGAACATTATCTTATTCATCTGTGATAATAACTTTACATCTGTAGATATCGAATACCAAATTTTAAATCACACCTCGTGTCAGGTAAACAATCTAAGGAAATTTGCAAGTTTCCTATAACTGTAGACAAAATATTAAAAAAAATATTTCAATTAGGACTTTGAATATTTTTCTATCAAGAAAGTTAGTCAAATTATGTAATGATAGTATCTGTTGTTTGTTAGATCCTGTACAATATCATATATATTTTCACATACATACATATAATTATCACGCCTTTAATCCTTGCGGGGTAGGCAGATAATAAATGGCTGTAAAAACGGTCATTTACTCCACGTCTGACAAAACATTTGAGGGTCATTTGGGAAGTTGCGTATCGCCATAGTATCAGGTTGTCAGCCCATCGCCTAAAATTGCAATACACACCCTCGAGTCTTCTTGTCGCTTCTTATGACACCCATGGGAAAAAAATGGGGTGATGCTATTCTAAGCCGGCATCACACGGGAACATAGTATTTCAGTCAGAGTTTTATGGCTGTAATAGTCTAAATAGTACTGGTTTTAAAATCTTGCCCGCGCGCTACTTACTTACCCAATTATGGGTTGGCTGGAAGAGATCTCTTGTTAATAGATAAGCTCGCCTTTACTACTAATTACACTGTAAAACTTTAAAAGGACATAAATCTGAGAGCCGTAAGACAAAGCATATTTCAAAATAAATTATGTATTTTGTTGCGTCGTAACTCGCAGTGTTTGTTGTCAAATCATCTCCACATTACATATTGGTAACGTTTCATTTCCAAATCACCCAATTACCGCTGTTTTTCGGTCAGAAAATATATAGAATTGCTTTAATGTCATAAGCACACATGAAAATTGTAATATTTCATAAAAATATGCGTCTGAACTAAACGTCAAAGTGAAATTTGTGCCTAAAACACATGCATATTTTATACTTATATAAATTACCACGAAATCAATTTAATATTCAACAGAGAAATTTCTAAATTTATAGCAGCAATTCTATTCTACCTTTCATAATTTTATTTCAAATTTAAATTTACGTTTTTAATTTGAATATTGGTCGCTGTCAGACCTTTTAATAAATTTGTTCTTAATTAAGTCTGTCAACTGCAACAACTCTTTCATTCAATTTGTTAAGATTACGAAATTTTACGCGAGCAAAATTATTTTAAAGAAAAGAGGTAATTTTGAGTACGGTATTTTTAACAGATTAAAAAGTTACGCATTATTACGCCTATAGATGGCGTAAAACACCTAGGGTTTTCTCAACTAGCCACAATAAATTTGCGTTCTAGTAGAAGTGAACTGTTTTCTCCCTCGTAACCTTACTTAAGTTTCTTATTACACGATTGCCCCACCAAAAAAGGAGTGTAATGTTTTTATAGTTCATGTATGTATGTATTTAAGTGCAATTCTTTAAAATACTGCAACTCGTTAACCACTGAACAGATTTGGAAGAATCCTTATATTATCCCGAGTGTCATAGGCTAGGCTTTATCTCAGAAAGCAATCGTATATCGAATTTTTAATTTATTGCGCTTGTTTGAATCCGTAGTCCTTATTGTTAGCGATATCAAAATATACTTAAATATAGGTTTTTGGACGAGTCGAAGTCCCACACGAAAAGAAGAAGAATAGAACTTCCTAGCAACGAATGCCCCCTAGATATTCAGCGCCATTTATCGATGATTTTAGTACCTTTTCCTTTTTTGAACAGCTGTCAAAAATATATAATCCGGGTACCATATTGCTATATCAAGAATAAGTGCATTAATGCTTAATACGTCACAATTACTTGTAATTTGTGACTGAATTACGATACGTTCAGAAAAAAGTAACAATTCTGGGAAGTAAGTACGGCGGTTTTCCTACTTATCATCCGTCGCTGCGTATTTTAGCGCACCTTACTTTATGCATCTCTCAAATGAAAGGAATTTTGAATTTGACAGACGCATCCGTAAGCGTACCGTATTTGGCATAAACACAAAATCTCTGACTAATGCTTTTGTATCGGCTTTTTCAGGATTTTTGAGCTGAACAGGCGGTTTAGCCTTGGACGACCTCTGGCCAGATGGACCGATGACTTAAAAAAGGCGGCTGGTAGCGATTGGATGGCGAAAATCGAAAGATCGTGCCCTGTGGCTTACCCTGGGGAGGGTCTGCAATAGGCTGATGTATTGCAGGCCTTCCCTGTATGCAGGCGTAACAGCTAGTGTCCGAAGATGTTGTATTCACAGGGAACGCTGATATAAATCTAGTAAGTGGACGGTTTATTTGGTGGTAGCCTTAGAATAGGATCACCCTATTTCTTGTGACTAAGGGATGAACCTCAGGAAATGGGCAACAGCGTCCCCTGTGAATAGAACACTTTGCACTGCCTCGGAAGAGACCTCTGTGCAGCAATGGATTTTTGTTGCTGTTGAAGTTGAAATGGAATTTGGAAATGTATTTCGTTAGTTTTGTTAATACACCCCTGCACTGGATTGTCTAATTTTTAATAAAATCAATTCAATGACTTGTTTTGTGGCGTTTACATTGTGATTTCGCCAGTGTCAAGTTTTATTTTTATTTCAATTTATTTTTTGATTTGTGGCGTTTTTATCATGTTTTATTGTGATATTGCCAGGGTCAAGTGTACTCGGTGACTTTGACTGCCAAAAAACAATTTATTTTTATTCTTGGGAAGCATTAGAATATTTTCTTCTGTTGAATTGAGAAGATATTGAGGCTTTGAAGGAACAGAGGAGAAAACCTTCTGGGAAAAACGAGAAACGGAAAGCATGCAATGGTTTACATTTTTTGCCTAATATTATAAATAGGTATTCATATTGTAAGTTACAAAGAATTTGGATGAATGGGAAGCTGATAAGAACAAGTAATATAATATAATATTTCAATTCTTATTTGCTGTTATGTACAAAATATATTTCGACCTCTGTTCCTTGGGGAAAGTTGTTCAGTTTCACCAATAGCACTCACGCTAATAAAAAATGCACTAAATCCATTAGAACCTTATATAATCCCCAACTTATTATAATAAGTAAGAGTAAGTTTTGCGTAATTTATGCATTCAAAAAACACAATACCTATGTGCTATGAACACACTTTAGGAAAAAAATAAATGAGATAAAAGCCTCAGTAAAAAAACTGGGTTGTTTCTGAAAATGGATTGGTGGCATCTATAACCGTTAACCTTTTGGGACCAAACAGGAGCTTGGACACTTCCCCTTACTAACAATAATTTTTTATTAGAGGACGAAACTGTCAAATAAGTTGGGTTTCTTTAGCTAAGAAAGGTTTTTTCTTTACTAGAGAGTATGGTAAATATTTGATCAATGTAATATTTGATTTATTACTAAAACATAATGGCTTAATATTTAGGTCAAATTTTGTTTACGCAAAAATTTTTCGTATCCATTAAAAGTCATTACTTCATCAAACCTAATTAACGTTTAAAAACTCACCCAATTATTCCTTCCAAAGCATTCCACAGAGCGCACTTAAAAACAAACCATCCAGAAAAATTCACATGACACACAAAAATTCACTATACAACCATTTTTAGTGTCACTTTCACTCACAACCGCAGCCTCACGAATTTACTTAAACTGTGCTGTATACGCGATGTTTTGGTTACTTGCGCGCGGAGACACGACCGCGGCGTACCAAGTTAGGCTGAACTCTAGCCCCCACCCAATGGGGTGAATTCAGGGGTCTACAGCGCATGTGCGGTGATAAAGAATATAAATTCCCGATCCGCTACTGTGTACTGTAAGAGATGAGATTAAAATAAGTTTCGAGATTGTGTTGAATCACTTTAATATATCGGTACTTACGCGTATCACATTTTCTGGGAAAAGCTTTTTTTATGAAAACATTCTAGAGTAATAGGATTTTTGGTAATTAAAATTATTTAATGTGGCAATGCCACTGGCTTCACATCTCGTGAGTTGGGACGTATTTTGCCATATATGTCAGGTTTATTCAAGTTGTTGTTATGTCATAAATTAATGTAAGGTAATTTGGCATTACGCCGAGAGTCCACAACACAGAGATCCTAGTCTAACGATTATAGTAGCAGCAGAAACGTGATAGTAAAATTTCATACTCAGGAAATGAGTATTTCATCCAATGCCCGGTAAAAGACAAACATTTGAAGGCCGTTTCAGTAAATCTTATATCACATTAGTGACAGCCTGTAGCTTAAAATGTTACTTTCAGCCCACAACGGCACATCTCGTGGTGCGGTCTCGTAGGCTGTCATTTGTTAGCTTGCTGTCAAAAACCGCATTATCGCGCGCCAATCTAACGCGTTTCTGTCATTTGTCGTCCGTCGCTACGTATTCTAAACGCACCATAACGCATGCAGACGAAAGGAAATTGTGCGTCTTATTCCTATGCCGTCTGATGCCGGCTTAGAATAGCATCACCCCATTTCTTATCCATGGGTGTCGTAAGAGGCGACTAAGAAGATTTTATTAACAGACGGAGGTTTCAAACTAACTAAAGACTAAAGGACTCAAGGGTTAAATGTGTATTGCAATTTTAGGCGATGGGCTGACAACCTGTCACTATAGTGATACACAGTTATCTGATTGACCCTCAAACTTTTGTCAGATGTGGTGTTAATATCCGTTTTACGGCCGTTAACGAGGGATATAGGCGTGATTTATTTATGTATGTATGTATTAATAAGCAAATACGGCTACGGTGCGTTTACGGAGCGTAACTATCTGTCAAACGACTTGACATACGCATCTGTAAACGCAGCTTAAATTCACCGTCTGTCATTTGATACCTAGCTGTCGAAAACCGTAATATCGTGCGCCAATCTGAAAGTAACCAAGACGAAAAATACTTTGGTCCCGACCAATCTTTTCCTATCGTTTCCTTCCGCATACATTAGCCATAACTTTATCTGAAGGTGGTGCTAACTTGCAACTTAACTTGGGAATCTTTGGAATATTCATGACTGGTTTAAAATCTTTTTCTCGTAGAACAGTGAGAACGAAGGTTCATTTTGTTATTGGTAGATAGAAAGCAGTTTTGTTAAACATGGTCTTTCTTCGTTTCTTTGTATGCAGGTGCTTGCAAATTCTTTTTGGCTAATAGATGTAAAGAATGAAAGATAAAAAAAGATAAATGTTCCTTACAATAACTTATACTAGATGTCGCTTGTACGTACGTATACTAGATGTGGCTTCGAGACGAGTACCAAGCGATTGAAAATTGGCAAGGGTCAGTCGGGGCGCCGGTAGCTCAGTTGGCAGAGCAGTGTGACGTTACCCTAAGGTCCAGGGTTTAAGTCTCGGCGGGCGCTAACAATTTATTATTTTCATTTTATGAAATTAACAAAGCACTATGAGTGCATAATAAAACCATGGTACAAAATAACGTTTAAGTGTGAATCAGGCTCGCACACAAATGGTTCCATAATGCTTCTATGGTTCATTATGTATAAAATCACGTTTGTTTTATGACGAGGCTCCCATTAAACGAATTTTTACTTACAATTTAGTATTATTCTGTTTTATCTTTATACATTTTAACTCCCTAACTATCATGGTTTCATGATTTTGGAGATACAGGCTGATAACAGACATACAAGCTGACAGCTGAATCTCAGTCATAGGGTCTTGTTTTGTACCTCGAGGAACCCTATAAATCGTAAAACCAATAGGTATTTTACGCCATGACTTTAAGCGCAATATTCTAACATTCCAAACACATTTTCTATCATACATGTATTCTAACGTGATATGTATGATGCAAAAACAGTCCTCGTAGATGGCGCCATTTGATTACACGGTGCTAATTGGAGACTGGATAATAATGTTCTTGCTTCTGCATTTGCATATTTAAGCCAATTTCATCGCAACATGCATATTTGTAAAAATCTTGTTCTGATGCATATTATTGACGCATTTTCAATATTTTTCGAGGTAATTGCCGTGTGACGTCGGCTTAGAATAGCGTCACCCCATTTCTTACCCGTGGGAGTCGTAAGAGGCGACTAAGGGACTCGAGGGTGTGTAGGGTAGACTGGGTACGGTTGTAACAATTTTGCTTTG